>CANJKZ010000206.1:0-545000 GCA_947471745.1 Closterium sp. Naga37s-1 | reverse complement strand
TGCTGATAGTGACATGACTGCCTATCCTTGTACAAGTTTGGCCCGTGTTGCGTACTGACGCTTGTTTACCTACCCAAATCAGTTGCAAATGATCTCAAAGTTGGTCAGTCTCACCTTGATACATTGTAGAGGCTATTGGTCAAAAGAAACGGGATTAGAAAATAAGAACATGACACTAAACTGCTAATAGTGACATGACTGCCTATCCTTGCACAAGTTTGACCCGTATTGCGCACTGACGCTTGTTTACATATCCAGATCAGCTGCGACTGATCTAAAAGCTAGGTAGTCTCACATGGATACATTGTAGAGGCTATTGGTACAAAAAAACAGGATTAATAAATACGAACATGACACTAAACTGCTGAGAGTGACATGGCTGGCTATCCTTGCACAGATTTGACCAGCGTTGCGCACGGACGCTTGTTTACCGATCCAAATCAATTGCGAATGATCTCAATTCCGGATAGTCACACATAGATACATATTTGGTGCTATTGGTATAAAGAAACGGAGTAAAAGATACAAGAAGGGTATTGAACTGCTGATAATGACATCACTGGCTATCTTTGAACAGATTTGACCTTTCACTGAACGGATGTTTGTTTACATATCCAAATAACCTGTGAATGTTGCGTATATAGTATCAAAAGATGCTTCACAAGAATCAGGTACGTTGCTCGACTGCCGTCAGCAACAACACACCAATTTGCATAACACATAATCGTATTGGAATTGACTGCTGAGATGGTATGTTCAGATCATGTTAATGGTAATGGAAAACCAATGGATTTAAAATGCATCATTAATTAAAATAGCAGAATCAGATGTCTAATATAACCCCATACAGGTACAAGATTCTCTAGCCAGTATATAATGTTTTCGTTTCCACATTCAAAGTTTCTAGAGAGTGTATAATATTAAGTTTTATCCAAAGCACAGCAATTTCGGTGGGGATCCTGAGCCAATGGGACACGGCAGCCCTGTTCCAGTCTTCCTGAAAGGTGCCGAAGCTGTGATGTACCGCCGAAGCTGCCACCCAAAATGCTCAGCCACTCGGGTGGTTTCCGAAGCTGCCAAGCTGGCTGCCCAAGCCCTTTCGAGAGTTCCGAAGGTACTTGGGCTGATTCCGTTTCGACGCGACGCGTCGAAAGTAGGTTTCCCCACGCAGTTCAACTTGTTACGTCAGACATACTCCCCGAAACCATACTTTTCGGGGGACCCCATTTTGGGGATGTAGGACCACGTGGCAGTCTTAGGAATTAGAACCAACAGTCCGTGAACTGAAATCTAAAATGCCCGTTACATGGTTGTGCGAGGTTCGTCACGCTGAATGGCTCGAAGACATCTACGGGCCAACATCTTAGGCATGCAAAATAGTATGGTAACCCTATTCGATTGTATGCAAAACCGTCGATACCTCGGTTTCGGAGTTATTGACATATTGCCCTAGAATTGCGGTTCTATGTACTTCAAAATCAGATTTTTATCACGCTTTGTTGTCCTATAAAACTCGATTTATTCGGGCGACTGTTCTGCCATATGAGCAGCACTGTTCGCTACACCTGCATAAAAAATAAAACCCAATCGGAAAGGGGTGCGACTCGGGAGGCATCAACCCTAAAAACAATGCCCTTTCCCGTGTTTAGGGTTGATCCCTCCCTGAAATGAGTCCCGGTCCCTAGGGGTTTTATTTTTTTCTTGCCTGCCCTAACAGCACCCGGTAGCAATATACATTACTTTCATTCCAACGAATTTTCCGGTCGAAATTATCGTGCACATTCAACGGAAAATTGTTGCCCGCAGGAATCGTTGTCAGGCGCCAAACAAGGCGCGGTAAGAATAGAATGAGAAGAAATCGAAAGCGTATTCGATTGTTGCACGTATTGCTTTCTTTTTGTGCTGCGTCAGCTGTTACACAGTGTTTTGAGTGGCGGTACCAGACAGATTTGCGCAGTGGAACTGGGGTATCGACGGTTTTGCATACAATCGAATAGGGTTACCAGACTGTTTTGCATGCCTGTGATGTTGGCCCGACATCTACCCTCCTGTCTTAGATCGCGTTCACAGTAAGTTCTCCCAAAGCGAACCGCCCCAAAGCGAGCCGCGCAGGGCGAATATTCGGTCCAGCGTGGCAGTTTTGCAACCGACCACACCCACTCCACGTGCCATGCGAATGTGGATACATAGGTAGACGAGTTTGAGCGAAGTAGCAAACCCAAACACGTGCTTCACAAAGATCTGTGCACTGTTGTTTGGGGCGGTTCGCTTTGGGGGAACTTGCTGTGAACGCGATCTTACGCGATGTCGAAATTCGTCAGATCCAAAGGGATTCAAGCGAAAAACTTGTAGCAGGTAACGTGCTTGTGTCGCAAGTGGTGCCGACTTTCGCTCCTGTCTGACTTGGTTCACACAGTTGCTGAAACTCTGATGCCCTCGAGTTTTTCAACGGTGAAATAAAGTTTTACATTGGTCGGGATGGTTATTGAGCAAACGAGGGGAAAATTGAACCACCCTTCGGATAACCAAGCCACGGGGACAATGCGAACTTGGTAAACAAAGCGAATTCGGATTTCAACTACAGTAGTGTTGTAACTATCAATCCTCGGTTGTTTCGATTTCGATGAGCAACACAAACCACTGAAGAGAACGAAGCAGATGATGCCAAGGAATCCTGAGGCATTTCAAGAATTTGAGAATGCCTCAACACAAACCAAGCCAGGAATACGCCCTCAGGTAACAGATTCTTCGCAAGTCCCGCGCGAGTTCCAGCATTCGCTGGCAGCGAAATAGCTCGCCCTCGAGTTTGTCGACAGTCCCGCAAGTCTCCTCGGGCGTCATTGTCAAATCCGTTCAGCCTATTCTCCCTCCCTCCTCAACTTCTTCTCACATCCTCTGCTGACTCTGCAATGGCTTCCGCTGCGAACGCCGTCGCCCTCCCGCCATGCCTCTTGAGGCAACGGGGACGGGACCGTCATATATTAGGTTACGAACTTCAGCGAGATGCGTTCAGACTGTCTCCCATGTGCCGCTCGACTCACAAGCTTTTCATGATTCAGGAGACGGTTGAAAAACTACAATCTTGTGGAAGCAGACGCTACTGCGTATCCATTCAACTTGCCAGTCGCAAATTCCTGTTGCAAGAGCAAACACCCGGTGTATGTTCCGGTGAACGCGGCGGGCCCCGTTCCAGTGCTGACGCTTATCAGTCACGCGAACTGAGACCTTGCTCGCTTCAGATTCACTCTAGTAAATACGGCGATCATGACGAGCCGTCGCGTTGCCACTCGGCGGTGCTTGACTTTTCCGCTGTGGCTCCTTATCCTTTCCCACGTGGCATCCACGTGTCGTGCGTGTCTTCCGCCGCCTATGTTCTCGGCAGCAGCAGACGGCTCCCCTCCGAGCCCTGATTTGGAGCCCGGCTTTCACTGGCTAACCGATGAGGAGCAAATCGCCATGGCGCGCTTCGCCGTGGCACAGCACAACGCCGCCAAGGTGAGGCGCGATTCGCTCTCAATCGAAGTGTTGCGTCTCACTCTTCGACTCCAGCTGTCTCACCGCCGCTGCGTGTGATGAGTCTGTTTTTTAGTCGACTCATAATCAGTCTCGTCACACGCGGGTTTGAAACGATTAAAAAACAAGTGTTGCATCTCACTCTTCAACTCCAGCTGTCTCACCGCGACCCGCAGAGCGAGGCCACGGCGAGGCAGGCGACAGGCGACAGGCGGCAGGCTGCAGACGACAGACGACTCTCCTTCTTTTAAGACTCACCTTCTTTTAAGACTCACCTTCTTTTAAGACTCTCCTTCTTTTAAGACTCACCTTCTTTTAAGACTCTCCTTCTTTTAAGACTCTCCTTCTTTTATGACTCTCCTTCTTTTATGACTCTCCTTCTTTTAAGACTCTCCTTCTTTTAAGACTCTCCTTCTTTTAAGACTCTCCTTCTTTTATGACTCTCCATTTATGACTCTCCTTCTTTGAAGACTCTCCTTTCAAGAGCAGCACTCCTGAACTTGAGCTGGCTGAGGGTTGCACCTTTAAAGAGTCTCCTGCATGCACTACAGCAGCACAGCTGCTCCTTTTGCCCTTCTCCCCACCCCCCCTTCTCCCCACCCCCCCTTCTCCCCACCCCCCCTTCTCCCCACCCCCCCTTCTCCCCACCCCCCCTTCTCCCCACCCCCCCTTCTCCCCATCTCCCCTTCTCCCCACCGCCCCTTCTCCCCACCGCCCCTTCTCCCCATCTCCCCTTCTCCCCATCTCCCCTTCTCCCCGTTCGCCCTCCCTTCTCTCGTCAATTTCTTCCCTCCTCCCCTCACCCCCCCCCCCCCTCTCCTCCCCCCCTTCTCCCGCCCCCCCACGCCAGAACGACAGCCTACAACCGGTCTGGATTATGGCTGTAGAGTATATAGACAATGCGAGCACAGGCAATGCTAGCGCAGGCAATGGCAGCGCAGGCAACTCAAGCGCAGGCGGGGAGGAGTACCGCGTGTCACTGGCAGCTCTCAGCCTGCTGCGCGGCCGCACCGCCTTATTCGACGCCCTCCTCTCCCGCCGCCCTCTCGTGGCCGCGCAATCCGCAACCCCTGCTGCTGCCCCTCCATTAGCAGCAACAGCAGCAGCAGCAGCAGCAGCAGCAGCCACACCGGTGGTAACCACAGCAGCAGCAGCAGAAGGAGAAGGACGAGGAACAGTGGCAGCAGCGGCAACGGCTGTGGCAGCAGCAGCAGGAGGAGGAGAGGGAGGGGAGGATGTGGTGCAGTCGGTCACGCTGCAGTCGTTCACCTCCCCTCCCGCTCCCTCCCTCATACTCAAAATAGGAGAGGGAGGGGAGTATGTGCTGCGGTCGGTCACGATGCAGGCCGGGTCGAAGCGTGCGAGCACGCGCGAGGAGCAGGAGAAGGCGTTGAGGCACGTGGTGTCACTGCCGCCCATACCGTGTGGCATTGAGTTCACTTACGTTGACCCGTCAGATGCTGACGTGCAGCGCGTGGCACGAGGGGCGGTGGCGAGTGAGAATGAGAGGCAGGTGAGTGGTGGGATGGGATGGGGTGGGGTGGGGTGAGGTGGGGTGGGCTGGGCTGGGGTGGGCTGGGCTGGGCTGGGCTGAGCTGGGCTGGGGTGGGGTGGGGTGGGGTGGGATGGGATGGAATGGGATGGGGTGAGGGGGTGGGGTGGGGTGGGGTGGGGTGGGATGGAATGGGATGGGATGGGGTGGGATGGGATGGGATGGGGTGGGATGGGATGGAATTATCCCTCCACAAGGGTCAGTTTGCAATTCATTCCCTTCTCTCCATGGTCATGCTCAGACCCATGCTCAGCCTGTCTACTTCTTTCCGTCCTCCCCCCCCCCCTCCTTCCCTCTCCCTCCTTTCGACCCCCACAGGGCAGCACGCTGCTACTGATCTCGCTGCTGGAAAGCCAACGTTGAGGCACATGTTCAGGCACTTCCTCGCCCTCTCTCCAACCCTCTCCCCCCCGCAGGGCAGCGCACTGCTGCTGATTCCCGTGCTGGAGGCACAGGTGGTAGTGCCGGGATACAGAGAGTAACCATCCCAAGGCCTATCCCAAGGCCTATCCCAAGGCCTATCCCAAGGCCTATCCCAAGACTCAACCACTCGCAGTATTTGGTGTGGCACACTGATGGCTCCCTCCCCTCCTTCCCTCCCCTCCTTCCCTCCCCTCCTTCGCTCCCCTCCTTCCCTCCCCTCCTTCCCTCCCCTCCTTCCCTCCCGTCCTTCCCTCCCGTCCTTCCCTCCCGTCCTTCCCTCCCCTCCTTCCCTCCCGTCCTTCCCTCCCCTCCTTCCCTCCCCTCCTTCCCTCCCGTCCTTCCCTCCCCTCCTTCCCTCCCCTCCTTCCCTCCCCTCCTTCCCTCCCCTCCTTCCCTCCCGTCCTTCCCTCCCCTCCTTCCCTCCCCTCCTTCCCTCCCCTCCTTCCCTCCCCTCCTTCCCTCCCCTCCTTCCCTCCCGTCCTTCCCTCCCCTCCTTCCCTCCCCTCCTTCCCTCCCCTCCTTCCCTCCCCTCCTTCCCTCCCGTCCTTCCCTCCCGTCCTTCCCTCCCCTCCTTCCCTCCCCTCCTTCCCTCCCGTCCTTCCCTCCCCTCCTTCCCTCCCGTCCTTCCCTCCCCTCCTTCCCTCCCGTCCTTCCCTCCCGTCCTTCCCTCCCGTCCTTCCCTCCCCTCCTTCCCTCCCGTCCTTCCCTCCCGTCCTTCCCTCCCGTCCTTCCCTCCCGTCCTTCCCTCCCCTCCACACACAGGGAAGCGCGCTGCTGCTGATCTTGGTCGGTCCTGGAGGCACGGGATACCCGGGATACAGAGACAGAGAGTACACGCTCACACTGTTGCTGCTGGCTCCCCTCCTTGCCTTCTCTCCCCCCACAGGGCACAGCTCTGCTTTTGATCTCGGTGCTGGAGGCACAGGTGTTGGTGCCATCATACAGATACAGGGAGTACAATCTCACACTGCTGGCAGCAGATAACACCACCGGCATGGCGGCACACTATGCCACGCACGCACTAGATAACAACAGTGGCGCCATGCCTGATACTTCACAAGGGGGGAACGCGAGCGGGAGGAGGTTGGTGAATGTGACGGCGTTTGCGGTGGTGGCGGGGACGCAGCGGAATGCAACAGCGGGGGAGATGGGCGTGGCGGCAGCAGGGGGGTGTGCCGGGAGGAATGCGAGCAGCAGCAGCAGCAGCAGCAGCAGTGGCGGTGGTGGCGTGTTGCAGTGGGACTTGGCACGGGCCATGGCAGGGGTGTGTGTGGATGAGGGGTGGGTGCTCATCCCTGCTGCTGCCACTGCTGACAATTCAACGACTCCCACTGCTTCCTTCAATGCCTCCTCCAATGCCTCCTCCAATGCCTCCTCCAATGCCTCCTCCAATGCCTCCTCCAATGCCTCCTCTAATGCCTCCATTACCGCCCCCTATACCGACGCCTACAATGGTTTCTCCATGCGCTCCCTCGCTCTCTTCGCCCTGGATGAAGTCAATCGGAACAGCAGCCTCCTCTCCAATGTGACTCTGCTGGACGTCATTGTAGCGAGGGCGAATGTGGTGGAGGGCGCAGGGATCAACTACAGTGTGACTGTAACAGCAGCGGTGGATTCAGCAGCTGCAGCGACGGCACCGGCAGCAACGGCACAGGAAGCACTGCTGACGGTGCCTGGAAGCAAAGCCAAGGCAGTAGAGGTGGGTGCAGCAGAGAAAGGGGCGAAGAAGCGAGTGATGGTGGTGAAGGTGGTGGTGTGGCAGCCGGTGCCCTTCACGGCTCACCGCCTGGTTGATTTCTTCCTGCTGGATGGGGGAGACAGTGGTGAGGGGAGTGGGAAGCAAAAGCAGGAGGGCGTGTTGCTCATTGACTGTGCTTCCCCACCCCCGGGCCATGTCCTCCTTGCTAACTGCACGGCAGTGCCCAAGGCTGGCTTTTCTTCTGTAGTTGCACCGATAGGATTTGTAATGTGGTTCCTCGTGCTTGTCTCGCTGGGCCTTGTGCTGGCTCTCCTGTAGACCCTGTAGTGAGTACCTTGCCATGGTAGTTGCCTTGCGTTGCCTTGTAATGTGGTTCCGCGTGCTTGTCTCGCTGGGCCTTGTGCTGGCTCTCCTGTAGATATGGTTGCCTTGCGTTGCTGTTACGGGAAGGCATCCATGAAAAGGTTAACGTGCACACATACAAGCTACAGCCGAGCCGATCATTTCCGGGGAGCGTGCGAGAGTGGGGCACTTGAGGCTTACGAGTTTGTGTTCCGTTGGTGTTTCTTCTTCACATATAGTGATGTATGGGTGGGTGAGCTGAGCTCCCCGCACAGCTGGACGATGGCGGAAGCATTGAATGCACGGGCGAGCGAGTTCGAGTAGGAAGTAATTGCGAAGCACAGGGAGGGAGGGACAACAATGGCAAGTACCCTAGAACAAACAAAACACAACATCAACACTAGCATCAATACGAAGTATGCAGAAAAAACATCATTAAATAACTATCAGCCTTCACAAACTTCCCTGTTTTACTGTGCTCAGCTGACAGCAAGCAGCAGTACCATGTACGCCCACCATTGCCATCCCCACTGCTAGCACACACTGCCATCCCATCGCCATGGGTTTAGTAGCATGCACCACACATGAGCACACCACCCCTACTGTCACACCATTACTACCACCACTCTTTAAGGCACAGCACCCTTCCTGCTCGTCCCTGCACACGCCTCCCTCGCACATCACCCCTGTGAACCTCTGTTCCAGCACTCACTGTCTCACCCACCCTGCTCCATTTCTTCCCTCAAGCATGAATATCCTCAGAGGGTTCAAAGAAACACCCTTGGTGCGATCCGATCATCCTGCCAGTACCATGCCCCCACCCATGGCATGGGAAAGAGCGTGATCTTATCCCATGCTATTGCTGTGACACGAGATGCAACCAGATTGCACCACTCCTCCCCCTCCCCCTACCAGCGGTATGACTGATTAATAACGCTGTACGATGCCAGGGAAGGGAACTGCCTGCTAAGAGAAGCCAGAGTGCTGGGATGCCACTTGTACGTGGCAACAAAGATAGTCTCCATGCTCGGAGAATTGATGAACGGGCTGCTGCTGCTGTTGCCACCACCGCCGCCGCCGCCGCTGCCGCCGCTGCTGCTGCCGCTCCCGCTGCCGCTGCCGCTGCTCTCTCCTTCCCCACCGAAGCACTTAAAGAAGTAATAATCGTGCGCGCTGTCCATTTGCGCTGTGTAACCAAACCCCTCAGTGCTGAATCGGTTCACACCAATGGCAAGGCGGTGCAGGCGGCTCCACTCCACGTGCACGTTCTGCAGAGGCCAGTCGTGCCTCACTATAAGCCTCTCCACTGTAGGCGCTATGATGCTGAGCAGCTGGGTCAAGGCAAGCTTAGAGTCGAGATTTTGGGTGGCTTGAGCGTTCACGTAGACAGCTTTGGCAGACGCCAATGGGAGCGACAAAATATTGAGCTGCATGCGGCCACTGAGAGAGAAAGAGTCGAGAGAGAGGGGGCTTTCGCATGTGCAGTCGACGTTAAGAGAATGCGCAGAGGCAGAAAAGGACTTCAAAGAAGGAGGGAGGGCGAAGTGAAGGTTCACCGCTTGCCTCTCAAAGCAAACTGTAATAGCTCGAGCAGCGGTGAACTTGAATCTAAGGATGCTATAACCAATGCTGGAGGAGGAGAGAGCGAATTCATGCAGCTGTGGTGAGATGGATGAGAGAAAGGACAGGTCCCTTCTGTTGGACTCCAAAAGGTGGATTTTCAGAATCCTTAAAGCCTGGAACGTTGCTGGGTTGAGGTTGCCCAGGAGCCAATTCCCAAGGCGTAGCTCCAGCTGCTACAGCTGCTGAAACTCCCCGAGAAAGGCCGGATCCAGCAAAGGCCCGGGAGAGTCCCGCACGTCAAGGCACAGGCCAGCGAGGGAGCGCGCGACCGGCTCCAAAAGACGGGTGAGGCTGGGTAGGTCGTCGGAGGATTTGAGCTGGAGATTGAGGGATGTGTGAGCGGCGTTTCTGAGGAAAAAGGAGAGCATTCCTGCCAGCCGGGGCTCGTGAGTGTCCACTAGGAGCGGGATGGGCTCGCGCTCCTGCACATATAGAGATGCGAGAGGAGATTAGCCGTGAGGTTAGCCGTGAGCTTAGCCGTGAGGTTAGCCGAATTCGCAGAGATAGTAGAGCTGAGCTCAGCACCCAGAGAAGAAATCGCGATGCGGTGAGATGAGCTGTAGCAGAGATGGTTGTGCGTTGCATGCAATGCAGAAAGAGAGAGTGCATCGTGACTCGCACGGAGAAGGAGATGGAGATGGCACCATGATGGTGGTGGAATGACAGTGCTTCTTCACACCATGACAGCACCATGATGGTGGTGAAGAAGCACGTGGGTGGAATGGAATGAGGGGAGCAGCACATGATGATGACGACGCACGGAGAAGGAGATGACATGGCGGTAAAGAAGCAGGTGGGCGAAGGGGAAAGGGGGAAGGGGGAAGGGAGAAGGGAGCAGCACATGATGATGACTCACACAGAAGGAGATGACATGACGGAAGAGCCTCGTGCTGGCCATGCCACAGCACAGCACAGGCCAGGAGGAGCCGAATCGCCTCGGGTTCTCCTCATACGAGTCGCTGCCTCCCCCCCACTGCCATGCGCCCCAGGAGTCACCCCGCTTCTTCAGCAGGTGGCGGAAGATGATGTGCCAGATGGGGCCGGGCAGCAGGTCAACCACGTCCACCTGGCAGGTGAGGAAGTGTTCGGTAAGATGAGAAATGTTTCGACTAAGAAGAAAGAGAGAGGGAGAGCGAGGATTAGCCCAAGGCCGGAAAATGGTGTGCCACATGGGGGCATCTAGCAGGTCAGCCACGTCATTCCTTTGGCAGTGAGAGAGAAAGAGAGAAAAAAAAAATCAAGAAAAGGGAGAAAGAGGGAGAGAAGAAAGAGAGAAAGGAAACCTTACATACTGTAAACGAAGAATGTGATGAAAGCCGAAGGGATCCGCTGAAAAACGTGGTGTGATCGGTATCGCTGTCTGCGGCATCAATCTCACCTGATGGCGCCTCCTGGCATTAGAGGGTGCTGTAAGATTGAGAGCATGCTTTCCCTCTATCGCCTCATCTCCGTGGCTAGCCATCAGCGGCATGAATCAGCTGCGCGATCGACATACGCAAAAAACGCCCGCGTTCGAATCCAGGAGGCTTTCGCAAAGCACCAACTGGAAACAAGTCACAGCTCAGGAACACCAACACCAACACGAGAGCCTTTCCTTCGAATCTCGGGAAACTCTTATGTAGTGAATAAAGAGGGTAACGCTGGTTACATGATTTTCCCTCGCGGCTCATTTTCCAGCCGAGACACCACTCGGGCGGTTTCACGACGTTTGCGCGAAAGTTTCTGAACTTTTGACGCATGTCGCAATCGTCGAGCCGCAATCTGTCTGGGATTCCCAGACAGGAAAGAGCTTAGGGATTGCTCTGGTTCGACAGTCCGACGGACCTTGTCGGACCAAGGAACAAGATAACTGGGATTGCTCGCTGTATGCAATATCTGCCTTGGTCGTTCTCCCTGTTGCTTGCCATGCCACTCGAGCAATCACAAAACACCTACGACCGAAGCCTAGTTCTGGTAAAAAGCCATAACTACACGTCATAAAGTTGAATATACCTTAGACGTCATGATTGTTCTGCTGCTGCAAGTTGGCCCATAAGTAGACTGTTTGGCAACAAAGTGATAGTAGCAACAGAACATACATGGCTACATGTAAGACTTGGCAGAGCTGAGGTGGCTGTGCACCAGCCAATCTGGTGCCAAGCTCCTGGAACGCATTCTTAGGAGCAAACACATTTGTTAGGGGCTGAAACTGGTGAACTCTAATGAAGAAAAACCTAATAAAACACTATGCTGTAATGACCTGGCACCCTTGGCAGTACCCTTTTGATGCACGAATGGCAGGCACCGTCAGCACGTGCCTGCCTGATGCATCATCACATCAACCTCACATAATGTGGAATTTGAAATGACGAGGAGAGGACATAAAAGTGGGTGTAGATGTGAGCGTTGAAGTGCATATGGATGTCGATACTCACAAACACAGCACATCATGTCAAATCTTTCAAAACATAAAGCAGCTCAGAGAGATTGAAGGAATATCATGACCTCATCATCCTGAGACATGCCCTGATTCCTGCTTGCTGCAGCATCACCTCTCCTCACTTGCATTACCGGCTCATTCCTCCGCCTCTCCCCCTCCCCTTCCCAGCAGAAGGAACGCCCAACAATGCAGTAGGATGACAGAGAGGGGAAGTGCCTGCGTAGAGAGACCAGGGTCTCATGGTGCCACTCTTGCGTCGCAAAGAAAATGGAGTGCAGCTCCGGAGCATTGATTAAGGGAGGGCTGCTTGCTTCATCCTTGCTGCCGCTACCGTTCCCTTCTCCTTTAACAAAGCCCCTCCTTAGAAGAGAAAGGAACTCAGCGTCATCCAATGCAGCCGTGTACCTCCCACCACCACTTCTCCTGCTGCCGTTCACACCAATGGAGAGACGGCACAGGCGGCTCCATTCTGCCGACACATTCTCAAGCGGCATGCCATGCTTCACTGTCAGCATCTCCACTGTTGGCGCGATGCTGCTCAGTAGCTGTGTCAAGGATGCTTCAGTAGCAGCCAAGCAACGTTGCGAGATGGAGGTGCGATCGAAAAGGTCTTCCCAAGGTGAGCTGGACTGCTTGATGGCTGTTGGTCCGTTAGACGATTTTGGCGGAAGCCAGTGGGAGTGAAGAGACGAGAAGCTCTGTGCGGCCAATGAGAGTGAGCGAGTCGAGAGCGAGAGGGCTGGAGCACGTGCAGTTGACCTCCAGTTCCGCTGCTGTGGCTGAAAAGGCTTTCAAAGTGGGAGGGAGGGAGAAGCAGAGGTTGATCCTCTGCTGCTGGAAACGGACTGTGATGATTCGCGCAGCGGAGAATTCAAAACTGAGGTGGCATGCGTGACGGCTCTTGGAGGAAAGAGAGAACTCATGCAGCTGCGGTGTGATTGCTAACAGTTAGGTCCTTGAACCATGCAGCCTTCAGGTTGCCTGGTTTCCACCTCCCACTGCCAAGCGTCAGTCGCTGCAACTGCTCGAAATGTACAAGAAACCCCGGGTTGATCATCTGGTGTTGAATATGAACGTATCCGGAAGACATGTGTCTGAACCTAAGGCACAGGCTCGTGAGGGAATGTGCAGAGGATGCCAGAAGGCGGTTGAGAATCTTCAGATCCATCAAGCTTGTGAAAGTGAGGTCAAGAGACGTGTGACCTGGGAACTTGAGAAACCAGGAAATCTCTCCTGTCCATTGAAATTCCTGACTGTCATACACAAGGGAGATGGGCTCCAGTTCCTGCACTCACACAGATGAACTAGCTTAATACCCACCTTTATGACTAGGACATTGGAACCAACAGTTTAGCAACCAAAACACTGTGGTTAACTAGGTTACACAGATGGACGCGAAAAAAACGAGTGCACGACTCACGGAGAAGGAGGTGACATGGTGGTGGTAGAGAAGCAGGTGCGTGGAATCGGGAAGCAGTGCATGACTCACGGAGAAGGAGGTAATGTGGTGAAAAAGCCTCTTGCTGGCCATGGCACAGAGCAGCAGAGGCCAGGAGGGGCCAAAGCGCCTGGCTTCCTCCTCATGCTGCTTTAAGGCACGCAGCTGACTGGCTGTGGCACGCGAGATGCTGCCCGCTCCTTGCTGCGATGCTCCCAAGGAGTCACCCCGAGTGTGCAGGTGAGTGGAATCTGCTGGCGGCAACAGCAGGTGGCGGAAGATGATGTGCCAGATGGAACCGGGGAGCAGATCAACCACGTCCATGCTCTGGTGGGTGGGGAGAGATGAATAAAGAACGCGTAAAGGATATAGAGAGACAGAGAGCGAGAGACAGAGGGAGAAAGAACTAAAAGAGGACGAGATGCGAAACATCAGTGGCTATTAGAGGCATCACTAGCACGCACCTCGTGCTGGTGAGTGTCAGAGGCTTCTGAAACTCCAAGAACGTGCATTCTCCCCACCACCGCATCCCAACGGCTGGCCATGGGACGCAACTACCAACTTTGAACTGGAACCGACTAGCCTAGATCGGTATGTCTAAGTTCTGAGAGGTGACTAGAACCTTTCCCGCAAGTGACTAGCGTGGAATATTTGCGGCCAGTAGAAATATCAAGGACGTTTGGAGTTTCCTGAAGCATGGTGAAGAGGAGACTGAGAAATCTTCGTAGAATTCACAGACGGGACCTGATACGTTTCCTCGTACTCCATATCTGCTGGTCGTCCCACACTCCGCCGCTCGCCAAGTTCTCGCACCATCGTGAAACCCTACCTTCGCTGGTCAGCCATCGTGCACTGCGGCACCACGGCGCGGCGGGCAGACGGAGTTTGCGGGAGCGCGACACGGCAAGGCAGGGGAAGGGTGGGTAAGGCGCGAGGCGTGTGTCGGAAACCAAAGCAGTCTTCGCGGGGACCGTTTTAGAGTGAAGAACATCGCATGAGTCTGAGTAATCTTTTGATCAAGTCGCGCTAAGCATGTTGCTAGAATCACCCTAGCTTGGCGGTGGGTCTCGAGACCCCTAATTCTGACGCGTGGAAGCAGCACCTGTACCATTGCTCGCGATTCACACATCCAGCCAACTCTAGCAGCAATACCACGTGGCAACGTACCAGGCGAGGCTCTCAGATTATCTAGCTGTCGGTAGCAGCTACAAGGAATACACATGCATGGATGTACGGCCAACTTCATACATACTCAAATTATTCCCGAGCGGGTTCTCAGGTGTAATCACCAACAGAAACACAGTTTTGCGATATAGTATGCGTATATTCGGGTTGTTTTCTGTATACAGTCACTAAAAACAATCACGTCACGAAACGAACCTTTGCTGCCACGTCATTGGCAGACGAAAGCTGGGAGAAAACTAGATCTGGCCGCCATGGATATTGCCGTTCCGCTTAACTCATTCGCTTTAAGAGCTCACTTAGCTTCTGCTTATAACACCAGCATTTCTGGATTCAGCTCATCGCGGCGTGCAGTTAGATATAACTTTCGTGCCTTCTTAACGGGTACCATATCTGACTCGCTTTCGGGCTTCTCCAGGTTTCATGCTGTTAATCTCGAGGCTCTGCAGGTTAAGCTTCTAACTTCAAGGCCGGACAGCTCTATTTCCACCTATTATTACGACCGCATTTGTACACCTAATGGTCAAGAGCTTATCAAGACCTTGGGACTTTACAACTCAGGTTTCTCCACATCGGAAACCCAGCATCAACTCCTGTAAAGCTGGTCCTCGACCAACAGTTTTTCCCAACTTAAACAGCCTCTTGTAAACTGGATCTCATCATCCCTAGTTTCTCGTCAGCCTCTTAAGGCTCCTTCTCAGTTTACCCTCGCCATCATGCCGCCGAAGGCCTCCCGCAAGGCTGTCACGGAGATCACGCCGGACCCTGACGCTCCACTGGTCGTCACTCCAGCAGTGTCTGAAGTCAAGGACAATGAAGGGACAATCATCAGAAGCTGGCTCCTCTGGACTCTCTGCGGAAAGCAAAGCAGAAGTGCCTGCAGTCGGTGAAGAGCTTCAGGATGACTCCGACGACGAGCTGGACATTGACTTCATGACGGACGAGCTCTGCAATCTGCGTCATACGGCCATCCTGCTCATCCCGTTCATGCTCGCTCAAGAACTTGCCTCGGTGGTCTCGACGGTCAAAGTGCTGATGAAGCGGGTCTGGTGCTCTGTTTTGTCTGTTGATGCTGCTAACACTGCAAAGTTTCAGATCCTGCAGCCGGCATACATCGCGAAGATACGCTTCTGCAGACTTCAGGTCTCGTTCCTGCTGGAAGATGACGCGCATGGGGTGCGTCAGTTCGATGTGGATTATCAGAGGGTTAATGGCAAGTTGGTCAGGCTCTACTGGCAGCACACTGACAACCCGGCCTTCGTCAGGGAGAGAACTACTAACCCGCTTGCAGTTGAGGTTGTCTTCCGCAATGTCTCCGCCTCAGTCACGCCTGAAGCTCTCCAGCGATTGCTCGTGCATTACAAGCTGAAGTCCAGCAAGAAGACGATCTACAAGGTCGGCCGCTGCTTCCACCGCGTTCTTCACCCCATCACTGGTGCTGATACAGATGTCATTAAAGGCCTGGTGGTGCCTCACGATGGGAAAGCGCGATGGCGTCACGCGATCAACGACCCTGCGGACCCGGAGAAGCTGATCCTGATCCACTATCCGATGCTGTCCTGCAAGTTGTGTGGGGGTCATCACGAAGAGAAGCATATGGATCGGCAGAATAACATTGGCAAATGGAACCTGACTCTTGGTCGGGTTCACAGGATCAACGGTAACGCTGGCTTCCCATGCACTGATAAGCTATTTCTTGTCTCTGACGTACTCACCGCTAACGTGTCCCTGATCCCCTGCAGCTGCATCAGTAAAGTTGAACCAGCTGACCCTCCCTATTCTGCAAGACCCTGCTATTTCTCTCATCTCCACCGGAAGCCAGAGAGAGGAGTGGTTATGCACTCAGCTGGGTTGCAAGAAGGCTCACGGAGCGTCTTTCATGGAAGCTCTCGCTCATGTTCGCTCTGCAAATCATCTCTCGCACCTCGAGGAGCTCGGCTCCGCCACCAGACTCACGGTAGAGAAGGCGAGCCTCGGCATCACCCTGAAGGAGTACGGGATCCAGACCTCCAACATCTCGGCCGCATCTCAGCAGCAGCGTCGGTAGCACTCCTCGTAGTTGGCGTCGTAGCCTCTTTTACCATGTGGATGCGTAGGGGTCATTTCAATGTTGTCAATGATTAATAAAGACATCCTCACCTTCGCGACACTGAACGTTAACGGTTTAGGCGACAGACCTAAGCAAACTAGAGTACTAGACTGGGCTGGGACTGCTTCAGACTTCGTCATACTGACAGACAGTAGATTAGCCTCTGGTCATACTTACTGGAACTCATTTACCTCCTTCACAGTAGCCGCTTCATCCGCTCCAACTAGAGCCAGCGGAGTAGCACTCCTCTGTCGGAACCCGCACTTCAGCCTCAAAGACATCATTGCGCACCCGTCAGGAAGGATCTTGCAAGCCTGCGTGCACGGATTAGGAATAGAGATTATAGTACTAGGCGTCTACTTTCCAGCTGACTCGGCCGCTAGAAACGTTTTCATCACACACACTCTCGGCCCGGTCTTAGATCTCATCCCCTCCTCGTCTCACCTTATCATCGCCGGGGATTTAAACCTTGTAGAGAATCCGATCCTCGATAAATCCTCAAAACTTAGCTCCTCGTACGAGAACGACAAGCTCTTCCGCCGCTGCAGCGCTTTCCAGATCTCTGACGCATTTAGAACTCTGCATCCAAGGAAGAAGGAATTCACCTTCTACTCGAGAGCAAAGGAGGCTAGTTCTAGAATAGACCGTATTCTTCTCTCACACTCGCTCGTACCTCATCTGGACTCAGCAGTTCACGTCATGCCGGAAGAGACCATTTCCGACCACGACTTTGCAGCCAAGGCTGGTCTTCGTCTGTTCCTGAGGGCCAAGTCTGGGCCGGGCCTTTGGAAGTTGCCGCCTGACATGATTGACAAGCCAGGGGTCAAACGGATCATCGATGCTACTGTGAAGCGAACGTGGGTAACTGACGGTAGCAGTTTCGAGCTTCTCACCTCGAGGTTAAACGTTGGGCTTCGGGCCTACGCCAAGGAGGAAGGCAAGCGAGTCCGAGCTACTACTTCACACCTTGCCGCCTCTGTTGCCAGGTTGAAGCAGGAGGCAATGGCTGATCCTCAGGGTTTCGCCCACGGGGAGCTCCTGGAATCCAAGGTGAAGCAGTTGAAGGAGTACCACGCATCCCGGAGGGAACGTATGCATCTCTGCGCAGGGACAAGGGAGGAGATGGTTGGTGAAATGGCTTTTAAGCACCTATCAGGGAAAATTCAGGCGCGGAAGGCCAAGACTTAGATAGCGGAGCTGAAGGTGAACGGTGCGGTAATCGCGGACACCAAAGGGATTTTGGGGGCAGCGGCAGATTTCTTCTCTGGTATCTTCGGAAAGGATCGCCGGCAGTGCTCAAGGAAGTGGGTTCCGGCGCCGGGCAAGACACTCTCTTGGGAAGCTGCCAGGGAGCTGGAGGCGGATTGGTCGGAGGAGGAGGTAAAGGAGGCTTTCAAGGCGATGGCGGCGAGGAAGTCTCCGGGCAGTGATGGTCTTCCGAAGGAACTCTTTGAAGCCAACTGGGACACCCTCGGCAGCAGTTTCTTGGCGCTGGCTCGCGATTTCGCCTCGACCGCTTCCCTCCCTGCAGAGACGAAGGAGGCAGTTACAATTTTACTACACAAGAAGGGAGACAGGGACTCTCTTAACAACTATCGACCGATCACCCTGCTCAAGTCCTCATACAAGATTCTAGCAAGGGTGGTGGCGAACCGGTTAAAAAAAGTGCTTCACCAAGTTATATCCCTGGAGCAGTACGGTTTCATACCTGGTCGGAGATTATCGGACGCGGTGGCGTTAGTCGCGGACGTCATCGACGCGGCAAATCACGGCAGCGAGGACTGGTACCTTCAGCTTGTTGACTTCCAGAAGGCCTTTGATTTTGTCTTGCGCATCTTCATTTTCATGGTGTTACGGAACATGGGTTTCCCGGAGCGGTTTGTAGCCTGGGTGGATGGCCTGCACGAGGGGACAACGACGAAGCTGTTAATCAACGGCTGGCTGAGCGAGGGAATACATGTGCGGTCGGGAGTGAGACAAGGATGCCCCCTCGCACCTTACCTCTTCCTCTGCGCTGTGGAGCCGTTGGCGCAGCTGGTGGAAAAAAGGAAGCTGGGGCTCAGTCTGGCGGGGCAGAGGCTAGCATACCTGGGGTATGCTGACGACACAACGCTTGTCCTGCAAGGAAAATGTCAAATCAAGAAAGCGGTGAGGGCGTTGGCTAAATTTGAGAAGGAGTCCGGTCTGGCGACGAACAAGGGGAAATCGGTCGTTATGCCGCTGGGGGTGAACCTTACCTCTAACCCGATAGCGTCGTACGGTTTCAAATGGGCAGCGGCGGATGAAGCGGAGCGTCTTCTGGGGGTCTGGATCACGCCGAACGGTAGCTGCAGACTGACATGGGAGAAGGCGTTAGAGGATATCACGGGGAAGCTCCAAAAATGGCACGAGAAGTACCTTACGGAAACGGCTAGAGGCGCGGTGGTAAACAGCTACATCTCTCCAAAAATCTCGTTCCAAGCCCAGGTGTATCCCCCGCCAGAAGACATCTGGCTGGAGATCGACGGATCTCTGCATAATTTCGTCTCGGCCAACCGTCCAACCTCGGCGAAAGGCTTCATCCTCTGGCGCCGGGAGCAGGTGTACCTGCCAAGGGATCTGGGGGGGCTTGGAGTTCGGGACCCGGGCATCCTGTTAGCGTGTCTCTCGGCGAGACGGGCGGCGCTGCTCGCCACGGAGACGAACCTGCTGAAAAAGGACATAATAAAAAAGGCGGCGGAGCTACCGATGGGACTGGATTCGTTCACAGCTCACAGAAACCTCATCCGCTACTGGGTCGGTCGGGGGACGAGGTGGAAAATGATCTGCGAGACCATCCTGAAGTCGCCGCTGGGGGATCGGCCACCGGCGAAGGAGGTAGTGGACGTGGCGAAAGAACCATTACTTTTCAACCGCCGCATCCTGCCTAACGGAAAGACGCCACTGGGAGGGCAGAAAGCAGCGGCTCGGCTTAAGGATTGGAACATGGGGAAGCTGAGACGCACGGGGGCGGATGGCGCTCAAGCTTTCAAGACTTTGGAGCAGCTAAAATCGGAGCTGGGAGGTACTGCACCTGCTAGACTGGCGCTCAAAGCGCTGGAAGCTGCACCGGTGGAGTGGAGGCAAGTGCTACTGGCAGCTGGAGACATTAGCTCCGCTTCCTCACAGCAGCAACAGCTCCCATATGTCTCGAGCGAGGGAATTTTTTCACTGAAGCAGTTGAGGAAGCTCTGGGGGTCGGGCCAGGCCTCCAACAAGCAGGAGAAGTGGGGGAGCAGATGGGGCAGGAAAATTGATTGGAGGAAAGTCATTGCCATCAGAGACTCTCGGGTGGTCCCAAACCGCCCACGCAGTGTTTTGCTGAGGATCCACGCCCTCAATCTCCAGGTGGGAGAGAGGGTGGCCTTCCTTCGCTGCAAGCCGGTCTGCCCGTACTGTAGCGAGGAGGAAACCCTAGAGCACTGTCTCTACACCTGCCCGGTCATCCAAGTGGTCTCCACGGCAATCATGCGGGCTCTGCGCATGATAAGTCCAGCTCGCCGCATCTCCTCTCTGGGGGACATGCTTTTCAAGCGTGCTGGCTCTGACTCAGCTTTTTCGGAGGCAACTCTGACGACGATTGGTTTACACCAGATCTGGGTGGAGCGTTGCGAAGCAGTGTTTCGTGAAGGGAAATTAAGAGCGCGCCGAGTTCTGCGACGAATTGAGCGGGCTTTCTTACCTTCATGCGAGAATCTACCTGAGAGACCAACGGACGAAACTGCGGAAAGGGGCGGGCGGTGTTCGGAAGAGCAAGTTGGCGAGACTAATGGCGGAGGAACAGCGACTGTTCGGAAACATTACAACTGTGGATGGGATGAAGTGGAAGTGGACAAACGGCTTCGCAGCCATCTGGTCCAAGCAGCATAGGGCAAGTGGCCCTGTTTAAGTACCCTCTGGGGTTCGGCCCACGCCGTCCCCCTCAAACACAGTTACGACTGTAGTTGATTTTATACACTTGCCTATCCCCGGTGTATCTTATCAATCTAATATATATATATATATAAAAACTAAAAACAATCACGGCACTTGAATAAAATCTATGTAACCTGTAGCGGATCTATATGAATTTCGGGACGATTCAACCCTAAATATAACAACAAGCCACCCAATATTTTGGAAAAATATAATGACCCTACCTGACCCAAAAATATAACCCAATCGGAAATGGATGTGACTCGGGAGGCATCAACCCTAAAAACAGTGCCCTTTCCCGTGTTTAGGGTTGATCACTCCCGGAAATGCGTCCACGTTCCCTAGAGGGTTTATTTTTATTCGGCCCTGTCGTAAATTTCCGTACTTTGATCTAAGATATCCGATTCGGGAGGGTAAACTGGATGTTTCTGTTTTTGTCACTTCCTAAAGAGTTCGGCCAGCGTGAAATGTGATTAAAAAGCGACGACCAATCAACGTTGAGGAAGTCCAGGTTGATTACACCTGAGAACCCGCTCGGGAATAAGTTGAGTATGTATGAAGTTGGCCGATGGATGTATGGCAGTTGAAGGTTGATCTCAACCCTAGAGGATGGCGAGCAACGAAAGTGGGGCTCGAGAGTCAAGAGCCTTTCATGTCGAGAGGCTGTCGACTTTCATGGCCAGGTGGTTGGCTGCTCTTTTGTGACAAACTCACTTCGCAGCTGTTCGCGAAAATGTGATGGGAACGCGAAATATTTCGTAACGAGTTTATGGCGAGCTTCGTTATCATGTGAGCTACGAGATGATTCGTTTTCCCATTTTAGTTGATTCAGCCGTTGCAAGGTGGCTCAACACTCGAAAATTAAGCAGCAAGTGACACATAAAGAATGCATTCACTGCTAACATCTAACAATTGACCTGCACAGCTGAGGTGGCTGCACGCCTGTCAATCCAGTTTCTAACCCAATGATCATAACAGCCTACACCATGACCTCAAAGAACGGTAGCAAACGGAATCGTTGAAGGAGCTGAAGCTAATTCTGATAGACAAAACGTGCTCGCTTGTGCCAACGGTGCCTGGCACTCTTATCCCGCACTACTGCCAGACCCCTAGTCCATCAAACTTGCATTGCCATCTCAGGTGCGATCCGATTCGATGACGAAAAAGAGGGTGTAGATGTGAATGTGAGTGTGCATGGGTATGGCGCAGATGTGGATGTTAACGAGGGCTTAGATGTGGATGTGGA
This sequence comes from Closterium sp. Naga37s-1, assembly GCA_947471745.1. Classification (NCBI taxonomy): domain Eukaryota; kingdom Viridiplantae; phylum Streptophyta; class Zygnematophyceae; order Desmidiales; family Closteriaceae; genus Closterium; species Closterium sp. Naga37s-1. Next base: position 523,541 of record CANJKZ010000206.1, on the reverse strand, counting down.
TGGGCATGGTGTATGGAACAGCAAGGCGGGGCAAAGAGCAGCCAAGTCGTGGCTCCTCACAGACCGTTGGTTCAGCCACGGGTGCTTCAGCACTTCAAGCGAGCTCGGTCGTTGATCCGGGTTGATGCACAGGATTCGACGGATGAGATCTTTCGCTGCTGCAGAGATAAACTTCCATTTCAGCCAGGAGACTCGAAGTCAATGTGCAGACTACTGTTCATGTCCACCAATGCAAGGCTGGTCTCTGGAGGGTGAAGGTGAGCGGATGTGACTGTATGGAGAGTGGCACTAGTGACTGCAGGGCTGCCGCCAGTGTAGCTGTGTGCAGCATGTGCCATGGGGTAATAGGTCGCCTGGGTATGATTGATCTAAGATTGAGATGCCATGACATGAATTTGCTGCTGCTGCTGCTGCTGCTGGTAAACCTGCTCCATCTGTTGCTCCCCCTCATGCAGGTGGTCACAGGTGCCCACCACCGCATGGCCACACCCCCCCTGTTGTCATACCATTACCACCACCACTGTTATCACATAGTACCAATCCTGCTCGTCCCTGCACACACCACCCCAAGGTCACCACTAATGCCGCCACTGCAATGAGCATTCAGACTTGAATTACCAGCATTGTCACCCCCACTGCCATAACCCATCATCATCCCATCACCACCAGTTCCTCCACCACATCAGGTGCACACCACCCCATGGTCACACCACCCCATGGCCACACCACCCCATGGTCACCGTTACTTGCAGCCCTTTCAAAAGCACGTAGTAGTCTTATCTGCTGTTCTCTGCACCATCTCCCTCATACAACTCCCACACCTGAAATCTGGTTCGATTCACTCATTCACAAACTCACCACCGAGTCTTACCAAATCTCTCAACAAATGAATTAACTCAGAGGGTTTGAAGGACTCGCATGATTTGGTCATCCCTTGCCATGTCCGGGCTCATGGTGTGCAAAGCGTGCTCTGGCCTCTCTTGCATCACCGGCTCATTGCCCCGCTGCTCCCCCTCCCCCTCCCCCTCCCCCTCCCCCTCCCCCTCCCCCTCCCCCTCCCCCTCCCCCTCCCCCTCCCAGCGAAACGATCGATCAACAATGCAGTAGAGCGCAAGAGAAGGGAAATGAGTACGCAGAGAAACCAGGGTTTCAAGCTGCCACTGCCGAGTTGCAACGAAAATAGATTGCAGCTTTGGAGCATTGATGAAAGGAGGGAATAATTCTTCATCCTCGCTGCTGCTGCTGCTCTCGCCTGCTATAGCAAAGCCCCTCCTTCGATAATAAGACCGAAGAGCATCCTGCCTTGCCGTCGTGCGCCTCCTGTCGTTCACACCAATTGCAAGGCGGCACAGGCAGCTCCATTCATCTTCACACACCTCCTCCAGCGGCATGCCATGCCTCACTGTGAGCATCTCCACTGTTGGCGCTATGCTGCTGAGTAGCTGGGTGACGGAACGCTGAGTGGAGAAAGACGCACGCGTCCTGCTGCGTCCTGCGTCTGGACGCAGCGTCTAGACGCAGAGACGCAGGACGCGCGTCCAGACGCAGGACACACCCCGTATTTTTTTTTCGGGCTGACCGGAAAAAACAATTGTTGCCCCAGCGCGAAATTGACTAACGATTTCGACGCGACTGTCTATTTCGCGTCATGTCGACCCCCCCTAACCCATTTCGACCATCAAAAACACCCTCGAGGGATTACCAAGACAATTCTCCTTCGTAAACCGTAAACCCTGAAAACTTGAAGAGGACGATTTTGCCTCAAATGTGTGCATCGTCCTTCCCCCCCCCCTTCCCATACCCTACAACATCGTTTTTCGGCTGCCCGGGGGTTTTTTTTGCCCTGCCCGGGCATGCGTCTTTTCATGTGTCCTAAAGGCCCTCCTCTAGCGTCCTGCGTCTAAGACGCTGCGTCTGGACGCATGCATCCAGGACGCAGGACGCGTCTTTCTCCACCCAGACGGAACGCCGAGTGGCGATCAACGCTTGTGGAGAGACGGGCTCTGAATGAGACAGTTGTTCGTAGCGCGATTTGGGCTGCACGAAGGTGATTGGTCCGTTCACGTAAACATCTTTGGCGGAAGCCAGTGGGAGCGAAAGAATCACAAGCTGCCTGCGGCCAATCAGAGAAAGAGAGTCGAGAGAAAGAGGGCTGGAGCACTCACACTCAATCTGTAGCTCGTCTGCTGAGAGGGAGAGATTTCTCAAGGAGGGAGGAAGGGAGAAGCGGAAGTTGAGCCTGTGGTTCTCAAAACAGAACGTGATGGCTCGAGCAACAGCAAACTCGAAATTCTTGTCGGTGAGGTGCCCCGGGTCACTGATCGTGGAGGAAAGAGAGAACTCATGCAGCTGTGGTGTGATTGCGGAGAGAAATCTCAGATCGTATTCATCGCACTTTAAGTAATCAATGCTCAGACTCCTCAGCGCCTTGAACCATGCAACCTCCAGGTTGCCTAGATTCCACCTCCCCCGACCGAGCGTCAGCTGCTGCAACCGTTCAAACCTCCGAAGAAACGACGGGTGGCTGTTCCTATGTCTGGTAGGTGCATTCGCGCAGGACAAAATTTGGAACCCGAGGCACAGGCTCGTGAGGGAACGCTTAGAGGATGCCAAAAGGCAGCGGAGGCTCTGCAGATCGCTCGAGCTGTTGCAAGTGAGGTCAAGGGACTTGTGAGCTGTACATTCGAAAGAACCAGGAAACCACTCGTGTCCAATGGATCTCCTGACTGTCGTACACAAGGGAGATGGGCTCCAGTTCCTGCTCACACAGAGAAGAACCCGCCATGATGACAAGAGGACTTTGGAAGCAGCAATTCCGCACCCAAGGCATAGCTTTCCGATTGGTGAGTTAGATTGTACTGGAAGATATTTTTGCCCGAAGGTAAAAAAAAATCAGTGCATAACTCACAGAGAAGGACATGACATGGTGAAGAAGCCTCTTGCTGACCATGGCACATCGCAGCAGAGGCCAGGAGGGGCCGAAACGCCTCGTGTTCTCCTCATGCTGCTCCCTGGCAGTCTGCTGACTGGTAGTGCCACATGAGGTGCTGCCTGCTCCTTGCTGCGATGCACTCAGGGAGTCGCCCTGGGTATGCGGCTGAGCGGAATCTGCTGCTGGCGGCAGCAGCAGGTGGCGGAAGATGATGTGCCAGATGGGGCCGGGGAGCAGATCAACTACGTCCACGCTCTGGCGGGTGGGGAGAGAAATAATAAAGACGAACGATGGAGAGAGAGTGAGAGTAAGAGTGCGTGTGCGTGTGTGTTCGTGAGGGAGGAGGAGAGCGGGGGAGAGGGTGGGGAGAGGAAATCTTGGCACACACCTCATACTGGTGCGCATGAGAGGATGAAGTAACCGTGAGAGCGTGCATCTGCTCCACCTCCGCATCCCAATGGCTAGCCATCGGCGGCTGAGAATCAGCCACGAGATGGAATCGACTGGGCTAGCTAGGAACGACCAAGTTATGCTCAAGTTTCAAGCCGTCTAAAAACCGTGTGGAAAGCAGTGAATAGACTAGGAACGACCAAGTTATGCTCAAGTTTCAGTGACTGAAACCTCCCCGCGAGTGCCAACCGTAGCCAACCGTGAAGTTGTTGCGGCGTGAGACCACCAGAAGACTATCAAACCAGTAGTTGTTAAGGCTTTTGAAGAATGGTGAAGCGAACACTGGAAATCCTACGCAAGTGTACCGTTCTCGCCTAAGCGTACCGTGCACTGCCGATGACGTTCCTTGATAATTACAAACATGCTGGTCGTCTTGGCACGCCGCTCGCCGTTGTCGCACCACCGTCAAGCCCTAATATCACTGTCCGCCATCGTGCGCAGCGGCACAGCTGCACGGCGGGCAGGACAGGAATGTGTGGGATGTGTCGGAGCGCGACAGGGCAAGGGCGGGGAAGGCGTGGACAAGGCGAGAGGCAAGTGGGTGTCTGGCAAAAACCAGAGGCAGCTCCTCTGAACGAGGCGCATCCAAATCGAAACGGGGGATGAAGTCGTCATTTTTTATCAATTTAATTAGCCTGTCGCAATGAGCATGTGCTTTGACTACCCTAGCTTAGCAGTGGGTTTCCAGACTCATTCTTACGCGGGGCACCAGCAGCTGTGCCATACTCATGATACTTCTCATCCAGCCACGCAATGGTTTTGCCTCTAGCAGCATACTTCCCGGCATCGTACCAGCTGACCGGCTCGTCTCAGATTTTCGTTCATTAGAGCCTTGGACCCTCGAGCTTGGAACCTTGAAGAGAATCGGTGGAAGGTCGGATACTACATTAGTAGCGATTTACAGTAGTTAACACATAAATGAACATTTGCAAGAAGTTGCTGCAGTTGGGGATTTCTCATTCAGCCAGCATACCTAACAGCATGTGCTGGAATTAAATGTGTACAATGCATCACAAAAAGGGTGTAATCTGCTCTTCTCCAGCACACGCTATCCCCTGAATAACTAGGTTTTAATCCCTCACTCACTTATCTACCAAAATCTCTCAAAACATGAAGTAGCTCCAGAGGCATTGAACGAACCTCATTATCCCATCATCCTGCTCCAGGTCCCTCTGGATAAGGCTATTCGCACCATGTTTTGGCCTCACCTGAATCACAGGCTCCTTGCTCCGCCTCTCCCCCTCCTGTTCCCACTGAAATGACAGACCAACAATGCGGTAAAGCAGCAGAGAAGGAAAGTGTCTGCGCAGAGAAACCAGCAGCCTGGGCTCCCACAGCCGAGTGGCAAGGAATATAGATCCCAGCTTAGGAGCATTGATGAAGGGAGGGGTTATCGCTTCACAGCTACTGCCCCTATTTAGCAAGTAAGAACCTTCTGCATCCTCCACTGTCGACATGCAACCATGAGTGCTGCCCATGTACTGTCTGGTACTCATGCCGTTCACACCAATGGCAAGGCGGCGCAGGCGGCTCCACTCCACATGCACGTCCTCCAGCGGAAAGCCATGCCTCAATACAAGCATCTCCACTGTTGGCGCAATGCTGGTGAGTAATTGAGTCAAGGCAGATGTAGTGTCGGCTTCAGTACTGGCAGACCAGCAGACGTTTTTTGTATTTGGCCCAATCAAGTAAACAGTTTTAGCGGAAGCCAGTGGGAGCGAAGAAACGACAAGCTGTTCGCTGCCAACCAAAGTGAGAGACTCGAGAGAGAGAGGGTTGTCGCATTTGCAGTCGACTTCAAGCAACCTTGCTCCAAGAAAAAAAGGTATTCAAAGTCGGTGGGAGAGAGAAATGGATCCTGAGCCTTTGGTTCTTGAATTTGATGGTAATGACTCGAGCAACAGAGAACTCAAAATCGAGAATGATATCGCCAAGGCTGCTGGAGGTTAGAGAGAGCTCATGCAGCTGTGGTGAAATGGAGGACAGAAAGGTAATGACGAGCGGGTTGCAGTTCAAATGGCCGATGCTGAGACTCCTTAACGCCCTGAACGATGAAGCAGACATGTTGCCCAATCCCCGACTCCCAAATGCCCACCCACCATGGCTCAGCTTCAGTAGCTGTAGCTGCCCAAATGTTTTAAGAAACCATGGAGAGATGGTGTGGATGATTTCATCGTTGTCGAAGAATTCGTGGGTCCCAATGCTCAGGCTTGTAAGGGAGTGAGCAGAGGATGCACTAAGATGGCTGAGGATGTGCAGGTCCTTCCAGCTGTAAAAATCAATGTCAAGGGACTTGTGACCCGGCTGTTTGAAGAACCAGGAGAGCGTCCACTGAAGCTTGTGAGTGGTGCATACGAGGGAGATGGGCTCTAACTCCTGCTCATACAGTGACAAAACAGCCAGTCAGAGAAGTTTCTCCATGTTGTGACCCTGGCAGATGGTCGTACCAGAGCAGAATGTTCATGGCATGAAAACCGGACCAGAAGACGTTGAGCGGTAGAATGCAGAAACAGCACATGACGACTCACGGAGATGGACGTAACATGGCAGAGGAGAAGTAGGCGGTTGGAATTGAGGAGCACCCAGCAACTCACGGATAAGGAGATGACATGGTGGAGGAGCCTCTTGCTGGCCATGGCACAGCGCAGCAGAGGCCAGGAGGGGCCGAAGCGCTTCGTCTTCTTTTTATGTTTCTTGGCATAGTGTTTAGCTGCTGGCGGCAGCAGCAGGTGGCGGAAGATGATGTGCCAGATGGGGCCGGGCAGCAGATCAACCACGTCCACGCTCTGGTGGGTGGGTGGAAGGGAAGTATTGAAGACGAGTGATGGAGAGTGAGAGTGGGTGTGCGTGTGCGCTCGCGCCAGAGTGGCTGTTAAGAGACATCGCTCGCACGCACCTCAGACTGGTGAGCATCAGAGGCGGGTGTAAGTTCAAGAGCATGCATCCTCCTCACCACCACATCCCCATGGCTAGCCATGGTCGGCAACAATCTACCAGGAAATGGAATCGACAAGGCTAGATCGATATGTCCGGATTTTGAATGGTGGCTAAAACTTCTCCCGCAAGTGCCACTTTAAGCAGTGTTTAGCGGGCCAGCAGGTTTGGAATATCACTGACGTTTAAGTTTCCTTCGCATGGTGAAGTGGAAACTGAAGATTCTCCGACGGGCCCTGAGACGTTTCCTCATACTCCAAATCTGCTGGCGTCGCACACGCCACTCGCCGCGTTCACCGCGTTCTCGAACCATTGTGGAGCCCTACCCTCGCTGGTCAGCCATCTGCACAGCGGCGCGGCGGGCAGACCGAGTGTGTGGGAGCGCGAAAACCAGAGGCAGTCTTTGGGGGAACCGCTTTAGAGTGAAGAACATAGCATGAGTCTTCAGCTAAGATTATCCTAGATTGTTGGTGGGTTTGGAGACCCCTAATTCTGACACGTGGCAGCAGCAGCAGCATGATTCACTTGTCCTGCCACGCAATGGTTTCGCCGCTAGCAGCAATACCACCTGGCAACGTACCCACGCATGTATGCATGGCAGTATTGTTGACATATTCATGGCGTCTTGCTACCCTTGAGTATGTCGAGTAGTACAAACTAGGGCCCAACAAGCAACACTTTCACGGCCAGCTAAGGATTGGCTGCCTTCTTCCGAAAGACTTGCTTCACACGCTCGGCGATGGCGTTTCTAGCACGAAATCTGCGAAGCAACACTCAAATCGGGTAAGGAATGCGAATAACAGGGTCCCATATCGAAGCTGCCTGAAACGGGTAAACGCTGCGGGCAAAACCTATCTGTATATCTTGATTTCATTCAATTGTTTTCTCTGCGTGTACGCACAGAAATTACAATCATTCCTAGAAATTGGATGATATTTTAACAACTTCACTCGGTTCTGGCTAATACATTCCTATCTCTTATTCAATCTTGAATTATGCCACAATGAGAACGAAATTATAGGCACAACCTTCGATAGGGGGCTTCTGTGGGCATTCAGGAGTATGTAACATTTCTGTGTTTTGTAGCTATATTTCCATTGAGATATTTGGTGGGATAGTGGAGAGGAGGAAAACGGGGGGAGGGGCACTGACAGGGAAGACGAGAGCAGCTGTTGCAGTGGGAGAGAAGCGAAAAGAGATTGATACTACATAGGGTGGAAAATGGAGTGAACTGGAGGGTAAGGGGGGGTGGGGCGGTGGGGAGGGGGTTGGTCTTGTTTGGTTATTTTGTGGTAGCGTGAACAAGGAAAGAGGGTCAGAGAAGGAAAAACAAGAGCAAGAAAGAGAAGACAAAAGAAGACAGAAGAAAAGATACCTGTAAGACTACAATAGCTAGAGGCAGGATCCCCTTGAAAATGTCTACCACTTACACTCTCCTCTACCGGCTATCACACCCTCTCACCCTCTACACCTAGGATCCCCAATCCCTGCCTTTATTCATGAAGCCCGGACTCCCCCAAGACCCCATACCTCCCACTTCCTCCAATGTAACTCCACCTTCCTCCAAGTCACCAAGATAGAGGCTGCTTTCACCATTGCAAAGAAGCATCCGCTTATTCCTTTATTCTCCACAATCTCTCGATCTGTCTCGGCACCAGCAGTGCCAACGTGACAAGTATTGTACCCACAATCGCCTCTCGCCGTATCACATACTCGACATCCGACAGTTGCTGCGGCCTGCAGAGACGCTAGGCGAGTCCTCCTCCTCACCCCGGCAACTCGCCAGCCAGACACCCGCTCTTCTCGACTTGAGCTGCGCTTGACCCACGCACTAGTGCCTTACGGACGTCCCGCCACCCTCTCCCTTCGCTGTTTTCCATGATTCTTACACCGTCGTGGGCAACGTTTCCCCCACGCCATTCTTTTCCGCGCTCACCGTTTCCCCTGGCGCCAATCATCCCAACAATCCCCGCCCCCAACCTCCCCCCGCCCATCATCAGGCCGCCCGCGCCTTCTGCGCCGTGTCAAAAGCCCCCGCGGCGCCCACCGCTCCGCCCGCGCTCGCCATGAGGCGACACGCGGCGGGTTGAAAGGGCGGCGCGAGGAGAGACGCGGAGAAGAGAAGCGAAGGGCAGCGCGCCGTGATGTCGAGCCGCCGCACCGCCTTCTGGTTCAGCCATGGATGCTCCAGCACCTCGAACGAGCTCAGCCGTTGATCCGGGTTCACGCGCAGCATCCGGCGGACGAGATTCTTCGCGTCGGCGGAGATGCCTTTCCAGCTGGGCGACACGAAGTTGATCGGCAGCGAATCGTGAAGCGCGAGCGTCGCCGAATCGACGGCCGGAAGTCGCCCCGTTAGGATAGCGCACAGCGTGATTCCGAGGCTCCACACGTCAGCCTTCAACCCGTACGATCCCCCGCTACTGTCACATCGGGCAACGCCGGTCCCTCCAGCGGCGGCAGCAGCAGCGCCAGCGGATGCGGCGGCGGCGGCGGCGGCGGCCGCCTGGTCCATCTCCGGCGCCATGTACTGCCGCGTGCCCGCTCCGAGATCCGCCTTCTTCCCGTTGAGTCCGCCTTTAACGACCGTTGACAGCGCGAAGTCCGCGAGCTTCACTCCCCAGATTCGCCGTCCCGCTCCCACGTGCGTCGCCGCGATTGATGGGGGAAGATATGCGCTCCAGGACGGCGCGTGCTGGGCCTTTTCGGGTGCGCCGGGAGGAGCTGCGACGGTTTTGATCGCCCCCGGTAGCTTGGATGAATTCGTCGCAGCAGTCGCACGGGGGAGATTCGTAATGTCGCCCAGCGGCTGTCGCTTCTTCGCCCGGGATTTTCCGTCTCCAGCATCTCCCGTCGCACGTGCCGTCGCACGCTCCACCGCGTGCGCAATTTCCGGCGCGTTTTCCGGCGGGCGAACAAGCAGCACATTGTCCGGCTTGATATCCCGATGCATCACACCCGACGCGTGGCAGTACGCGACGGCCGACGCAATCTGCCGGAAAACCGTGGCGGCGAGCGGCTCCGCCAGCGGACCGCGTTGCATCACCTCCGATAGAAGATCGCCGCCCGGTACAAGCTCCATCATTACATGCACCTCCGCCGCGGCAGCGTCGACGATGAAATCCACGAGGCGCACGACGTTGGGATGGTCCCCCACCATCTCGAGCGCGCGCACCTCTGCGCGGATGTCGATGATGGCGGAGTGCGACAGGGGAAAAGTCTTGCACGCCACGCGCGGCGCGCCTGGGGGTGCGGTGACGTCCTCGCACTCCCACACGCTGCCCTGCGAGCCCTTGCCCAGTTTCCGGATGCGGCGGTACCGCCCGCCAATCAGGTCGCTCATTGTCGTGTCGGCGGTCGGGCTCCCCGCGGGACTGCCCTCCGGCCCCGGCGGCGCGGGGCTCATGGTCGGTTAAGATTTTTCTCGCGCCGCGGTTGCGGTTCCCCGATGTGATGGAGATTCAATGTCACGTGTGCTTGTCTAGAGAATGAACAGTTGTGTTAAGAATTCGGTAGAAGCCCCAGGCAACGAAACAACTTCTAGGAGGAAAGTGAGAAGATCTTGAATAAGCGAAAGTTGCGGGCACCTTGAGGTGCTTCCGCGTGTTTATCCTTGGCAACTCGCCGTGGAAGTCAGCAGGAAATCGCCGTACTTCAACGCCTTGCTGGAAAGGAGAGAAGTGTGATTGACTTCTCAAAGAGCCGAGGGCTGACAATTATCGAGCAAGCGGATCTTCAGGAAGCTGGACGAGGTAGTCGCACGAGATGCTTGGCGGAATAATGGTTGCACAGGCGCGACACGAAAGTTGAGTCCCAGGAACTTGAAAGGAAGTGGTAGGAGCTCTTGTGGAAACAGAACAAGAGAGAGAGAGACGGGTAGGATGACTAGGCTATGGAGAGCAAAGAATGAATGGGAGTGATAGCAAGGTGGATGAGATTCAAAATGCGCGTTCGTCGAGTCGCAACCCAATTCAGGGCACAGCTGAAGCTGCCCGATGTTGCCAAGGGATATTGGATCTGCGAAACCGTACACCGCATGCCAGCAGGCTCATACCTACACCGGAGGGCTCAAAAGCTTGTATATGTAATGCGTTGTTCTGCCCAGAAAACAATCATGGGGACCCTCCAGCTGCAACTGGAGTGGGGAATTATTGATGCGCGAAATTATTGGCGCACCTACCCCGCGACGTCAACCCAAGGACGACGTTCGATTGATTAACGAGATCATGGTGAGACTCGGTAAACATATAAGAATGTTTTAGCCGAACTGCATATATTAGTATTTCTAAACATCACATCACACCACCTGCATCATCACCACATTGTTGAGAAGTAATCATGATTAAACAAAATTAACATAGTGGTTGTAGATTTTATAGTAAATTACTGCGTTTAGAGTTTGTCATTACTTCATTATTAGTTTCTACCATATCAAAGATCCAAACCTGAAAAACCGCCAACATATGATAGGCAGTCAGCTTGTATCTTGCTGTCGTGAAGTTATAACGAAATCGGTAAGCATCAGAGCTTTCGTTTGTGCCACATTCGCGAACACCTGCACTGATGCGCCGCCGTTTGCGGTCTTCGGTCCATCATTTTCTTCTGCCAACTTACCCTGGTTTTTTCGCGACACATGCTGGACGAGCGTCGCACGCACCCATGTCCGCATTTTGTCGCGAACTGGGAAAACATCCGAGCCGCCAGAGCCACATTGTGCGATATCGTGCTGGAAACGTTTATGGTCTGATGTCACCCTGTTCCAGAATTCATTTTTGGGGAAACACTTGACAATGTAGAAAAGCTGGATGTAGGCACAACTAGTGCCTAGCAACAATCTGTCGCAACAGATTCCTACGCGTCCTGGCTTGGTACCAGCCTTTATGAGCTGCCCGGACACGGGTACCTACCTCAAGGCATAAACTGTCGCTTTCTGGTCTCACATTGAGGTCGCCTGTCTCCTGCGCGCTTCGCTACTTTGGCGAGAGAATCACTACACCAACTTCATAAGTAGTCTCTTCCCCTCCCCATTTCCACCGCCCCCCCATCCCTCCCTTCCCAACAGCACAACTCCTTTTTCAGTCACCCTCGGACTAGAAAGTCAGGGCGCACGCGCCTTGACTTATAATTGTCGGCGCACCACTCTGCTGTCCTTTTCAGGGATATTTTGTTTTTGGGCACTTGCGGCTGCCGTCGCCCCTTGCTTGGTGAAACCCAGGGCTGGGAAAAGCTTCATCCACTGCCATTATTATCAGACAGCTGGACGGGAAGTCATTCCATCCGTTTTACTAGGATATGAGTCTCCGGCTACTCTTGCTTTCGTTCTTTGCCGTCGGAGGCAAAGATCGCTTTCGTGCCGTCGCTACCGTCGCTGCTATCCGAATATGTCCCCTTCATTGAGATAGCCAAGACTGTGACAGCTTAGAGTTTAGGGAGACGATTATGCGTGGTAGGAACTTGAGATTGTTTGATTTATCGGTGTGCGCGTGTAGCAGAGGTAGTCCACGTGATGCCACGATTGAACTTTATAAGGTCAAGAGGCTGAGCAGCAATAGCTGCCAGGATTGGCCGGGCAGGCAAACAGGGTGAACAGAGGGTGAGCATACAGAACGTAGAGATCAGACGGAACGAACGGCGGAACAGACGGAGCAGAAAGAACAGAGGGCGGAACCGACGGGACGGAAGGAGCAAACGGCGGAACAGACGGGACAGAAGGAGCGGACGGCGGAACATACGGGAGAACATCAGGAACAGACGCAACGCACGAAGCAGGATAGGCAGCGAGTCTTTTTGGGGAGTCACTCTCGTAGGCAGCGAGGAGACAGACGGGCGCGAGAGATCACATCGACGAATAAAACTTTGTTCTCCACAGCGCTGTCGTATCTCTCCATATCCCGCAGTTTGCGCCAGTCAGAGGCGCCAAAGGAGGTGCGCTCCGTCCCCATGACCCTCGCGGAGTCGCAGCCCCCCTCTGAACCGCATAGCGCATGGCACACGGAGGGCATCTTGGACTTTGGGCGCGCTCCAGCGCCGCTTGCTCCTTCTGCGATCGGCGGTTCACGGCGCGCCGACTCTGTCGCTGATGGGTCGTTGTTTTCGCAACGCGAAAGCAGCGCGGGAGAGAAATGCAGCAGCAACGTTTCGGGCGAGGAGCTGATTGGTGGGAGATACCGTCGCATCCGTCGCGTCGGCGCGGGGTCGCAGGCTGTCGTGTGGGAATGCGAAGACGTTGTAACGTCGCAGCGGGTCGCATGCAAGAGTTACGCGATGGCGCAGGCCCCGATGCGCGACATCGCGGCGGAGGTGCGATCGCTGGAGATCGTGGGCGACCATCCGAACATCGTGCGACTGCACGACGTGATCGTTGGGCGACAAGGAAGCAGCCGAGCATCCGGGGCAGCAGGCCGAGTCGCGGAGATAGGAGCAGGTGTAAGGGCAGGTAAAGCAGCGGAGGTAGATAACTCGTGTAAACCTGTTAACTCATCCGCGGCTCCGATCCCACCCGCGTCATCTCAACCGTTGGATCCCTCCGTTGACGCGAGCGTGCACGTGCTGATGGAGCTGGTCCCGGGCGATGATCTCCTGACGGAGATTCTGCAGCGCGGCCCGCTTGCCGAGCCGCTCGCGTCGGCTTTGTTCCGGCAGCTCGCATCCGCTGTCGCGTACTGCCACGCGTCGGGGGTCATGCATCGGGATATCAAGCCGGATAACGTGCTTCTGCTGCGGCCTCCTGATTCCGCCCGCGGCGGGCCTCGCATTATGACGGAGCATGCGACAGGATGTGCGACGAGCGTAGCGGCGATGAGCGTAGCGACGGAGAGAACTGCGAGGCAGACGGTAGGAGCAGCAGCCTTCGCAGGAGGAGCATCTGGAGGAGTATGTTTAGGAACATCTGGAGCTTACCCATCTGCGACGCAGACGGGAGGAACAGCTAACCCGCCAAGCTTAGAACAGCCACGTGGTCCTACGCCTTCTAAGGCTGTAATCAATGCCGCATCCGCCGCGGCTGCTGGAGCGAGCAGTGCCGCGTTACCGCCAGCGAGCGGGGGAAGGAAGGCCGCGCGGGAGCCTCGCGCGGAGGAGGGGTTGTGGGGGTGGCTCATCGGCGCGCGGCTGTTCCCCTCCGCGGCGGGCAGAGGCGCGAGTTCCGACGGGGTCGGCGCGCAGGGGAGGGGCGCCAACAATCCCGTGCGGGTCGTTCCCGGGAAGGTTGTGGGGAGGCGGTTCGCGGGGAAGAGCACGCGCGTGCATCCCATGGCGGGGGAGGAGGCGGAGGGGACTCTAGGCGCTGCGCTGGCTGCGCAATCCGCGCACTTCTCAAGCTCCTCCGCTTTCCCCTCGCTTTCTTCAGCCAGTTCTATCCCCTTTGCGCCTACGCCCTCCCCAACCTCTGTCCTCCGCTCGCCCTCGATTGTGTCACACTCACTATCACCCGCACCCTCCACACCCTGCTGTCTTACAATCACGACAGGGGGAGAGTTTGGGGAAAGGCGGTGCCCCCTCCCGCCCGCTTTCGCGGAAAGTAGCTCGTTTTCCGCCATGGGCGCGGGGTGGGCTCACGTGGGCGCGGAGAGGGGCATCTGGGGGGTGAAGCTGGCGGACTTTGCGCTGTCCACCGTGGTGGCGGGGGGCATGCGCGGGGCGATGGCGGACAGGGGCGCGGGGACGCGGCAGTACATGGCGCCCGAGATACTCCTGCTGGAGGTGCGGCGGAAAATGGCCAGGGAGCGGCGGAAGGGGGGAGGGGGAGAGGCGGGGGGGAAGGGAGATGCGATTCAGGGCGAGGGTGATGGTGGGGGTGCAGGGGGTGCTGGGTGTGCAGGGGATGCTGGGTTCTCTGGGGAAGCAGGGTGCAGCTATGGCATGAAGGCGGATGTGTGGAGCATGGGCATCACCCTCTGCTCCATGCTCACAGGCCGCCTGCCCATTGTCAAACCGGGTAAGCTGCTGGCCATGCTGCATGCGCAGCAGCAGCAGTTGGAGCAGCAGCAGCAGCAACAGCAACAGCAGCAGCAGCAGCAGCAGCAGCATGTGGAGTGGCAGCAGCAGTGGCAGCAGCAGCAGAAGCAGCAGTGGCAACGGAGGGAGGCTGGTGTGGGGGAGGAGGTGGGGAAGCAGCAGGGAGAGCAGGGAGGGTGGCAGATGTGGGCAGGTCAATATCAGTATTCGCAGCAGACAGCATTGCATGAGGGGGAGCAACGGATGAACCAAAATTATCACCGACAGCAGGAGCAGCAGCATGTTATGGCATCTCAGTCCCAGACCAATCAAACCCAGGCGACCTCTGCACCCATGGCACATGCTGCACACAGCTACATTGGCGCTGGCCCTGCATTCACAAGTGCCACTCTCCATACAGTCACATCCGCTCACCTTTGTCCCCCAGATCCCAGCCTTGCACCGGTGGACATGAACAGTAGTCTGCACATTGACTTCGAGTCTCCAGGCTGGAAATCCATCTCCGCTGCAGCGAAAGATCTCATCCGTCGAATGCTCTGCATCAACCCAGATCAACGGCTGAGCTCGCTTCAAGTGCTGGAGCACCCGTGGCTGAACCAACGGTCTGTGAGGAGCCGCGACCTGGCTGCTCTTTGCCCCACCTTGCTGTTCCATTCACCACACCCATCCACATCCTCATCTAAACCCTCTTCAACATCCACGTCTATGCCCACTTTTTCGTCATCGAACTGGATTGCTCCTGAGATGGCAACGCAAGGTTGATGGATTAGGGGCCTGGCAGTTGAGCAAGACAAAGGTGCCAGGCCACCATTGGCACAAGCGAGCACTTTAATGCTATTAGAGTTAGCTTCAGCCACTTAGAAGATTCCGATTGCTGCCATTGCTTGAAGTCATGGTCTAAGCTGTTCTGGGCAGTAGTTAGGTTAGAAGCTGGATTGACATGTGTGCAGCCACCTCAGCTGTGCAGCTCAATTGTTAGATGCAGCACTAAATGCTCTCATTATGCATCACTTGTTGCTTGATTCTCTAGGTTTGGGCCAGATTCAACAGCCAAATGAACTACAATGAAAAGCGGATTGATCTTGTATGGTGGTTCACACGATGTTGGATGGAGTCGTGCAAAATCGAGAGGTTCAAACAGCACAAAGGTGAGGGAATCGAAGTCCTCATCTGCCATGCTGACACAACCTTTGCCGCACACAGCCAGGTGTGACATCGCGACGTTCGCAGCGCAGCTCATTTGTTGCTGGTTTTGTTGCTCGACATACTCGAGGGTTCATCCATGCATGCTTAGTACTTGTAGCTGCTATCGGCAGCTGGTAAATCTGAGACGAGCCTCGCCTGGTACCTCTCGGTTTTTGAGTGAAAAAACACAATGCTGGTAGCGGCGAATGAGTATAATGAGTGAATCATGAGCAAGGCACAGCTGCCGCTGTCACGTGTCGGAATTAGGGGTCTCAAAACCCACCGTCAAGCTAGGATAATCTTAGCAACATGCGCGACTCGATCAAAATGACTACTCAGACCCATGCTAAAGCGGCTCCCCTGCCAAAGACTGCCTTTAGTTTCCCGCCACACGCACACCGGCTTGTCCACGTCTTCCCCTGCCTTGCCGTGACGCGCTCCCACACACTCCGTCTGCCCGCTGCGCCGCTGTTCCGCAGTGTACGATGGCTGACCAGCGGGGGTAGGGTTTCACGATGGTGCGAGAACGCGGCGGTCGGCGTGTGGGACAATCAGCAGATTCGGAGTAGGAAGAAAAGAATCAGGGCCCGTCAGTGAATTCTACGGAGATTTGTTCTCTTCACCATGCGTAGGAAACTCAACCGTCAGTGATATTCCAAATTTGCTGGCCGCAGAAATTCCACGCCAAACAAGTGCGGGAGAAGTGTCGGCCACCGCTCACATATCGAGCATATCGATCTAGCCCTGTCAATTCCATTTCCTGGTTAATTGTTACCGCCTATGGCTAGCCGTGGAGATGTGGTGGTGGAGCAGATGCGTGCTCTTGATGTTACAGCATCCTCTGACGCTCACCAGTATGAGGTGCGTGCCGAGTCATGCCTCTGACAGCCGCTAATGATTCTCATCTCATCCTCTTCGAGTTCTCTCTCCTACTCTCTTCCTCTCTCTCCCCACTCTCTCAAATCCCTTGCTCGTTTTTTGCTCATCTCACCCAACCACCATAGCCTGGACGTGGTTGATCTGCTGCCCGGCCACATCTGGCACATCATCTTCCGCCACTCCGTGGGCCTATCACAGCAAGGATCCGGCAGCACCTCATGTGCCACAACCAATCAGGGGACTGCCAGCGAGCAGCATGAGAAGGACACGAGGCTCTTCGGCTCCTCCTGGCCTCTGCTGCGCTGTGCCATGGCCAGCAAGAGGTTTTTTCACCATATTATCTCCTCCGTGAGTCTTGCACTGTTTTTTTTTCTTTTTTTCTTTGCTAATCTTTTGCTCAACTGGTGCTGCTAAGTCCTCTATTATGAGGTTGGGTGTTGACCTGATTCTTCCCTGTCTGAGCAGGAACTGGGACCCATTACCCTTGTATACGACAGTCAGCAGATCCAATGGTCAAAATTGCTCACTTGGTTCCTCAGATTCCCAAGTCACAAGTCCCTTGACCTCACTTTCAGCAGCTTGCAGGATCTGCAGAGCCTCCGCCTTATGGCTTTCTTCTGCCCATACCCTCACGAGCCTGTGCCTTAGATTCAAAGATGTGTCTTACCGATACATAACCATTCAACAAGACAAGATGATAAGCCTGGCGTTTCTGGGGAATTTTGGGATGCAAGCAAGCAAGTGACACGCAGGCAGGCAGCACTGAGACGACTTTTGAGGCGCCTCAAAAGGGGGGTTGGGTGGATGAATGGGGATGCAAGCAAGCAAGTGACATGCAGGCAGCGGCTGCAGAGGCTGACGCTTGGTCGTGGGAGTTGGAAGCTAGGCATACTGGAGGCCGCATGGTTTAAGGATCTAAGGAGTCTCAGCATTGATCTTGCGGACTGCAACAGATGTGACCTGACATTTCTCTCGGCAATCACACCACAGCTGCATGAGTTCTCTTTTTCTGCCAGGAGCCGTCACCCGTGCAACCTCAGTTTTAACTTCGCTGCTGCTCGGATCGTCAAAATCAGTTTTGAGCATCAGAGGCTCAACCTTAGCTTCTCCCTCCCTCCCTCCTTGAAGGCATTTTCAGCCACCGCAGATGCATTGGAAATCAACTGCAAGTGCTTCATCCCTCTTTTTCTCGACTCGCTCACTCTCGTTGGCAGCACACATCTTGTCGTTTATTTGCTGCCACTTTTTTCTGCCAAAACGGTCTACTTGAACGCACCAACCACTCTCAGACAGTCCACCTCACCTTTGGATGACATTTTTTCTCTACCCTCCATCACTCCCCATTCTTTGGCTGCTACCGAAGCTTCCTTGACATGGTTACTGAGAAGCATAGCGCCAACGGTGGAGATGTTGACAGTGAGGCATGGCTTTCCGCTTGAGCAGGTGCCTGCAGAATGGAGCTGCCTACGTCGCCTTGCCATTGGTGTGGGTGGCGGCAGGACAAGTGGTGGTGGAGGGATGCACACGCTCTCATGGGAGGACCAACTCAGTAGTTTTCTACAAGGGATTGGAGAGAGCAGCAGCAGCAGCAGCCTGGAGGATGAAGGAATGAGCCCTCCCATTATCAATGCCCCTAAACTGCACTCTATTCTCTTTGCCACGCGGCACTGGCAGCCCAGCACCCTGGATTCTCTGCACCAGCATTTTCCTTCGTTGGCGCTCTACTGCATTGTTGGTCGGTCGTTTCGGTGGGAGCAAGAGGGGGAGAGGCGGAAGACTGAGCCGGTGAGGGAAGGCCATGCTGCACACACCATGAGCCAGGACATGGTTCAGGATGATCAGATCATGACATCCCTACAATCACTCTGACAAACGCAAATGTTATGTTTTATGACTCTGCTTTACTCTTGAGTTTCTTGAAACAAAACTTCGTTTGGTCAGATCAGGCGTAATCCTTAGTTGCTATTGGGATGTATGCGTTTCATTGTGCTTTTCGTGTTGTAAGAGCGTATTCCTATCCTCGTATCAAGAGAACCTCATATCAACCTCCCACTGAAAATTCCCCTAAACCCAAAACCTCTCGCTAGTTTTACCAGGCAAAAAGTTCAATCTTGATATGAGGTTCAGTTGATACGAGGATAGGAATACGCTCTAAGTGAAGCCAAATTTCAGCCCAGACTTGGATTTGCGAAATCGAGACATCGTGCAAATGCCCCACTGTTGGAGTGTGAAGGGAATTATACTTAGCATTCCCGTAGGTGCAGCAGTATCGCACCTGACCTTATCGAAGCAACAACACCCGCAGTATCGGATCAGCCCATATCAAGGGCAGGAAGGTCAACAGTCGCAAGAGTCAACTGTCGCGACTGTTGACCATCTGGACCGACGCTTGACCTACCATCGAGGAATGGCAACAGGCGTAACCGTACAGGTTACATGCAGCGACTCGGTAACAAGAAAGAAGCGCAAAAGTCAGAGTCACTGTAGAATTGCCTGTAAAGCAGTTATAATAAGGGAATGTACCCCTTAGAATACATGGCTAGACTAGGACTATGTATATTCTTTGTATTCTATCTTTTAATCAACTTGGTCATCTACATTCACTATGATCTGAGTTCTTACAAGACTTCCGCTACCAACTCTACCAAAAGCACTATCCTATCCTATCCAAGATCCTTACTCTAACATGGTATGAGAGCTAGTTTGGATTATAGGATCTGCTAAAGGAGGCTTCTGAAAAGCTTCTTCATAAGTTAAAACTCTCAACATCAACAACATCAAGGGCATCAACATGCCAGGCGCAGACTACGGAGAGGCTGGAGAAAATCCAGTGCAACCCTCCACCAATGTCACCTCTACTACGACGACCGTGGACACAGCTCTACTCGAGCAACTGATTTCCCGCATCAGCGCACTGGAGAGCCATCAGCCAATGAGCATTGACGGCTCGAGTTACGCCCGAAGACCTCCCGATCCTCAAGGAGCTGGATCTGAGCGATCCTTCACCTTCGACAACCGTGGAGTTCAAGGATCTGCTCAAGCACAACAAACACATTACGAGGCAATGGCTTCAATGCAAAGCAAGTTCCTCTCCACGTCGAAACTCAGAACTACCAAGCCCTTCGACGGACAAGACTTCTACACGTGGAGCTTCGAATTTGAGCTACTAGCTCAAGGCGCTCAGATCTGGATGTATTACGACGGGTCGTATGCATTTCCGACCAATGGCTCACCTCAGGAGAAAAGTCAGTACTACAACGAATCACTCCTGGCCTTCACCGTCCTGATACGAAACCTGTCGCCTGAAGAACAGCTGAGCATCCGCCCCTTCAAGAACGAATGGGCGCCCGCGCAACAGTCCTGGGAACACCTGCGCACCTGCCACATGGCAACAGATTCGGTGACACTTAGTCGCCTGCTCAACCAGCTGAACAACGTCAAGATGTTTCCCGGCGAAAAGGCCGGCCCATACATCAACCGCTGCAGGAACCTGAGAGATCAATTCAGGAAAAGCGGCGGAAATTTCCCTGACGATATGTTCGTCACCATCATCCTCGCTGGATTGAGCCCGGATTGGCGCCAATGCAAGGCACTCCTTCGCACGCAAGGAACCCTCAGCGAAACTGCCCTCTGCTCCACGCTTCTCTCCGAGCAGAAGGAAATCGACCTGTACAACGAACGAGGCAACAAGAAGGAAAAGATCGCCTTTTACGCTCAAGCGCCACCAGACAAGAAAAGACTCTTCTGCAAGTACTGCAAGAAGACTGGGCACATGATTCAAGACTGCTGGAAACTGAACGGCAACAACAACAACCAGAAGGGTGCCGCTGCTCACCAGCAAGGAGGAGCCGCAGCACGCAATCAAACTGTGTCGCCGCCAGCCGTCGCCAGCACGTTCCAAGCCCCGGGGCGTCTCTCTGCGAACACAAACGACAAAGGCAAGAGCAAAGTCTTGACTTGCATGGTGCGTCGTGGACCACCTCGCCCCAATCGTCACTACCGCTTCTTCCGCAGCTGGGAAGACATGTTCGCAGACCCGCCTCTGGAGCGACCCGAAGGATCAGTCGAAGAAGAAGAGGAGAACGATCCAACCTACGACGAGCTGACGGTTGGACGGATGCAGTACGACTGGGAAGCGCCGGAGCGCATCGTAGACGACGACGAAGAAGCTTACTACGATTACGAAAACGATCACGACATGGATCACCACATCACTCCAAAGCTTGCAAATCTGGCAAAGGAAAGAAAAGAAGTCAACACATGGTACCTGGACAGCTGCTGCGGCCAACACATGGTGTCTTCAGATGTCTTCATCCTCAACAGAGAAAGACTCTCCAACGAAGTGGAGATCACCGTTGCCAACAGCCAAACCATCTACGCCAGAGCTCGCGGCCAAATCCAGCTGGAGTCACATGACACTGGTTACTGCATCCACATCAGCGACGTCCTCATTGTACCGGAACTCCGGTACAACCTTCTGTCCTTGCACCAGCTGATGAAGTGCGGGGTTGGCCTGCAAACAACAGAAGACGAAATGCACTTAATATACAACGGCATCTTTATCGGGAAGGCAACAAGTGTGGAAGGCGTCTTCGTGCTCGACTTCGAGTCGCCCAGAACCACCGGCGACAACGAACACATCCTTGTTCTTGACCCTCCGGGTCATCCGTCGCCGCCACGATGGAGCCACCCAGAAGAAACCGACTATCAACAACCCGGCTTCGACGGCACCTTCCGCGCTCTCGCCGTGCCCGTCGCGTCAACAACAAACCCTGCAGAGACAGGACCGCAAGCAGTGGAAGAAGGAGAGGAAACTACATCAGGAACAGCAGCCGAAACAACCGAGCCAACGAGAACGCAAGCTTACTGGCCGCCTGTCGAACGTCCCACCGGCTGGAACACAACCGAAGGATGGGACGCGGTCGATATGCGTTGGGTCATGGAGAATACCATACTGGGGGAAGCCGTCGCAGCTGAAACCGGATGGGGAAGCATCGCCGACGCACCTGCAGAAGAAGCAGCAGAACCAGAAATCACTGAAGAAGCACCAGAAGCAGAGGAGGAGGAATCACTAACGGAGTACGGGCCTCACCTACTTCCCATCACGACAGACGGCCGAGACTATCTTCGCCTCGAGACAAGGGGAGTGGCGATCGGCGACACCAACCCCGAGGGAGAAGAAATCACGGAGCTCGAAGATCATCACGCACGACCCTCTCCCACGCGTTCAGAGAAACCACTGGAGCTGCCGGTGACAATGGACACTGCTGCCATCGGCGACTCCAGCGGAACATATCATGGCGTGACAATTCAAGCAGCGGCAGTTCAAGTCACCATGCCCGATGAGCCTGCGGACGCAACAAGGCAAGAAACAGCAGAGGAGATATTAGCACGAGAAAAGGAGCTGTACACGCGCACCAAGGGGTATCGGGCTGACGGAGACATCTGGCATCAACGCATGGGACACCCATCAATCGAGGTGCTCAACAACTGCATCAACGCAAATGTCTTTGCGGCAGACGCACTGTTGCTGCCCGATGGTAAACTGCTAAAACCACGAACCGATCTACCCAACTGCACCGTCTGTCCGGCAGCCGCGCTCCGCCACACGCCCTTTGCTGAAAAGATTCCCGGAGCCGAACGATACAAACCACTGGAGAAAGTCTACAGCGATTTCCTGGTTCTCACGGCGAAAGGAGTTGGAGGGGAGCAATACACCCTTACCTTCATCGACGCCGGCACACGCTTCGTCTGGGCCGTGAACGTCACGGATCGCTACCTCGCCTTCTACTGCTTTGAAGTCTGGCTCGCCATGGCGGAAAACCAAAGTGACGACCACAAGCTGAAGGCGTTCCAGACAGATGGAGCCATGGAGTACATGTCGGACGACTTCAAAACCCTATGCAAGCAGAGAGGGATCAAGAGGATGGTCTCCTTGCCCTACGCCCACGAGCAGCAGGGATTGGCGGAGAGAACGAACAGGAGCCTCGCGACAAAAATGCGAGCCCTCATGAAGCAGTCGGCTGTGCCAACCAAGTATTGGCCCTTCGCCATGGCGCATGCATTTCGACGGCACAACATGCTTTCCTCGAAAGCACTGCCCAACAACAGCTCACCTTTCAAGGAGTGGACCGGAAAACACCCCGATACACGCATGCTGCGAGTCTTCGGGTGTATGGTACAGTACCGCCCCCACACTGCCCGAACCGGAAAATTTGAAGATCGCGCTCGCTGGGGCATCCACCTCGGAATCGAATCCGAATACCACGCCTGGACAATTCTGGACTTCGCCACCCACCAGCTCACGCGTTCACGTGACTGCATCTTCTACGAAAGACTGACCCTGCCACTGTACCGCCAGCACCGCACTGCACAGAACGCACCGGACAACATTTTTCAGGGACAGCACAGCTACGCCAATGACGAAGACGACGTTGACGTGGCAGGAGAACAGCAAGACGAGGCAGCAGCAGACGAGCCACCCTTCATCCCCGTTACGGAGCAGTTCGGCACTCCCACGTTCTTCCCAACAGATATCAACCGGCACGAAGCAGTACAGGCACAACACGATTACGCAAGTGCAGAAATGCACTCACCCATGAACGAAGACCCAGCTCGTGACTCATCTCGCGACACTCTTCGCGACATCCCTGGCGATGACGACGACGTGGTCGAAGTTACCACCACAGCCGAATCCAACCTCACGGGCCTTCGCGTCCTCGGCCTCGCTGTCGCCGTACGGGGTAACCAGCAGCTGGTCGAGCCCACCACCGTTCGCCAAGCTCTCAACGGGCCCGATGCCGAGAAGTGGAGAGCCGCCATGGCCGCAGAAGTCGCTGCACTGCAACGTCGTGGAACCTGGAAGCTGGTACCACGCCGCCACGCAAAGGGGAGAAAGATCCTTACAGGAAAGTGGGTTTTTCGCATCAAGACCCTGGCGGACGGGACGGTCGAGAAATTCAAGGCGCGATGGGTAGTTCGCGGATTCGAGCAGACACAGTTTGTTGACCACAACCAGACATTCGCACCTGTCGGTCGTCACACCTCAGTACGCATTCTTCTCTGCATCGCCGCCGTCAAACAGCGTCCGCTCCGCAAGATCGACGTCTCCAACGCGTTCCTGTACGCAATCGTCGACGCCGTCATCTACGTCGAGCAGCCGCATGCGTTCGAGGAAGAGGGAGACGCTATTTGCCTTCTTCAAAAGTCTCTGTACGGCATCAAGCAGGCACCACGCCTGTGGCAGCAGCATCTTCACGGCGTTCTCATCGAGCTCGGTTTCCAGCAGCTTCCCCACGATCAGGGGATGTACCGCCTCGAATCCCGCGGCCACTTCATCCTGCTCGTCGCCTACGTCGACGACCTTCTCTACACCGGCGACGACAACGAACTGCTCGATCGCTTCGAACGCGAAATTCAGGAGAAGCTGGAGGTCACGATCGACCACGAGGTCACTCAGTTCCGCGGCCTCAACATCACTCAGACCGCGGACACAATTCATCTCTCCGCCGCAAAGTACACCGAGACTCTCGCTAAGAAGTTCGGGATAGCTCCCGTCGGTGTAACCACCCCATTCCGCATTCCTCTGCCTAACCACCAGCCCGACACTACTCCGCTCTCACCGGCTGATCACCGTCTCTATCAGCAGCAGCTCGGATGTCTACTGTTCGCCGCCGTCACATGCCGCCCGGACTTATCCTACATCGCCAGCCAGCTCGCCCAGTACCTGCGCCGACCTGAAGGGGAGAACCTAGCCGACCTGCGCCGCGCCTTACAGTACTTCATCTCTACGCCCGATGTCGGCCTCACCTACAAGGCCAACTTAACAGCGCCCCTACAACTCACCGGCTACGTGGATGCGGACCACGCTGGGGACGCAGACAACAGGAGGTCCCGCACAGGCTTCATTTTCAAACTCGAGCCTGCAGGAACCATCTCTTGGAACTCCAACAAACAAGAGCTCATCGTCCTCTCGTCAGCAGAAGCAGAATTCGTCGCAGCAAGCGCAGCAGTTCGCGAGGGACTCTATCTCACGGAACTCCTGCAGGAAACGAAGACGGCGATGAACGGGTCCTTCAAGTTACTCTGCGACAATCAGAGCGCGATCAAAATCGCCAACAAGCCAGGCTTCGTCAACCGCACGAAACACATCGCCCTGCGTTACTTTTTCGTGAAAGACGAAATCGACAAGGGAAAAGTCCAGCTCATCTACTGTCCAACTGGCGAAATGGCAGCTGATTTCCTCACCAAGAAACTGCCACGTCAAAAGTTCCAGTACTGCTCGGACCTGTGCGGAGTCACTCGCAAGAGCCACGTGGCGCACCTCCAGGAATGAAGGGGAGTGTTGGAGTGTGAAGGGAATTATACTTAGCATTCCCGTAGGTGCAGCAGTATCGCACCTGACCTTATCGAAGCAACAACACCCGCAGTATCGGATCAGCCCATATCAAGGGCAGGAAGGTCAACAGTCGCAAGAGTCAACTGTCGCGACTGTTGACCATCTGGACCGACGCTTGACCTACCATCGAGGAATGGAAACAGGCGTAACCGTACAGGTTACATGCAGCGACTCGGTAACAAGAAAGAAGCGCAAAAGTCAGAGTCACTGTAGAATTGCCTGTAAAGCAGTTATAATAAGGGAATGTACCCCTTAGAGTACATGGCTAGACTAGGACTATTTATATTCCTTGTATTCTATCTTTTAATCAACTTGGTCATCTACATTCACTATGATCTGAGTTCTTACAAGACTTCCGCTACCAACTCTACCAAAAGCACTATCCTATCCTATCCAAGATCCTTACTCTAACACCCACTACTTGAGGACTATGTGCAGGTCTCACAGTTATGTAGCTCGAATAGTCGTTGAATTGAACGACGCCATGAATGAGCTGGCTGTTGCCGACGCGTGCCAAGGAAAAGGGTGCATGGCTGCCGTGCAAGCCTTGCCATGCATGCATGCGTGGTTTCGGCAGCTGAAAACACGGCTGGTATTCTCGCCGACGCGTGGTAGCGGCGAAGTCATGGCGGAACGACCAAAGCATGACGAATTACACAGTTTCTGTTGCCGCTTGTCAGAAATCCCGCACCGCTGTCTTTTATCCACGCCTTGCTCGGCCGCTGCCTGCCGTCTCAAAAGTCGCACCGCTATCACTTATCCACGCCTTGCTCGGCCGCTGCCTGCCGTTCCTCGCCGTGTCGTGCTCCTACGGACTCCGAATCGGTCAGCCCGATGGGCCGAATCACGGATGTGATTATCAGTGAGGGATTCACAAGAGTGCGAGTTCGGCGAAAGGCGGGTAGGACGACCACGATTCACGAGTGACTTGAATACCCCCTCGAGAAAATCGCTCGAATAATTTTCGGAGAGAATCGCTCAGCGAACGCATTTCAACGCCAGCGAGTTCAATGCCAGGAGCTTGAGGGGAGATTTGTCTTCAACTTTCTGTGAACATCTGTTATCGAGCATGCTTCTAGCTTAGACGAATCAATTGGTTACCTAAACTTTCGCCGGCCATGGCTTACCATCATAGTAACGAGATTCTGGAGAGGATGTATACTCTCAAGCTCACAGCACTCTCTAATGCCCAGAATTATGAGGTGAGAGTGATTCCACAGGCAGGGGAACTGATTTCTCGTTTCTCTTCACACTGCCATAACCCCCTCAATTCCTCGCTCCGCCTCCAGTTCTTCTCTCTCCCCACCCACCAGAGGTTGGACGTGGCTGATCTGCTGCCCGGTGACATCTGGCACATCATCTTCCGCCACCTGCTGGCACATCATTCTCCGGAGAAACGGAGTGACACCTCTGGTGCATCGCAGCAGCGAGCACGCAACACCTCGAACGCCACAGCTCGTCTGTTTCCTGCCAGCACGGAGCAGCATGCGAAGGCATTGAGGCGCTTCGGCCCCTCCTGGCCGCTGCTGCGCTACGCCGTGGCCAGCAAGAGGCTACTCCTCCATGCCATCTCCTTTTCCGTGAGTCATCTCATCATCGTGCGATGCTTCCCTTCCCTCATTCCACCGTACAACCTTCTTTTATACAACTCATCTCAGAAAATTCTGCTCTCTGGGTAGCTGAGTGTATGGGTAAATTCTGCTCTCTGGGTAGCTGAGTGTATGGGTAAATTCTGCTCTCTGGGTAGCTGAGTGTATGGGTAAATTCTGCTCTCTAGGTAGCTGAGTGTATGGTAAATTCTGCTCTCTGAGTAGCTGAGTGTATGGTAAATTCTGCTCTCTGGGTAGCTGAGTGTATGGGTAAATTCTGCTCTCTGAGTAACTGAGTGTATGGTAAATTCTGCTCTCTGGGTAGCTGAGTGTATGGGTAAATTCTGCTCTCTGGGTAGCTGAGTATATGGTAAATTCTGCTCTCTGAGTAGCTGAGTGTATGGTAAATTCTGCTCTCTGGGTAGCTGAGTGTATGGGTAAATTCTGCTCTCTGAGTAGCTGAGTGTATGGTAAATTCTGCTCTCTGGGTAGCTGAGTGTATGGGTAAATTTTGCTCTCTGGGTAGCTGAGTGTATGGTAAATTCTGCTCTCTGGGTAGCTGAGTGTATGGGTAAATTATGCTCTCTGGGTAGCTGAGTGTATGGTAAATTCTCCTCTGCCATCTCAGTCCTTCGCTGTGTCCTTCGCTGTGTGTGAGCAGGAGCTCGAGTCCAAGACCCTCCGATTCAACGCTCAAGACCCCTGGTGGTCAGGCATGCTCTATTTCTTCCTGCGTCGTGCAGCTCACACGTCCCTTGATCTCACTCTCAACGCCTCCCAAGATCTGGACTGCCTCGGCCGTCTCTCACTCTCAACGCCTCGCAAGCCTGGGCCTTGGAATCAAGGAACCTCCGGGGGGGAAAGAGCCAATCATCAAGGAGAGGCACGTGATGCATCCGGCCTTTCTGGAGGAGTTTCAGTAGTTGCAGCGGCTGAAGTTAGGTCGTGGGACTTGGCAATTAGGCAGCCTGGATCCAGCAAAGTTCCAGGCTTTAAGGACTCTGAGCATCCACGATTTCGAGTGCGACGAGAATGATTTGTCCTTCCTCTCATCCGTCGCACCGCAGCTGCGTGAAATCGCTCTCGCCTCCTCCAGCCATGGCTCTGGCACTCTCACCCTCGATTTCAAGTTCACTGCCGTTCGAACCATCACGCTCTGCTTTGAGAAACAAGCGCTGCACCTCCGCTACGCCCTGCCTGCCTCTCTAAAGGCCTTCTCTGCCACTGCGGCGTCCCTTAACGTGGATTGCACTTCCTCCAGCCCTCCCTCTCTCGACTCGCTCTCTCTCGTTGGCTACTCGCAGCTCCTCGTTTCCTCGCTCCCATTGGCTGCCGCAAAATCCGTCTATCTGAACGGGGCAATCACCCGAGCAAATCGCTGGCGTGCGTTTCCCTCTTCC
This sequence comes from Closterium sp. Naga37s-1, assembly GCA_947471745.1. Classification (NCBI taxonomy): domain Eukaryota; kingdom Viridiplantae; phylum Streptophyta; class Zygnematophyceae; order Desmidiales; family Closteriaceae; genus Closterium; species Closterium sp. Naga37s-1. The sequence continues at coordinate 495,818 of CANJKZ010000206.1, read as the reverse complement.
GATGATGCCTCTCAACTCGCCTTGACCCACCTGCTTAGCAGCATAGCGTTTACAGTGGAGACGCTTAAAACGAGGTACGGCTGGCCGCTGGAGGGCGTGCGTGTGGAGTGGAGCCAGCTGCGGCACCTCATCGTTGGTGTGAACCGTTATAGCACTGCCACTGGGGGGTTCAGTTACAAAGAAAGCTCGGAGGATCCGGAGGACTCTCGGTTTTGGAGGTTCTTTGGTGGGAAAAAAGGGATCAGCAGCAGCAGCAGCAGCGGCAGCAGCAAGTACATCGATGCTCCGAACCTTGAGTCTTTTTACTATGCCACTATCGAGCGGCAACCGGGCATTCCGGATGCTCTGCGCAGGCAGTTCCCTTCCCTAGCATCGTACGGGGTTAGGAGCTGGTATGAGAGGAGCGATGTGATTAGGTTAGGTCAGAAAGGCGTCGCAGGCTAGTTTGGAAACACAGCGTGTCATCGCAGTGGCATGGGGTCAGATTGTGTCATCGCAGTGGCATGGGGTCAGATTGTGTCATCGCAGTGGCATGGGGTCAGATTGTGTCATAGCGGTGGCATGGGGTCAGATTGTGTCATAGCAGTGGCATGGGGTCAGATTGTGTCATAGCAGTGGCATGGGGTCAGATTGTGTCATCGCAGTGGCATGGGGTCAGATTGTGTCATCGCAGTGGCATGGGGTCAGATTGTGTCATCGCAGTGGCATGGGGTCAGATTGTGTCATAGCGGTGGCATGGGGTCAGATTGTGTCATAGCAGTGGCATGGGGTCAGATTGTGTCATAGCAGTGGCATGGGGTCAGATTGTGTCATAGCAGTGGCATGGGGTCAGATTGTGTCATAGCGGTGGCATGGGGTCAGATTGTGTCATAGCGGTGGCATGGTGTCAGATTGTGTCATAGCGGTGGCATGGGGTCAGATTGTGTCATAGCGGTGGCAAGGTGTCAGATTGTGTCATAGCGGTGGCTGTCAAACATATGTTTATATATTATAGTTTAGGTAGGCTTTAGTGGGGCACTCACTGTGGGGTACTACCCCTTAGGTTTTACCTTTGTACCAAACTTCTCGACAGTCAACATCAACCCTACTCTAACATGGTATCAGAGCGAAGGTCTCGGGTTCGAATCCCAGTGTGTGCACTTCGGGCATCCCAGTGCGGGGGGGTGTCAGAGGTCCACTGGTGATCCTCGATTGATCCTAGGGAAGGGTTACAGGCATGTTGGCCTGGGGGGTTATGGGCGCACTGACCCGCTACTTAACAAGCCCTTTTATCCGTGCGACCTCCTCCACTGTCCTCCCTTGTCCTGCTGTCCCGTCTGGCACACTGTCGGGTCTTTACCTCCCCTCGTTCTCTACGAACTTGGTGGCGGGTTCCGCGCTCCAGGACGCGGGTGTTCACCAGTTCACCCCTGCCTACGAGCGTGTGACACACTGCACGTGTGCTCAGACTGGTCGTCACCTGGCTACCTTCACTCGGCAGCCGGGGTCGGGCCTGTACACACTGACCACTGAGTCCCCTCAGGTAGCTGCGTCTGCGTCTGCGTCAGGTCAGTTGTCGGCCCCCTGCTCGTGTCGTGCCTTGTCGCACCAGACCCTCCTTTGGCACCACCGCCTTGGTCACCCCTCGGTGCAGCGCCTTCGCAGCATGCACCGCCGTGTCCTTGTCTCTGGTCTTCCCAGGGTTCTCCCTCCCCTCCCACCCTCGCCTGCTCCTCCCTGTCTTCCCTGTGTCGAGGGGCGGCAGCGCGCCGCTCCTCACTCTTCCTCGTTCCCTCCCACAGAGGCTCCCTTGCAGACTCTCCACCTGGACGTGTGGGGCCCAACCCGCGTCCGTGGACAGGGCCGCGAGCGGTACTTCCTGCTGGTCGTCGACGACTACACGCGTTACACCACGGTCTTCCCCTTGCGCAGCAAGGGGGAGGTCCCTGATGTTTTGATCCCCTGGATCCGCGCTACTCGTCTCCAGCTCCGCGAGCGGTTCCAGTCGGACTTTCCTGTCCTGCGTCTGCACTCTGACAGAGGTGATGAGTTCTCCTCAGACCTCTTGGCAGCCTACTGTGCGGAGCACGGCATCCGCCAGTCCTTCACGCTTCCGGCCTCTCCGCAACAGAATGGGGTTGCTGAGCGCCGCATTGGCTTAGTCATGGAGGTCGCTCGTACCTCCATGATCCATGCGGCTGCCCCCCATTTTCAGTGGCCGTTTGCGGTCCGGTACGCCGCGTATCAGCTCAACCTCTGGCCCCGTGTCTCCTTGCCGGAGACCTCGCCCACACTGCTGTGGACGGGGAAGGTTGGCGATGCATCGCGTTTCCGGGTCTGGGGTGCTCGTGCCTTTGTCCGCGATACCACTGCGGACAAGCTCTCCGCCCGCGCTGTTCCCTGTGTCTTCCTTGGCTTCGTCCCTGACGCGCCTGGTTGGCAGTTTTACCACCCCACCTCGCGCCGTGTCTTCCCCTCTCAGGACGTCACGTTCGACGAGTCGGTTCCCTTTTACCGTCTCTTCCCCTACCGCACTGCCCCTCTCCCCCCCCCGCCGCTCTTCCTCGCTCCAGGTGCTCCCCAGGTAGACCCCCTCCCCGCTCCCGGTCCTGCTCCTTCAGGTGTGTCTCAGGTAGACCCTCCTCCTCAGGTTGAGGCCACTGGTGACTCAGGTCCTGCTGAGGGTGGTGCTGCTGCTGGGGGTGCTGAGCCTGGGGGTGCGGAGCCTGGGGGTGCTGAGCCTGGGGGTGCTGAGCCTGGGGGTGCTGAGCCTGGGGGTGCGGAGCCTGGGGGTGCGGAGACTGTAGGTGCTGAGCCTGGGTGTGAGGAGTCTGGGGGTGCTGAGCCTGGGGGCACTGAGGCGTCTGGTGAGCAGTCTCCCGGGAGCGGCCGTCTCCGTAGTCGCTCCGCTGGTGCCTCGCCGCTGCACTCTCGTCGTCGACTCCCTCTCTCCCCACAGCAGCTGCTTGAGTGGTACGCTGGCCGTCAGGGTCGCGCTGCTGGAGCTAGGGGCCCTGCTGCGGGAGGCGCTGGAGCTGGTGACTCTGCCACTGGAGTTGTTTCTGCTGGAGGTTCTGGAGCTGCTGAGGGCGTTGGAGCTGGAGGTTTTGGAGCTGCTGAGGGTGCTGGCGCTGGAGGTTCTGGAGCTGCTGGAGGTACTGGCGCTGGTGACGCTGGAGCTGGAGGTTCTGGAGCTGCTGAGGGTGCTGGCGCTGGAGGTTCTGGAGCTGCTGCGGGTTCTGGCGCTGAGGGTTCTGAGTCTGCTGTTGCGCGGCTTCCTTGGAGTAGCCGCCTTCGTCCGCGTGTGCCTCTCACCTCGCAGCAGCTGCATGACTGGTACGGTCGCCGTCAGGGTCGCGCTTCTGGAGCTCGGGGCTCTGCCGCTGGAGGTACTTCTGCTGTCGCCACTGGAGCTGGGAGTGGTGCTGGTCCCGGAGGTGCTCGTACTGGAGGTACTGGAGCTGCTGGGGCTGGAGGTGCTGAGTCTGAGGGTGCTGCTGCTGGAGGCACTGCGGCTGGAGACCCTGGGACTGGAGGTGCCGGTTCTGGGGGTGCTGCTGTTGGTGGAGCTGGTCCTGGAGGAGCTGGCGCTGGAGGTTCTGTAGCTGCTGGAGTTTCTGGAGCTGCTGGGGGTACTGGAGCTGCTGGTGCTGGTGTCACTGCACAGCCGCGCCTGTTCTTCACTCCACCGTCTCCGTCGTCTCAGCCACCGCCTGACTCTGTGCTTCACCAGGTTCTTAGTCTCCCTTCCTCTACTGGTCTTCCGTTGCAGCCTGGTTCACCGCTGCCTGCTCCTTCTCCTTACACTGAGCAGCTAGGGAGTTTTACTGAGCGTCGTGAGCCTGCGTCGCGTCCTGTCTCGCCTGTCTGTTCTGGTCGTTCCGGTCGTCGTGTTCCTCGTCCGCGTCTGCCGGCTGTCCCCGACACCCACCTCGTAGTCCGTCGACTTTCCTCTCCTCCACAGCGTGTTCCTCTGCCGTCCCCTCCTGCGTCTTCTCTGCCTGTCGTTGCGGACCCCGAGTCTGACCGGTTTCGTGCTGAGCACCCTACTGTTACGCGTCTGCTAGCCACTGTTGTCACTGACCCGTCGTTTGAGTCTGCTACTACGTCTGCCTTAGTTGCTGAGCTTGTTGACTTTGCTGCTGCCTGTCGTCTAGACTACGCCGCTAGTCTTGTTGCTGAGTATGAGTCTGTCTGTCCTCCGTCCGTCGGGGGTGAGTGCGCTCTTGGCACGGACGTCCTTGAGGACGGGCAGGAGGACCTTGAGTGTCTTGCAGCCGCTGCGCCTCATCTCGTGTCCATGCTGCTTGCCCCTGAGGGAGACCCGGATGCTCCAGACATCCCGACCCCGCGCTCTTACGCTGAGGCGATCGCGGGTGAGTACTCCTCTCAGTGGCAGACAGCCATGGACGCAGAGATGGCATCCTGGAAGTCCACAGGCACCTACGTCGACGAGGTTCCCCCACCTGGGGCGAACATCGTCAGTGGCATGTGGATTTTCAGGGTGAAGCGGCCGCCAGGTTCTCCGCCTGTCTTCAAGGCGCGTTACGTTGCACGAGGTTTCAGTCAGCGAGAGGGAGTAGACTTCTTCCAGACCTTCTCCCCCACCCCGAAGATGACCACTCTTCGGGTGCTGCTGCACGTTGCCGCTCAGCGTGACTACGAGCTTCACTCTCTTGACTTCAGCACAGCCTTCTTACAGGGCAGCCTGCACGAGGAGATCTGGCTGCGCCGCCCACCTGGCTTCACTGGGTCGTTCCCTCCTGGTACCCAGTGGAGCCTCAGGCGGCCGGTCTACGGTCTCCGCCAGGCGCCACGTGAGTGGCACGACACACTGAGGACGACACTTGCGGCTCTTGGGTTTGCTCCGTCGACTGCTGACCCGTCGCTGTTTCTACGCACCGACACTTCGCTGCCGCCGTTCTACATCCTCGTGTACGTCGACGACTTGGTCTTTGCCACTGCTGACACTGAGGCTCTCGCCCACGTGAAGTTGGAGCTGCAGAAGAGACACACGTGCACAGACCTGGGTGAGCTGACAAGCTATCTTGGCTTGCGGATCACCCGGGACAGAGCACGCCGCACCATCACACTGACTCAGTCACACATGGTGCAGCAGGTCCTTCAGCGCTTCGGCTTCACCTGGTCCTCGGCACAGGCCACTCCTCTGGCTACAGGTCACTCGCTCTCAGCTCCACCTTCGGACGAGTCCGTAGAGCCGAGTGGTCCTTACCCAGAGCTAGTTGGCTGCCTCATGTACCTGATGACCTGCACTCGTCCTGACCTTGCGTACCCTCTTGGCCTTCTGGCTCGCTACATGGCTCCTGGTCGGCACCGAAAGGTGCACATGGATGCTGCTAAGAGGGTACTGCGCTACTTGTGCAGTACATCAGGCATGGGGCTCGTGCTTGGAGGGAGGAGCTCAGTTGTTCTCACTGGGCACTCAGACGCTTCTTGGGTTGACGACCAGGCTACACAGCGGTCGTCACAGGGTTACACCTTCAGCCTTGGCTCTGGTTCAGTTTCGTGGCGTTCTACACGCTCGTCTTCAGTTCTCAGCTCCAGTTGTGAGGCTGAGATCTACGCCACAGCCATGGCTGCACAGGAGTTACGCTGGCTCACCTACCTGCTGACTGACTTGGGAGAGCGGCCTCGTTCTCCTCCAGTGCTGTACTTCGACAACAAGGCTACCATTGCCTTGTGTGAGGAGCACAGACTGGAGCACAGAACGAAGCACATCGCTCTGCGTTACTTTCTGGCTCGAGAGTTGCAGCAGCGTGGTCAGCTTCGTCTGCGTTACGTGGCCACTCGAGCCAACACTGCTGATATATTCACCAAGGCACTTCAGGCTGGTGATCATCAGCGTTTCTGCACTATGCTAGGGCTTGTGCCCACTTTTCCTCACTTGCTGTAGGCCTTGCTTGTACTGTGATCTATATATGTATATACCTGCATGCTTGCTTTGCTAGGTAGAGATCACTGTGATGTTTGTGTTACATATATGCCTCTGCATGTGAACTGGCCTTGTGGCCCTTTGCTTGTGCTCAGTGAGTGTGGTGACGTTGTGATCCACCCTGAGCTTGCTTTGCCTTTCTTGACTGGTCTTGTGACCCCTTGCTCTCCCCCACTTTGCCTATGGGGGTGTGTCAAACATATGTTTATATATTATAGTTTAGGTAGGCTTTAGTGGGGCACTCACTGTGGGGTACAACCCCTTAGGTTTTACCTTTGTACCAAACTTCTCGACAGTCAATATCAACCCTACTCTAACAGTGGCATGGGGTCAGATTGTGTCATAGCAGTGGCATGGGGTCAGATTGTGTCATAGCAGTGGCATGGGGTCAGATTGTGTCATAGCAGTGGCATGGGGTCAGATTGTGTCATAGCGGTGGCATGGGGTCAGATTGTGTCATAGCAGTGGGATGGGGTCAGATTGTGTCACGGTGATAGTATGGAAACACGTGTGGTAGCGGTAGCATGGGATCCCCTAGTGTCACAGTGATAGCATGGGATCCCCTAGTGTCACAGTGATAGCATGGGATCCCCTAGTGTCACAGTGATAGCATGGGGTTAGATCACGTTCCCCATGCCATGGGTCAGGGGCATGGGTCATCATGTTCGGTGTTAGCAGTGGCGGTGGCAATCCCACCACCGTCCCATCACCATCCCATACTTGTACGGCTGGGACAGCTGATGATGATGCTGGTGCCTGAGCTAGTTCCTGTCGGTTTCGTGATGGGGCTGCCTGCTGTTTGCTGTCTGCTGCTGCCAGGGCACAGGGCTGCTGCTCCACCAGCTGAGCACAGCAATGCAGAGGAGATCGTGAAGGCTTGTAGTTGTGTATTATTGATGCTTTGTTTTTATGCTTTGCTCTGGTGTTTTGTATATACAGCTTTTTTTGCGATGTATATTGTTGGCGTGTGCTTGGTTCGCATTAAAAATCCTGCTGAGACGATCCCTTCCAATGACAAGATGAAACTACGGTACGATTTTATATTTCAACGGAGATGGGCCACCATGAATTGAGACACCTTCAAACGGGTACACAAAGTTTCGCCTTTCAGGACACGGAGGATGGATGGAGGGATGTTACCTAGTGCATTCGAGAGGTATGAAACGGGCACCTAGGGAGGTGTGATACTGGAACCTAGGGCATTGGATCATAGCGATTTGTAGGTAGGACGTTTTGCAAGATCATTCGAGAGTCGCGAATCGCAATAAAAGCGATCCACGGCTGCCGTCTACGCGTAGTATTGCTGCGTGAGACGAAGCGTGACGAAAATTGTTACAGCCTCCTGGACGAGAAAGTTGTTGTTACCACGTCCCACGTGAAGTCTGCGAGCACACCGCCAGCTGGCGAAGCAGCAGCTGATATCTGACGCTCGTTGTGCATTTAGACTTTGTAGAACAACGAATGGAATCCGTCGCTTCAATGCCAAGGCCATTTGCCTGGGGAAACACCCCGGAACATTTCCCGACGGAACTTTCGCGGACAGACCGCGGAACACACCGCGCAGTCCTCTTTTCCCTGGTCGCTCAGTGACATTTCCTGCCTCGCCGTGTCGCGCTGGCACGGACTCGGTCAGCCCGTCGCGCCGCTGTTTACCGCCAGTGACTGTTTACCGCCATGACGACGACAGGGGAATTTCGTCCTGCCCGACCCTGACCGGTGAGGCTAGGGTTTCAAAATTGTGCGAGTACGGGGCGAGCGGGGTAGTGGGACGACCGCGCGGCTTCGAGTTCAGTGTTAGAGATTCAGGTCAGCACACTCCACGCCAGGAGGACCCGCTCGCTTGTCAATAGCCTAATAGCCGTCCGGGGAGTAAATCATAGCTTCTCTAAGTTCCGCTTTCTTCATTCCGTCAGTACTCAATCGTCCGACGAGTCGTTTTAGCCTAGTCGAATCCCATCCTGAGGGTTTCACTGCGTGAATGGCCTCTACCCATGGGGACTCGGTGCTGGAAGAGAGAATCGCTGCTCTCCAACTCACACAGCCCTGTGCTGATGACGATGATGATGACGATGATGGTGATTACCACCACCAGGTGAGCATGATGCCAGACACAGTGCTGTCAAACCTCTGTTTCCTCGCATATCGCAAGGCCCCTCCCACACCCTCTCCCGCTCCCTTCCTATCTCGTCTCCAATACGTTTTTCCCTTAACCCACCCACCAGAGCGTGGACGTGGTTGATCTGCTGCCCGACCACATCTGGCACATCATCTTCCGCCACCTGCTGCTGCCGCCAGCCAATTCCACTCAGGAACGGGACAACTCTTTGGACGCATTACAGCAGAGAGCAGGCAGCACCTCATGTGCCACAGCCAGTCCGCTTTCTGCGAGCGAGCAGCATGAGGAGAACGCAAGGCGCTTCGGCTCCTCCTGGCCTCTGCTGCGCTGCGCCATGGCCAGCAATCGACTCTTCGAACATATCATCTCCTTCTCCGTGAGTCGTTCACTGGTTGGTTCATCTTTCAGTCTCAACAACCTCGTCCTCTGCCGTTCATTTTCGCAGCATGGAACTTCCTGCTCTGGGTATTGAACCGTACTGTCACTCCCAAGTCCCTCTACCATCTGTCATGGTTTAACTTGGAAAATCCTGCTCTGGCTGCTGAATTGTCATTTATGTGTGAGCAGGAGGAGCAGCAGCCAATCGCCCTGGTGTACGACAGCTTCGACCCCAAGTGGGCAGGTTCAGTCTCATGGTTTTTCAAACGGAAAGCCCACAGATGCGTTGACCTCGTGTATAACAGCGATGGGGACCTTCGCAGCCTCGGTCAGCTTATGGCATCCTCTGCTCACTCCCTCACAAGCCTGAGCCTTAAACCTTTCGAGTACAGGGTCGGACAGCTGAGATGTCCGTCCTATCTTGAGACCTTTCGACAGCTGCAGCGGCTGAAGCTAGGCCGTGGGAGGTGGACGCTAGGCAAACTGCAGGCTCCATGGTTCAAGCATTTAAGGAGTCTGAGCGTCAAGCAGTGGTACTGCGACAGGAATGAACATCGCTTCCTGTCTGAACTCGCACCGCAGCTGCATGAATTCTCGCTCTCCTCCATCAGCCTTGGCTCTACCACTCTCAGTTTGAAGTTCGATGTTGCTCGACTCGTTACAGTCAACTTAAAAAACCATGTGCTCAACGTTCGTTTCTCCCTCCCACCCTCTTTAAAGACCTTCACTCTTACAGCAGAGTCGCTTCACGTTGACTGCAAGTGCGACAGCCCTCTCTCTCTTGACTCCATCTCTTTGGTTGGCCGCAAACAGCTCTCCGTTTCTTCGCTCCCGTTGGCTTCCGCCAAATCTGTCTATTTGAACGGACCAATCACCAAACAAGAGGTCGACCCAACTCTGCTTTCCAGATTCGCTCCCGACCCTCAACTTCTGTTGACCGCTTCCCAAGCTTCCCTCACGCAGCTGCTCAGCAGCATAGCGCCAACGGTGGAGATGCTGACAGTGAGGTATGGCTGGCCTCTGGAGAACGTGCATGCAGAGTGGAGCCGCCTGCGCTGTCTTGGGATTGGTGTGAACGCCAGGATCGAGAGAGTACAGTTTGCACACGGTGCTCGTATGGTGAGTAGGCCCACCACACTTGAAGCGGTAACCCTTCCCTTTATTGATGCTCCAAAGCTGGAGTCGATTTTTGTTGCCACTCGACTGTGGCAGCCCGCAACGCTTGCTTCGCTGCGCAGGCGCTTTCCTTCTCTGGCGCTGTACTGTAATGTTGGTCGGTCGTTTCACTGGGAGGGGGAGGGGGAGGGGGAGGGGGAGGGGGAGGGGGAGGGGGAGGGGGAGGGGGAGGGGGAGGGGGAGGAGGACGGGGAAGGGCGGAGAAAGGAGCCCGTAATGCAGCTAGAGCCAGAGCGTGATGCACGTGACATGACCCAGGGGGACATGGCGCATGATGATGGGCTGATGCGATTCATTCAATGCCTCTGAAGTTAGTTCATGTATTGAGACAGTTGATAGAATACTGCAGCAAGTCTGTGAGTGAATAAAACCTAGTTATCCAGGGGTGAGACGCGCAAGCAAGGGAAGGGTGTGGAGGGTAGGGGAGGGGGACAATAGTGGTCACTCTTGCGTGCAACTGGTCACTCTGTCTGTTGCAAAGAAGACTGTACTACTGACTGTACATTACACCCGTTTTGCGATTAATTTGGATCACGAAGTCGATACTGCACCACCAGTTGTTGCCATGCTTATTGAACCCAGTAATATCTCAAAGAAAACTAGTACCGTAAGGTAAGCAAAGCACCAACAATGTACGTACCAGTTTCCCCACGTGTCAATCTCACCGTAAGTGCCCCCTATCATGCATGCCAGGAGTGCAACTTCGTTTGTGATGCGTCTATCTTTCCTTCATGACCAACTTCCAAGCACAGCATCGACCCCATCATGCCTTACAACAACGCAGGCATGCACCCCTCTCTACAAGAGTGCCTGCCAGCACAAGCCCAAGGGAGAGCAGCACACGAAACCATGTTACGGTACAAGTCCCATCGGTGGAGCAACGGAGAAGCCAGTTTTGGGCACTGCCGTGCAGTTAGCAAGGAGGATGTGAACCCTACCTACATAGGAACCAGCACAAGTACAAGGGGGAGCAGCACACGAAACCATGTTACTAGCCCTATCGGTGCAGCAACGGAGAAGCCAGCCTTGGGTAATGCCGTGCAGTTAGCAAGCTGAACATACCCCGGAGGTGGGGGGTAAGCACAGTCAATAAGCCAGAAGCCCTCCTGCTTCACACTCCCCCCCTCACCACCTCCCGCATCCAGCAGAAAGACGTCAACGAGGCGGAAAGCCACCGCTGCTGTTACAGTCACGCTGTAGTTGTTCCCTGCCCCCTCCACCACATTCGCCCACGCTACAAGCACATCCAGCAGAGTCACATTGGAGGGGAGGCTGTTGTTCCGATTGAGTTGGTCCAGAGCGAAGAGAGTGAGGGAGCGCATGGAGAAGAGAGTGAGGGAGCGCATGGAGAAGAGAGTGAGGGAGCGCATGGAGAAGAGAGTGAGGGAGCGCATGGAGAAGAGAGTGAGGGAGCGCATGGAGAAGAGAGTGAGGGAGCGCATGGAGAAGAGAGTGAGGGAGCGCATGGAGAAGAGAGTGAGGGAGCGCATGGAGAAGCCATTGTAGGCGTCGGTATAGGGGGGGGTCGTGGAGGCATTAAAAGAGGCATTGGAGGAGGCAGTGGAGGAGGCACTATAGGAGGCAATGGGAGTGGCTGAATTGTCAGCAGTGGCGGCAGCAGGGATGAGCACCCACCCCTCATCCACACACACCCCTGCCATGGCCCGTGCCAAGTCCCACTCCAAAATGCCACTGCTGCTAATGCTGTTGGTTCTGCTGCTGCTGCTGTTGAACGCACGCCGCCACCAGCGCTGCTGCTGCTCGCATTCCTCCCGGCACACCCCCCTGCTGCTGCCACGCCCACCTCCCCCGCTGTTGCTGCTGGTGAACACACTGCCGCCACCCCCACTGCTCCACACCCCCCTGCTGCCGCCACCCCCACTGCTCCACACCCCCCTGCTGCCGCCACGCCCACTGCTCCACACCCCCCTGCTGCCGCCACCCCCACTGCTCCACACCCCCCTGCTGCCGCCACCCCCACTGCTCCACACCCCCCTGCTGCCGCCACCCCCACTGCTCCACATCCCCCCTGCTGCCGCCACCCCCACTGCTCCACACCCCCCTGCTGCCGCCACCCCCACTGCTCCACACCCCCCTGCTGCCGCCACCCCCACTGCTCCACACCCCCCTGCTGCCGCCACCCCCACTGCTCCACACCCCCCTGCTGCCGCCACCCCCACTGCTCCACACCCCCCTGCTGCCGCCACGCCCACTGCTCCACACCCCCCTGCTGCCGCCACCCCCACTGCTCCACACCCCCCTGCTGCCGCCACCCCCACTGCTCCACACCCCCCTGCTGCCGCCACCCCCACTGCTCCACACCCCCCTGCTGCCGCCACCCCCACTGCTCCACACCCCCCTGCTGCCGCCACCCCCACTGCTCCACACCCCCCTGCTGCCGCCACCCCCACTGCTCCACACCCCCCTGCTGCCGCCACCCCCACTGCTCCACACCCCCCTGCTGCCGCCACCCCCACTGCTCCACACCCCCCTGCTGCCGCCACCCCCACTGCTCCACACCCCCCTGCTGCCGCCACCCCCACTGCTCCACACCCCCCTGCTGCCGCCACCCCCACTGCTCCACACCCCCCTGCTGCCGCCACCCCCACTGCTCCACACCCCCCTGCTGCCGCCACCCCCACTGCTCCACACCCCCCTGCTGCCGCCACCCCCACTGCTCCACACCCCCCTGCTGCCGCCACCCCCACTGCTCCACACCCCCCTGCTGCCGCCACCCCCACTGCTCCACACCCCCCTGCTGCCGCCACCCCCACTGCTCCACACCCCCCTGCTGCCGCCACCCCCACTGCTCCACACCCCCCTGCTGCCGCCACCCCCACTGCTCCACACCCCCCTGCTGCCGCCACCCCCACTGCTCCACACCCCCCTGCTGCCGCCAGCCCCACTGCTCCACACCCCCCTGCTGCCGCCACGCCCACTGCTCCACACCCCCCTGCTGCCGCCACGCCCATCTCCCCCGCTGTTGCATTCCGCTGCGTCCCCGGCACCACCGCAAACCACGTCACATTCACCACACTCCTCCCACTCGCATTCCCTCTTTGTGAAGTATCAGGCGTGGCGTTGCTGTTGTTCGTCAGCCCTAGATCTAGTGCGTGCGTGGCATAGTGTGCCACCATGCGGGTGGTGTTATCTGCTGCCAGCAGTGTGAGCGTGTTGTCTCTGTACCCCGGTATCATCAACCGTGCCTCCAGCACCGAAATCAGCAGCAGCGCGCTGCCCTGTGGGGGGGGGAAGGGGGGGGGGGGGGAGAGAGGGCAAGGAAGGAAGAAGGCAGCGTTACTGGGTCTGAGCATGGGTCCAAGTGGAGAGAACGAAGTGCAAACTGACTGGCTCCTGCGAAGGACGAATTTCATCCCATCCCACTCGTCTAAAGCTCACCTGCCTCTCACTCGCACTCGCCACCGCCTCTGGTGCCACGCGCTGCACGTCCACATCTGAGGAGTCAACGAAAGTCAACTCATCGCCACACGGAGGGGGAGTCACCGGCACCACGTGCCTGGAGAGGAAGGGGTGAGGGGAGGAGGGGAGGAGGGGGGGTCACCGGCACCACGTGCCTGAGCGCCGCCTCCTGCTCCTCCCGCGTGCTCGCATGCCCCCACCCCGCCTGCACCACGAACGACTTCAACGTGTACTGCCATCCCTCTCCCACTCCCTCTCCTCCTCCTCCTGCCGCTGCTGCTGCTGCGACGGACGCTGCCGCGAAGGACGCTGCTGCAGAAGTGGGTGCAGCTGCTGCTGCGGCTGCTGCTGCTGTGGCTACCGGTGTGGCTGAGGCTGCTAATGGAGGGGCAGCAGCAGGGAGCGCGGATTGCGCGGCCACGAGAGGGCGGCGGGAGAGGAGGGCGTCGAATAAGGCAGTGCGGCCGCGCAGCAGGTTGAGAGCTGCCAGTGACACGCGGTACTCCTCCCCACCTGTGCTGCCGTTGCCTGTGCTGGCAATGTCTGGTCGGTCCACATAGAGAACTCCGACTGGCTGTAGGCTGTCGTTCTGGTGTGGAGAGGCGAGAGACACGGAGAAGGGGAGACGGGGAGAAGGGGAGACGGGGAGAAGGGGGGACGGGGAGAAGGGGAGAAGGGAAGAAGAAAAGGGGAAAGCGCTCAAGAATGAACGGAAGGGAGTGACTGTGCTACAGTGGGGATGTGGGAGAGAGAGTACGCGGGAGAAGGGACGAGAAGCAAAGCAGCGAAGTGCTCTTGAAAGAAGGGGTGCCGCCTGTCGCCTGTCGCCTACCTCGCCGTGCTCTCGTTCCGCTGCGCCGCGGTGAGACAGCTTGAGTTGAAGAGAAAGAGCACAACACCTTATCGAGACTCTCGAGGCGAGAGTACAACACGCGTTGCAAGAGAGAACTCCTGCACTCGGAGTGAATCAAGGCGAGGCGAGGCGATGCGAGGCGAGGCTCACCTTGGCGGCGTTGTGCTGTGCGACGGCGAATCGCGCCATGGCGATTTGGTTCTCGTTGCTCAGCCAGTCGAAGTCGACCTCCCAATTAGGGTTCGGAGGGGAGCCGTCTGCTGCTGCCGAGAACATAGGCGGAAGACACGCTCGACACGTGGATGCCGCATGGCAAAGGATAAGGAGGCATAGCAGGAAAGTCAGGTGCTGCCGCATGTCACGGCGACGGCTCGTCATAATCGCCGTATCTTGTAGAGGGACTCTGTACCGAGCAAGCCCTAAGTTCTTGTCACTGATAGGCGTCCGTTCCGGACCGCGGTGTTTGTTATTTCGACAGGATTCTGCGATTGGCGTCCGGAATGATCTCGAACGGTAGGTTACCGCTAGTAGCATCTGGTTTTGCAAGAATGTATTCTTCCAATGCCCTCCTGAAATATCAGAAAAGTGTGAGTCGAGCGGCGCATGGGAGACTGTCTGAACGCATCTTGCTGCATTTCTTGGCCAGAGTGACGTTCCCCGTTCCCCTGAGAGGCATGGTGGCCGTTTCCGGGAAAGGCGACGGTGTTCGTGGAATAAGCCATTGCGGATTCAGCTGAGATGCGAGAAGATGACGAGGGAGGGAGATGAAGGACGAACGCCAGCAGCGCACGTGACGGGGGTTTGTGACTGTCAACGAAGTTGGGAAGAAAAGGTGGGGAGGGGGACTCTTGGCGATGTTTGGCACTCACCCGGGTGTGAGTTACATACTTTCGCTACGTGTGTCGCTGCCAGCAGGGATTGGAGCACGGGCAGGGACTTGAGTGGGAGAAAGTCGGAACACGCGAACGTGGGACTTCACACACGAAAGAATGTACTGGTTACCATTTAGCAACGTGTCGAATTTTGGGCGTCAGTACGCTCGATGATTGGTTGCCATCTCCAGGGGAGTTACAGCCTTATGATTGGCTCGTAACAATGAAGGCGATTTCCAAATCCAAGCCTTCCATCCATGGGTCAGAACCATTCGGAGCCACTCGATGAAGCCTTGCTTGGCCACCATAACCGTTCGATCTGCCTGCCAAACTCCGAGTGTTCAACAGCATTCCCATCTACAGCAAACCATTGCCAACCCCCACTCCATTGTGAACTTGTGAGGCGAGGCGAGGCAATCCTTCTGGGACTGGTACAGGTTTCGCCCTCCGTTGCTAGAGAAGCGAAGCGGTTGGTTTTCAAAACAACTGGCTGATTACGTGTAAGGCGGTATGGATGTATTTATTCAGTTGGCTGACGAATTACATCTCAGGCGATTGGCGATGCGTTGCAGGCGGTCCTTGAAGTGCCTGTCCTCGCCGGCGCAGCGAGTGTTTAGAGCGTGGGTCACAGAGATGTCAGGAGGAGGAAGGGAGTGCTTCGTGATCCGTGACAGGAAGGGATTAATAACCCCAGCAACATACAGGATCAGCAACAGATATCATTATGAATCCACCACAAGGCAAGCAACGTAACTGATTTCACCGGTAGCCTGAAAGCATCTATATTTGAGTTGGCTGTTTGAGTCTCGTGGTGGATTCGTAACAAAGAAAGCTGTTGTCAAACAGAGGTGTTTGTGTTCAGAAGGCTTCTGTGAATATCCTGTCGTCACTTTCCGAGAACCCCTGAATTCGATCACAGTTTTTTGCCTATTCGCCGGCAGTTGCGTAGCTGATCGCTGGCGCTGATGGCTAGCCGTGGAGATGAGGTAGCTGTCAGTGTTACAGCTCCCGTTGATGCCAATCATAATGAGGTGAGAGTGATGCCGCAGCCAGTGAAACATCACACCATTTCTAGCCGATTCCTTCAATTCTCACCACAACCTCCTCAGGAAAAGACGATGGATTAGTCTTATCCTCGCTCTCTATCTCTCTCTCTTTCTGATTTTTGAAAGGAATCCCCAATTCAGATCGTGGACGTGGTTGATCTGCTGCCCGGCCCCGTCTGGCACATCATCTTCTGCCACGTGCTGCTGGGCAAATCGCACGAGGGACGCGGGACCTCGGGTTTAGTTCGACTTTTTAATCGTCTTAAAAATAAAGTGCGGAATCGGGGTAGCTCTTCCGTCGCATCACAGCAGGAAGCAGGCAGCACCTCGGGTGCCACTGGGAGTGGACTTTTGAGTCGACTCAAAAATAAACTGCAAAATTGGGGTAACTCCTCGGAGCAGCAACGCGCGGAGGCATTGAGGACTTTCGGTTGCTGCTGGCCTCTGCTGCGCTGCGCCATGGTCTGCACAAGGCTCCTCTACCATGTCGCATCCTTCCCCGTGAGTCTTAATGCACAGCGCAAGTTCCCCGTGAGTCTTAATGCGCTTCTACCCTTATTGGGCCCACCGGCCCCTTTACCTCGTTGTCGTGAGCCTTCTTTTCTCCGGGAGTCACGATCGGCGCTGCTTACTTAGTCTCCGTGCTTCCAAGCTCAGAAGTTGCCATCGTGAGTCACGATGGCATTCCATCGCACAACCTCCTCTGTTTCATTTCTTCACACGCCTTTGCCATGGTGGATTTCTTCTCTGGGTGCTGAGCTATGCGGTCATCAACCATCGTCTCTCTCCGTCTCTCTGTATCTCTCCATCTCTCTGTCACACCGTGTGCGAGCAGGAGTTCAATCCCATGACTCTGCCTATCAACCCCCAAGACCCCGCTCTCACACGTCCCTCGGGAACGCTCTCTGTCTTCCTCAGGCACGCCCCCCACACGCCCCTCAATGTCGTTCTCAACAGCTCTCAGGAAATTCACTGCCTCGGCCGTCTCTTGGGACCCTCTACGCGCTTCCTCACAAACCTGTGCATTGGAATCAAGGAACCTCCGGGCGGAGTTCAGCCTATCATCAAGGAGAGACACCTGATGAATCCGGCTTTTCTCGAGGAGTTTGAGCAACTGCAGCGGCTGACGCTAGGCCATGGGACGTGGCAACTAGGCACCCTGAATCCAGCAAAATTCCAGGGTCTGAGGAGGCTGGGCATCCACGATTTTGAGTGCAACGAAAATGCTCTGTCCTTTCTTTCATCCGTCGCACCGCAGCTGCATGCATTCTTTCTCAAATCCTCCAGCCATTGCCCTGGCGCTATCACCCTCGATTTCAAGTTCTCCGCTGCTCGAGCTATCGTGCTCCGCTTTGAGAAGCAAGCGCTCCACCTCCGCTTCACCCTCCCTGCCTCTTTAAAGACCTTCGGTGCCGTTGCGGCGAGTCTTCACGTAGATTGCGCATGCCCCTGTCCTCCCTCTCTCGACCACTTCTATCTCATTGGCCAGTCGCAGCTTCTCGTTTCTTCGCTCCCATTGGCTGCCGCCAAATGTGTCTTCTTGGACGGACCAAACAATCAAGATACCCTGGTTGCTTTGCGCAGGACCTTCGCCGATGCTGGTCGTTGGAGGATGCAAACCGATGCTCATCGTGTGTACTTTGCTACCGATACTTTGGAGATTAACTATGGAAGTTTATAGAGGAAATTTAAAAAAAGATCTTCCTTCTTTGGCATTGGGTCACCCTGTCTGGTGCACGGTAAAGTCTTGGCGATGGGATGGCCATTGGATGGCAATGGGATGGCGATGACTGCTAGCAGTGGGGGTGGCAGTGGTGGGCATCGTTGGGGGTGGCAGTGGTGGGCATCGTTGGGGGTGGCAGTGGTGGGCATCGTTGGGGGTGGCAGTGGTGGGCATCGTTGGGGGTGGCAGGGGGCGGGTGTCATGATGGTATTGCCTGCTGCCTGCAACTTGCTGCTCCACCAGCTGAGCACCGTAAAGCACAGGAGTTAATGTATATATGCTTGTAGTATTGATGCTCATTACTGTTTCCTGTTCGGCGTATTGAATGCTTATGGCATCCAGCGATGCGCAGAGAGCTCATTCCAGCAACCGAGTACATCCCCGCCTGGGGTGGGAATGCCTGGGGTGGGAATGCCTGGGGTGGGAATGCCTGGGGTGGGAATGCCTGGGGTGGGAATGCCTGGGGTGGGAATGCCTGGGGTGGGAATGCCTGGGGTGGGAATGCCTGGGGTGGGAATGCCTGGGGTGGGAATGCCTGGGGTGGGAATGCCTGGGGTGGGAATGCCTGGGGTGGGAATGCCTGGGGTGGGAATGCCTGGGGTGGGAATGCCTGGGGTGGGAATGCCTGGGGTGGGAATGCCTGGGGTGGGAATGCCTGGGGTGGGAATGCCTGGGGTGGGAATGCCTGGGGTGGGAATGCCTGGGGTGGGAATGCCTGGGGTGGGAATGCCTGGGGTGGGAATGCCTGGGGTGGGAATGCCTGGGGTGGGAATGCCTGGGGTGGGAATGCCTGGGGTGGCAATGCCTGGGGTGGCAATGCCTGGGGTGGCAATGCCTGGGGTGACAATGCCTGGGGTGGCAATGCCTGGGGTGACAATGTCTGCACGGTCCACATAGAGAACTCCGACTGGCTGTAGGCTGTCGTTCTGGTGTGGAGATTCGAGAGGCGAGAGACGGGGAGACGGGAAGAACGGGAGGAGGGGAAAATAGGAGAGAAGGGGAGAAGAACAGGGGAGAAGGGGAGAAGGGAAGAAGAAAAGGGGGAAGCGTTGAAGAATGAACGGAAGGGAGTGACTGTGCTACAGTGGGGATGTGGGAGGGAGAATAGGCGGGAGTGGGGACGAGAAGCAACGCAGCAAAGTGCTCTTGAAACATGGAGTTTCGCCTGTCGCCCATCGCTTGTCACCTCTAGCCTGGCCTCGTTCAGCCTCGCCGCGGTGAGTCAGCATGAGTTGAAGAGAAAGAGTACAACACCTGAAACTCTTAAGGAGAAGTTACAACACCTGTCGTAAGAGAGTACTCTTGCACTCGGAGCGAATCAAGGCGAGGTGAGGCGAGGCGAGGCGAGGCGAGGCTCACGCGGCGATGTGCTGTGCCACGGCGAATTGAGCCATGGCGATTTGGTTCTCGTTACTCAGCCAGTCGAAGTCGACCTCCCAATTAGGGTTTGGAGGGGGCCGTCTGCTGCTGCCGAGAACATAGGCGGAAGATACGCACGACACGTGGATGCCACGTGGCAAAGGATAAGGAGGAGTAGTGAGAAATTCAGGCGCTGCCGCATGTCACGGCGACGGCTCGTCATGATCTCTGTTCGTGTGACTGATAAGCGTCAGTTCCGGACCGCGGTGTTTGTGTAGGCGTCAGTTCTACGATAGGCTTCTGCGATTGGCGTGTCGAATGGTCTTGAATGCTTTCCACTAATATCGTCTGGTTCCGGAAGAATGTAAATTTCCAACCCTCTCCTGAACCATCAAAACCTTGTGAGTCGAGCGGCGCATGGGAGACTGTCTGTACGCATCTCGCTGAAGTTCTTGGCCTTCCCATCCCCGTTGCCCTGAGAGGCATGGCGGGAGGGCGACGGCGTTCGCATCGCAAGCCATTGTAGAGTCAGCAGAGGATGTGAGAAGATGAGGAGGGAGGGAGATGAGGGAGAAAGGCAGCAGCGCACGTGACGGTGGCGAGAGGAGTGCTTGTGTGTGCCCCTTCTCAGCGCGAGTAACGGTCGCTCTCGTCTCCGTCTTGTCTGCGGGATCTACGCGTTGGACTTGCGTGACTGTCGACGAACTCCAGGGGAACAGGTGAGAAAAACCCCTTGCTCGAAATCTGCGAGTTACATATTTCGCCAAGTGTCGTGCAGCTCTGCTGTAAGGGGGGGTAGCTAGGGTTTCGCTGTCAGCGAAGACTGGAACTCACGAGTCCAGGGAAGAATTCAGAGGAATGACACGCTGAAACCTCGGCCGATTCCTTGGAAACGGAGCGAAGTCGGCTTTTGCGAAATGTGCACGTCATTGTATCTGCTGCGAACATTCCGTTTGGACCTTTTAGACCTGACGAAATTCGGAGATTGCGAAAGACAGGGTTATGAGATTTGAGCCATTCACCATAACGAAGCTCGTACAACCATGCATGGAATGTTCACTTTAGATTTCAGTTCACAGATTCATTTTTTGTTGGTTCTAAAACCTAGAACTGCCACGTCTGCACCATATGCCTAGTGACGCTAGTCTGGTCTGGTTACATCCGTGCTAACGTGATGACATTGTGCTGCCGCCATACCTCCACCATGTCATCTGCACCATGCGACGTCCTTAGCGACCGAGCGCCATAGCTGAGTCCATAAGGCTTCCTTTCATCTGTCGCGGCACCACCTGGAGGCTTAGTGTATCTGACCGACTCCGAGTCGCGGTCGCTTCGCCCTTACGACCATCCTCTCCCGTTCCGTCGAGTCGCTTGGTAGCTTCTTCCAGCATTTTTTCTTTCCGCTTTTAGTGACCCTTCCAGAGAACTTGTGCATGTCAGTCTCCGCGGCTTTTGAGGCGCCTCGAAAGTCGTCTCAATTCACGCCTTTTTTTTAGGCGCCTCAAAAGTCGTTTCAATTCTCGCGGATCTTTTAGGCGCCTCAAAAGACCTTCTGGAGAACTTGTGCACGCCGTCTTCAGTCCGCCGGCCATGGCTATTCGAGAGGATGAGGGCAGAGAAGTTGCATGGGCAGGAGTTGATAGAGGAACCCTCTCTGATGCGTATGATCAGGTGAGAGGGGTGAGAGGGATGAGAGGGATGAGAGGACTGAGACAGGTGAAACTTGTAAGAGTAACGAGGGGAACGAGAGGGGCGAGAGTGATAAGGGGAACGAGGGGAAGGAGAGGGGTTAGAGGAATGAGAGGGATGATAAGGATGGGAGGGATGAGAGGGATGGGATGGGATGGATGAGGGGGGTGCGAGGGATGAGAGGAATGAGAGGGTTGATAATAGAGAGGGATGGGAGCGATGAGAGGGATGAGAGGGTTATAAGGGTTGAGAAGGGTGGGGATGAGAGTGGGTGCTGCGGACGGGGCATTAGATCTGCTCATCACCTCCCTAGTTCCCCCTCGCTTCTTCTTAATTTCCCTCATCCCTCCTCTCCTCCTCTCATCTCCCTAATCTCACCTCGCCCGCTCTTCACCTCATCTCCAGTTCTTATCTCCCCACCCAACCCATCAGAGCTCGGAAACCCACCTGCAATTCCAAACCTTGGCGGACCTGCACAGCTTCAGCGGCACAATGAGAGCCTCTGGCCGCTCCCTCACCTCCCTTCGCCTGGGGCTCACACCCAGGGATGCATCCCACTTGGAAGACCCGTATGAGCATTCCTCGCAGCAGCAGCAGCAGCAGCAGCGTGCAGAGCAACACAGACATGCAGGGCAGCACAGCCATGCAGAGCAGCAGCGGCATGCAGCAGAGCAGCACAGGTGCTTCTCCCCGGTGTTTCTCCAGCACTGTCCGCGGCTGCAGCAGCTGCACCTGGAGCGTGCCAACTGGCACCTCAGCAGCCTCCATGCCTCGTGGTTCAAGGCTCTAAGGGCCCTCACCATCCATCATTCCCACTGCACCGCCTCAGACTTCAAGTTTCTGGCCCATATCACCCCACAACTGCAAGAATTCTCCCTCTACGTGTTGAACCAGGGACAGGGTCCTTGTAATCTTACATTCGCCTTCTCCGCTGTTCAATCCATCCATCTGGTTCTAGATCAGCTTAGACTGCACCTCACGCTCTCACTCCCTGCCTCGCTCAAGTCCCTGTCTGTTTCAGCATTCTCTCAACCTCCACTGTCACTGTGAAGCCCCGCTCTCCCTCGATTTCCTCATGCTGATTGGTCGCAAGCGCCTCGTGGTGGCATCGCTCCCCATCGCATCGGCCAAAGACGTCTACCTGAACGCACCAAGCATGCACGAGGAGTCAATCGATCCTCGCACCAACACCCCTTGCCCCCTACAGAGTTCTCCCGGCCAGCCTTTCAACTCCCGGGAACTTTATGCTCCTTCCGTATCTGAATCCTCATTAATCCGCGTGCTGCAATCAGTAGCCCCCACAGTGGAGGCACTGATGGTGCCACACTCGCTGCCAATAGAGTCAGTGGAGGGCGAGTGGAGGCAGCTGCACCGCCTGGCAATCGGTGTGCGTGGGAGCAAGGCGGGCGGGGGAAGGTGCAAGACGACAGTGGAGGCAGCAGAGGCTCGTGCGGGCGGCATCAGTCGTTTGTACCCAGCACGAGCCTCAGATGCTTTCTCCACGAGGCGAAACGGTGGTGGGGAAAGAGGGAACAGAGGCAGCGACAGTGGTGATGGCCATGGAAACAGCAGCTGCGGCGGCGGCGCCAGCAGCAGCGGTGGCGTAGGTGCCAGCGGCAGCAGCAGCAACAGCAGCAGCAGGCGCAGCAGGAAGCGTGAAGCGCCAAGGCTTCCCTTCATCCGTGCTCCAGTGCTGCGGTCTCTCCTTTTCGCCACCCGTCGGTGCAACTCTGACACTCTCATGTCTCTGCAAGAGGACTTCCCCTCCTTGGAGATTTACTGCATCATTGGCAGGTCGTTCTGCTGGAAGCCCATTGGCAGCGAGAGGCTGAGTCAGCCCATTGTGTGTGTGAGTGCGCGACGTCGAACTGCTGCAAATGCTCCGCCACGCTCTGAAACAGCTGAGGGCCCAAGTGGCGAGATGGATGTGGGCGACTTTATGGACGGCCTTCAGTGCCTCTGAGCTTGTGCAATTAAGGGGTGTGGGTTGTGTAAAGGAGGAAGTGTGTTGGGGTTACAAGAAAATAAGTGGCAAGTCTTGCTGTGAGAATAAGTGGTGGTGTGAGGCGATGATGGGTTGTAGCGATGTTGGTAATGAAACTGATGTTTCCAAAAAAAATGGTCGGGAAGATATGCAGCGTGCACGCAGCATGCAAAAAGCAAGCCTTGTTACAGGGTTTTTATCAGTATTTTAATGCAACAAATCCTCGTTTCACATGTTCACCAAACATTGTTGGCTGGAGCGAAAAGTGGGACACTTTCAAACGGTTCCCATCCTGACTCGAAGCGGGAGGTGGTGGTATCCCCACTCCGTCACTCCCTACGAACTCCAAGGTCGTTCATGCGACTGCCATTCATGGGACAGCCATTCATGCGACAGCCAGCCAACTAGAAGGACGAGAGAGCATGGATGCTGTGCAAGCCGAGCTAGGATGTTGTGTCGACACGTGGTGCTGTTGCTGGTGCCACTGGTCTCGAAACCCACCGATAGGAGTAAAAGCACGGCATGCTTATTGCGACTTTGCGCTCGCACTGATAGTCGGCGAACCTCGTCGTGCCTGTCCCTAAAGAGTAAGGCATTCACTAGTAATTATGCGAGCACCGCGAGAGACGCGTAGGACGACCAGGAAAATTGATACCACTTGTTTAGTGTTTGAAATCAGCGACCTTAACTCAGCTTCAGCGAATGAATTTCCGCCGGCAGTTGCGGGAGAATATGCAGTACGTATGTGAACCCGTGTATTAGCGAGCTCAACCTAACATCGAGCTCTGTTTTAGCCGAGACGAATCGACCACCTTGTTACTTGTCGCAGGCCATGGCTAGCGATAGGAAGGAGGTGTTGGAGGAAATGGCTGCTCTCAATCCGGCAACACCGTCTGATGCTGCTCCTTATCGTGAGGTGAGAATAATGGCGCAGAGCAGACAGTACATCTGATTCTCTGGTTTCGCATCCCAATTCTGCTCCCCCCTCCCTTCTTACACTCGCATCTCCGATACTTCCCCATCCACCAGAGTTCAGACGTGGTTGCACATAATTGTGAGGTGAGAATGATGCCGCAGAGCAGATAGTGCATCTGATCCTCTGGTCCATCATTTCACTTCTGCTTGCTTCCCCCTCGATTCCTCCTCTCCTTTCTCAAAAGAAATCTCTTTCCCACCCACCATCAGAGTCTAGACGTGGTTGATCTGCTGCCTGGCCCCATCTGGCACATCATCTTCCGCCACCTGCTGCTGCCGCCGACTGATTCCACTGAGCTGCAAAACCAGGGCAACTCCTTGGCCGAATTGCAGGAGAGAGAAGGCAGCATCTCTTCTGTTGATACCACTCCGCTTTCTGCCAGCAAGCAGCATGAGGAGAACGCGAGGTGCTTCGGCTCCTCCTGGCCTCTGCTGCGCCTTGCCATGGCCAGCAAGAGGCTCCTCCACCACGTCATCTCCTTCTCCGTGAGTCACTGACTGCTTCTCAGTTCCAACCACCTACTTCTCCTCCGCCATCTCACCTCCTTCTCCGTGAGTCATGCTCTGTCGTTGCTTCATTCTGTCATACGGCCTCCTCTTCACAGCATGCATTATCAGTACGAGTTTGTTTTTTTGAGAATTTCACAGAAAACAAGCTCTGGTAAACCGTACTGACTCTACTGATGTCCTCAACCCATCTGTCAAAGATCACAGTATGGAAAAGTTCCGCAACCTGTGTGCGCAGAAGGTGGAGCCTATCTCCCTCGTACAGACCACTCAAGATCCCGAGTGGAACAAAACGCTTTTCTGGTTCCTTCAACAGCCAGGTCACAAGTCCCTTGTCCTCGATTTTAGAAGCCTAAAGGATCTGCAGACGATCGGTGATCTTATAGCATCTTCTGCTCACTCCCTCACAAGCCTGAGCCTGGAAATCAAGGAATCTGCCAACCCAGGGGAAGTTAACCACTTCGAGACTGGGGAGATCTATCCAGCTTTTCTTCAAACATTTGGCCAGCTGCAGCGGCTGAAGCTAGGCTGTGGACGGTGGAGCTTGAATGCTGCATGGTTCAAGGCGCTAAGGAGTCTGAGCATCGAGTATTTGTCTTCCTACGGAGACGACTATTTTGTCCTGTCTTCCATCTCACCGCAGCTATATGAGTTCTCACTTACCCTCACCAGTTATGGCTCTAACATCCTTGATTTCGAGTTCACTGTTGCTCGAGTCGTTACAGTCAGTCTTAGGAACCGAGAGCTTAAAGCCCGTTTCTCCCTTCCGGCCTCTTTAAAGACCCTTTCTCTCACAGCGGCGTCTCTTCACGTCGACTGCAAATGCGACAACCCTCTCACCCTCAACTCTCTGAATTTATTTGGCCGCAACCAGCTCTCCATATCTTCGCTCCCATTGGCGTCCGCCAATTTTGCAGTTTTGAACGGACCTGCCACCAACGAAGAGGCCGGTTCCGCCTCTCGACTTGCCTTGACGCAGCTGCTCAGCAGCATAGCGCCAACAGTGGAGACGTTGCTGGTGAGGCATGGCTGGCCTCTGGAGGACGTGCAGGTGGAGTGGAGCCGCCTGCGCTGCCTTGGGATTGGCGTGAACGGCGACAGCGATGGTGGGGATGACATGACAACAGAGGAGGATGAAGAAGGTCCTTACGATTCTCCGAATAGGGCCAGCAGGCGAGAGGTGATGAGGCCTCCTTTCATCAATGCTCCAGCCTTGAAGTTTCTTTACTTTCCGACTCAACAGTTTCAGCCTGAGACGCTGGCGTCGCTGCGCAGGCACTTCCCGTCCCTCGCATGGTACTACATTGTGGGTCGATTGTTTCTCTGGGAGGGGAAAGGGGAACAGCGGAGCAAGGAGGTGTTGGTCGAGTCATTACCCTCTAGCGAGGTGCAGAATGATTGGATAATGAGGTTCCTTCAGAATTTCTGAGCTACTTTTTTCTCTGAGAGGAGGCGGGTGGGAGAAGGTGAGGCAGGGTAATGAGTGGGTGAACTTGAGTGAGGGAGGTGTGTGAGGGGAGATGCCTGCAGGCCGAGCAGGAAGGGTACTGCTGTGTATAGATTGTGATGTGATAACACGGGGATCGCTGTCCATGGGGTTCACCTCACCTGGTGTGGTTGTGGAATTGGTGCTGATGGGATGGCTACAGGGTGCTAGTAGTGCGGTTGAGAATGGTAGGCATGTGAGCTGTATGGCCGCGACGAGTGATGATGGTGGTGGCAAGAGTTCCTGCTGCTGCTGCTGCTGCTGCTGCTGCTGCTGCTGCTGCTGCTGCTGCTGCTGCTGCTGCTGCTGCTGCTGCTGCTGCTGCTGCTGCTGCTGCTGCTGCTGCTGCTGCTGCTGCTGCTGCTGCTGCTGCTGCTGCTGCTGCTGGGGCGATGGCATGTGGCCAAGCCGGTGCATCCAGCTCGGCACAGCGAATCAATAGAATAGAGAGTACGGGTGGAATAGAAAACAAGAAGTGCAGCATAATGGGTATTTCCCCAGCTCTCTTTGGAAAGATAGTCAGTGTACTATGGTGGATAAGCCTTGTTCGTCCTCTTTGATAGGAATAGCTAGTTGACCTTTTGCTGTTCTGTTCATGTGAAAATCAGAATGCATATGTAAAGACGGCAACTGCATTGTATGTCGTAGTACATTAATCGTGCATCCACACTGCATTCTCTCCCACACGTTCTTTAGTTGCTTTGGTGCATCTTCCACCATTGGCATGACAATACGACTGCATGCTAGAGGATATAACAGCAACATGTGTCCTCCAAAGGCAGCATACAAGCCTCATATGTATGAGCGAGTTTTGAGTCGACCCAGACCTTGTACAAGCCTCATTCATATGAATGAATGCTAGAGGCTATAACGGCAGTAAGTCCCCCAGAGGCTGTCTTTGTACTTGAGCATATAAGCCTCATCTTTATCAACACTGTACCCTTCCACCAGCCCCCCATTCACACTGTGCATCTTCTCCCTCACATTCTTTGGCCGCCTCTCCCCCCAACTATTGCTCGACACCCCGCTCCTCCCCTTCCTCACATGAACCACAGGGGACTCAGCCAACTCCTTCCCATGCTTCTCCCAGTAGAAAGAACGACTTGCGATGCAGTACAGGGCGAGGGAGGGGCAGGATGCGCGTAGGGAAGCGAGGGTGTGCTGCTCGCAGGTGCGAGTGGGGAAGAAGATCGTTTTCAAGTTTGGAGCCTTGATAACAGGGAGCTTTCCTGCTTGCTCCTCTTCCTCTTCCTCTTCCTCCTCCTGCTCCTCCTGCCGCCGCGGCCAGTACGGACGTTGCAGGTACTGCAACAGCCTCTGCCTCTGGTTGCGCTCCTGACACTCCTCCACTGTAACCTCCTCCTCACCATCATCCCGCCGCCCCCAAAACTCCACATAACTCCCAAACCGCTCCTCACCCTCCACGACAATCCCAAGGCTGCGCAGACAGCTCCACTCCACACCCACCTTCTCTACAGGCACCCCGTGCCTCACTATAAGCACCTCCACTGTCCGCGCTATAGCGCCCAGCCACTCGACCCAGGAGAATTCAGGGGAGTTGCGGTGATGCGAGCTCTGCCAGTCAGGGGGCGGAGCAGGGGTGGCCCAATAGGAAGAATCTGTTTTTTGAGAAGAGGAAGAGATAGAGGGGACAGAATCATCGCGGGAGTGCCGGTCGCTGGGAGGACCGTTGAGGTAGGCCACTCGGGCCGATGCGAGGTGGAGGGAGGAGATGACGAGGCGCTCCTGGCCGTAGAGTGATAGGTGGTCGAGAGCGAGAGGGGAGCTGCTCTTACAGTAGAGGACGAGGCATTTGGCCACGGCTGAGAAGGCCTTGAGGGAGCGGGAGAGGGTGAGGAAGAGCGTTAGGCTGCTCTGTGCGAAGTAGAATCGGAGGATGCGAGCTGACGACAAGTCGAAACAGTACCTGTTGCTGCAGCCGCCCGTAGGGCCGACGGACGGGTTATTCAAATCCCAGCCCTCATAAAGCGTGAATTCAGTGAGCTGTGGTGTGAGCGTGGCGAGATACTTGACATCCACGTAGCTCCAATCGATGTGCTTGAGAGTCAAACTGCACAGCGCCTTGAGCTTCCCCGCCCACCCGTCCGAGAGAACCCACTTGCCGCGCCCCAGCTTCAGTCGCTGCAGGCGTGGGCAGCCGAAGTACTGGGCCCAGTGCTCCTGCTCCACGTATTCCCTATCGCGCTGCTCCACGGCATCTCCATTGCCCAGCTCTCTGTCAAAGAGCTGGGAGGAGTCCACACAGCCGCGCAGCTTGAGGGTGAGCGAGGTGAGGGAGGCGAAGGGCCACTCGTCCTGGGACACGATGGTGTCGAGCTGCATGACGTGCGTGAAGGTGAGGGCGAGGGACCTGAGGCCGCGCTGGCGCAGGAAGAAGGCGACGCTCCTCTCCCACTGCGGGTGTAGGTTATTGTAGACCAAGGAGATGGGGTGCTGGGCCTGCAGAGAGGGGTTGGGAATGGGATGGGAATGGGAATGGAGGCGTTAAGAAGTTTGTATTGGAAAGCAACACCCTTCTCCCACTGCGGGTGCAGGTTGCTGTAGACCAAGGCGATGGGGTGCTGGGCCTGTGGAGAGGAGAGGGATGGGTGTGAAGGGAGGAGAGAATATGAAAGCTAGATGGCTGGGAGATTTGGCAGTCACTGCAATGCCACGAGCACAACACTCACAGCAAGGGCTGTTGGAAGCACACACCGAAGGCCATTTTCTGAGGCGCCTACATAATCCGACCAAAAGCTTATATGGGGAATATTTTCACAGCTCTCAGTTCATGCGGCTTTTATATGGGGAATATTTTAACAACTCTCGCAGCAAGGGCGTTTGGAAGCACACACCGAAATCCAAGCGCAACGGAGAACCGGACTCACGGAGAAGGAGAGGACGAGGCTGCGGAGCCTCTTGCTGGCCATGGCGCCGCACAGCAGTCTCAAAGAACAAGGCGTGTGAGACATCTTAAGCAAGCATGACTCACGGAGAAGGAGAGGACGAGGTTGCGAAATCTCTTGCTGACCATGGCGCAACACAGCAGCGCCCACCCACTTCCATACGTTTCCACATTCTTCCGGTGCTGCCCGGCTGCTGAAAAGTCAGGGTCCACAAATTTCACGGGCAGGTTTCTGCCCGCTGGGGGCTGCATTGTGGCGGTGAGATACCAGGGCGTCTTGCGCCTGCCCCGCGCGAGGGGGGTGTCGAGGTGGGAGGAGCCGGGCGGCAGCAGCAGGCAGCGGAACACCCGGTGCCAGAGAGCCGCCGGTAGCATGTCCATGGGATCACGAGGGGTGGCGGCAGGAAGGAGAGAGGGGTGAGGATGGATGGGATGGGTTGTAAGGGAGATTATGCAGGGAGTGAAGTGAAGGGGGAAAGTGAGTAACCGGCAGCGTGTCTATGGGATCGCAGCCCACTGTTGGAGCTGGCGGATGGGATGGGTGTGATGGGTGGGATGGGTGGGATGGGTGGGATGGGTGGGATGGGGGGGATGGGTGGGATGGGTGGGATGGGTGGGATGGGGGGGATGGGTGAGATGGGTGTGATGGGTGGGATGCTGCACTTCAACCCGAGGGTGAGGGCACACACGATGGACCTTAAAATTGAGTTTTTTATACCAGAATCTAGGAGTGCTCCACTCTGGCATTACATTCAAGCACTTGTCGGATCGGAGCACCTAGAAAGTCCCACCAAGGCCAAAAAGGCTCGATGGTGCTATCACCACTATGAGGGTGTCGCAGTAGAGATGAGATATCATCTTTTCAACGATTTTATGTTTAAAAGCTACTTCCAATATGAGCGACAGAGAAGAGGGAAGAGAGCAAACGGTGCAAGCTTTGGTGTAAACTTGATATGAGCTAGAAGGGGATCGGCCGAATGGACGCAAAACAATCTAAGAATCACTAAATGATATAGGTTCGCACTGCAGGTATATTTTCGACGGAGAAGAAAAAGAGGGAGGGATATTATCAAAGGACAGACCGAATATGAGGAGGTGGATGATGGGAGGAACTAACTGACAAGAAATGCCAGCGAGAGTTATCGTAGCACGAAGCGTGAAGGAAATGAGGTGAAAGGTGGGATGCTGACGCGAAACAATAGCAGCCCTTGCCTTTTGGGTCCGCATTGCTCTTCTGTCTCTTCTTCTCCCCTGGCTCGCGCTCTCTTAGATCGGCCGTGACATCGCCAGTATGCTGCACCGATGCCATGACCGTCTCGAACAATCATAGGCACCCAATCCGCTTGGTAGTAACATTAATTGCACATATGCACTTAAAAGACGCGCATATGCACTCGTCATTAGACAAGGGCGTACTATTGTCGCGACTCTAGCTGCCTTAAATCCAGTTTCCGGCTGTTGAGCAGCTTTGGCTTGTTGTGTGGTGCACGCAGGAAAACTACATTCCTCTAAACTCTCTTTTGTCGCTCCACAGGACCTGAAAACTCGGCTTGCGATGAGTGAGGGAGGGTCTTACTTCGTTTAACGCGGTTTAATACGGTCAGCTACGTTTGAAGACGGTTTATATTTCTCACCGCTCTAGACCATTGTGCACCAGAGGGAACCTTTCAAAGTCAAATGCAAGCGGACGAGTATAAACGAGTTCGGCTGATGATCTGGTGACACGCGAATCAGAGCAGTGCTTTGTTACGTATTTCGCAAAACTTCGAAAGCTTTCCATTCTACTGACAACAATACTAGCTATTTGCGGAAGTACCTAGACCTTTCGAGTTTAGAGAGGTGTCTGAAGCTTTGCTACTCGACGGACTTGAAGACTCCAGCCTCGCGATGACGCGATTCATGGATGTTATACAAACCGAACTTGTGCCTCGCATGCATGCAGTGGTAGAATGGTTGATTGCTAAGCTATCTGCAGACACGGAGACGAGCCAACAAGGTGGAAGGAAGGTCGTGTGCACTGCTAGTAGCCTGTCGACGCGTGTATAGCTGCTAGCGGGTTGCATGACCGAAGCGTGAGACAGTTTCCGATGCCGCTTATGAACAAATTCCCGAGGAGCCTCGCTGCTCTGAAATCGTCTGAACTTGCTCCAATGCGACAGTTGTTGCTGTGGCTGGTCGGTTACCTGACGTCTGAGAACTCACCGTCAGCTATGGGAGCTAACGCAGCAGCATGCTTATCGCCGTTCGTTTTTCCGACGCATTCAGATTTGATAGAAAAGGCGACTCGTACGTATCCGTCGCTCCAACCTGAGTGAAATTCCACTCAAAGGCACACCGCGGAGCACCTCGCAGGACTACCCTCGTCGTCATTACGTCGTGCCGTGCGGACTCAAAACTCAGCCCGTCGCGCCGCTGTTTACTCGCACCGCCATGGCGACGACTGGCGTACCTCGTCGTGCCCGAGCCTGGCCAGTGAGGCTAGGGTTTCAAGGTTGGGCGAGTACGGGACGAGTGGTGTAGTGTTACGACCGGGTGCTTCGAGTATCAGAGATTCAGGTCAGCAAACTCAACGCCACGCCATCTCTCTGCTTCGCTTACGGTTAGCCCAATATCTCTTACCGGATTCAATCATAGGTACTCGGAAGCGGCTCAATCGTTGTTATTCGTGACCGGCTTGGTCAATCACAGTTCTTCTATTTCTCGATTTCTTGTGCCCTGCTAGACTCAAACAGACGATGAGCCGTTGTAACCTTGTGTAATCTCGTTATTCCCTAGTTGTCGCTTCGCCTATGGTAGCAACTGACCATGAGCGTTCGGTGCTGGAAGAGAGAATGGCTGCTCTCGATCTCTCACAGCCCCCAGCTGCTGACAATGATCACCAGGTGCGCGTGATGCCGCAGACAAAGCATGCTCCCCGTATCCCCTCCCATTCTTCCTCTCCCAAAAGGTCTCAATGCTGTGACAAGTACATGCATGGGATGGGATGTTGGGGCAGGGGTTTGCAAACTAGCAATTACAAAACGTCCCTAGTCCCTACAAACCCCTACTCACTCCCCTCCAGCGCGTGAAGCAGGTCCCCCCCTCACGTCCTCTCATCTTCAGTGCTTCTCCCCCCACCCATTCATCAGAGCGTGGACGTGGTTGATCTGCTGCCCGGCCCCATCTGGCACATCATCTTCCGCCACCTGCTGCTGCCGCCAGCCGATTCCTCCCAGCTGCAAAATCAGGGCACCCGTTCCGAGGAAGCATCCCCACGGGAAGCAGACAGGAGTTTGTGTGACCTGGTGGATCTGCAGCAACGGGTGAACTGGTCCGACGCCATAGAAATGGAAGCAGCCAGCAAGCTCCCATGCTTCACGGGAAAACCGCTTTCTGCCAGCGAGGAGCACGAGAAGGACTCCATGTACCACGGCGCCTCCTGGCCTCTGCTGCGCTGTGCCATGGCCTGCAAGAGGCTCCTCCACCATGCCGTCTCCTTCTCCGTGAGTCTGTCATCATGCGCTGCGTTGGTTTCACCATGCATTGCTACCACCTACTTGTCTAACACCATACCATCTCCTTCATCTCCTCCATGAGTCACACACTGCTCCCTTCATTCCACACACATACTTCTCTGCCATGTCATGCACTGTTAAACAACAATGTTTTTTCGCTAGTTTTTCAGCTACATCTTCCCCACACATGTTTTTATTTATTAGTGGCTGAAAGGAAAGCTGTTATTTTCTGCTAAATGCTCACATCTCTGCGTGCAGGAGCTAGAGCCCACCTCCCTCAAACACGATCTGATGAATTCCGACTGGAACAGATCGGTCTCCTGGTTCCTCAAACAGCCAGGCCACAAGTCTCTGGACCTCGTTCTCAGCAGCTTGGAAGACCTGCAGAACCTCGATCGCCTTGTGTCATCCTCACTCCATTGCATCACGAGTCTGTGCCTTGGGTTGATTGGTTTTTATAACGGAGATGTGCCCATCAGTATGGCTTTCCTCAAGCAGTTTGGGCGGCTGCAGCGGCTGGAGCTACGACGTGGTAGGTGGCTGCTAGGCAGCGTGAATGCGGCGTGGTTGAAGGAACTAAGGAGTCTAATCATCGAGCATTCGGACTGCACCAATGATGATTTCAACTTTCTCTCTTCCATCTCACCGCAGCTGCATGTTTTCAGTCTCTCTTTCTTCAGCTGTCACTATTGGAAGAACCTGAATCTCGAGTTCTGTGCTGCTCAATCTATCACGATCAATCGTGAGTGCCAAGCGCTTCACCTCCGCTTATCCTTGCCGCCATCTCTGAAGTCCTTCTCAGCCACAGCGGAGGAGCTGGAAATCGAGTGGATATGCTCCAGCCCTCTCTCTCTGGACTCTTTCACACTGGTAATTGGCCGCTCGAATCTTGCTGTTGCTCCTCTCTCTCTGCCTCCTGCCAAAACTATCTACTTGAACGGACCAACCACCTACGAACGATCCACCTATTATTGGGATTCATTTTTACGGATTGCCCCTGCAACCCAGCTACTCAGCAGCATTGCGCCTACAGTGGAGACACTTATAGTGAGACATGGCTGGCCGCTAGAGAAGGTGAAAGTGGAGTGGAGCCGCCTGCGCTGCCTTGCCATTGGTGTGAACGGCAGGAGTCCAGAAAGGTTAAGGTACATGGTTACAGTGGAAGAAGCTGCATACCCTCTTTACGGAAGGAGGCACGGCTTTCCTGGGGAAGAAGAACCCATCAGCAGCAGCGAGGATGAAGCAACAACTCCACCGTTCATCAATGCTCCAAAGCTGGAGTCTATTTTCCTTACCACTCGCTTGTGGAAGCCCGAAATTCTGGCTTCGCTGCGCAGGCACTTCCCATCCCTGACGCTGTTGTGCATTGTTGGTCGGTCATTTCACTGGGAGGGGAAGAGGCAGGGGAAGTGGGAGAGGGAGAGGGAGGGGGAGGAGGAGGAGGGGGAAGGGGAGCGGGAGGGGGAAGGGGTGGATTTCAGTAGTGAGCCTACAGAGCGGGTGATGTCAGATGATGCTCTACACGTCATGAGCTCAGAGTATTCTACGTATGATTCGAGCATATGCCTGGTGCAGAATGAGCGTATCATGCAATTTCTTCAATGCCTCTGAGCCTTGTCATGCTTGCAGAGGAGGCAGGAGAAGGGCAGTGAAGTGCCAACAATGGGCTTAGTTACACAGCGGAGGGGTGCACGTGCAAGGAGAGCCAGAAGGGTGCTGTGGCTGCAGTGGTGACACTACTGGTGACCATGGGGAAGTGTGCAGCTGATGTGGTGGAGGAATTGGTTGGTGGTGATGAGATGATGATGGGTGCCGGCAGTGGCGGTGGCTATGGTGGGCATACCGTACATACATGCAATGCTTGTGTAGCCGGGACAAAAGATGTTGGTGATGGGGTGTACTGCGCCTTCGACTTGCTGCTGGCGGGGGAGGAAAAGGGGGATGAAAGGGGGGAAAGGGGGAGGGGGGGTTTGTTTTCGGCTCGGCTCTACCTTTCTACGTTTCTAGGAAATAGCCAACGAGGTACTCTATTTTGTAATTAGAATGTAAAAGGAGCCGACACATTGCGGACACATCTTTGTGTAGTAAACTGGTTTGAGTTGAGTTAACGAATCGAACTTGTTTGTAGTACACCATCAAAGTTGAGTTAACGAAATTGGGGACACCTTCCAACGGATAAGCGTGGGTCGAGCCGAACTGTACCACCAACCCAAAGGAGCCTGGTTCTGGCAGTCATCAGTAATCAAGTCTAGCCGGATGAGAAGAAATAGCGGGCATGGCTGTCGCGCAAGCCCGAGTAGCTGTGCCCAAATTTTCTTTGGTATGGCCAAGCGACATGCATCACGCTGTCACGTGGCAGTCACCCGAAGTCTGAGACCCCACCTCCAGTTGTGGATGCCAAATCAGAGACTCTCGTTCATGTCGGACATGCTTATCGCCGTTCTTTCCGAAGCATTCAAAATTTTACGGAGTCGACGAATCTCGTTCGTCGCTTCCCTTTGAAGGGGAGTTGCTCACAGGCACCCCGCGGAGCGGAACATCCGCGAAACACCCCGCGGGACTGCCGCGCAGTCCCCGCGTCTTGTACACCCCTTCCCCGGCTGCTCAGCGGCCTGTCCTGCCTCGCCGTGTCTCGCTGCTGCGGACTCGGTCAGCCCGCCGCGCTGCTGGTTACTGCCACGGCGACCGCCATGACGACGACAACCGAACCTCGTCGCGCTTGTCCCTGACCGGCGAGGGTGGTAAGTTGTTTCGGCGACGCTGGCCGTGCTCGCTGAATAATGACACAATAGAGGGGATTCGATTTTTACAGGCACTTCCGAGACTTCCTATGTTTCTCTGTGTTGTGACCCTCTGCATTCGAACGTTTCTTGACGGATCCAATCCCGTAATTGTCGCCTTGTCTCCGCGCCCATGGCTACTAACCATGGGGAGGCGGTGGTCGAAGAGAGTGTGCGTGCTCTTGGACTCAGAGAGCCGTCTGCTGCTGGAAATTCACATGAGGTGAGCTTGATGTTGCTCGTAGAGCATCCAATCATCTGGTCATGTCCTTCCTAAATTACCCTCGATTCCTTTCACATCTCCCTTTAGTCCCTCCGCTCCTCCCCTCACCCTTCAGAGCGTGGACGTGGTTGATGTGCTGCCTGGTCCCATCTGGCACATAATTTTCCGCCTCCTGCTGCTGCCGCCAGCCAATTCCTCCCAGCTGCAAAAACGGGGCGACTCTTGTGAAAAATCACCGTCACCGGCAGCATACAGCAATTTGTGTGACCTGGTGGATCAGCTTCCTGCACGCGATACTGATTCGCTGCAGAATGGAGCAGGCAGCACCTCATGTGCTCCTAGCTGCCCGCTTTCTGCCAGCGAGCAGCATGAGGAGAACGCGAGGCGCTTCGGCTCCTCGTGGCCTCTGCTGCGCTGTGCCATGGCCAGCAAGCGACTCTTCGAACTTGTTACCTCCTTTTCCGTGAGTCGTATGCTGCTTCCCCATTTCATCCACCTGTCTGTCCTCACGCATGGCCGTACCAGACTAGCACTGCTCCCCTCATTCCACCCGCCTGCTTCTCTATCACCATGTGACCTCCTCGTTAGTCATCCTTAGGCGCATGGTGAATTCTTAGGCGCATGTTGAATCCATTTGAAGGTTGTGCGAATCACTAGGTTTGATTTTTAATTGTTATTTCTGCGCTGACTTCGGAATCGTGACATCTGTGCGTGCAGGAGATCGAGCCCATCTCCCTCGTATTCAACAGTGAGGACCTCAGGTGGTCAGAAAGGCTTTCCAACTTCCTCAAACTACCAGGTCACAAATTCCTTGACCTCGTTTTCACCAGCTCGATGGACCTACAGACCCTTGGTTGTTTCATGGCTTCCTCTGCTCACTCCCTCACAAGCCTCAGCATTGGGCTCACAGATTGCCTTGGGGGTAAGAACTGCCTCAGGGGCAAGGGCATTGCACATGATTCTATCCAGCGCAGGCTTATCAATCTGGCATTGCTGGGGAAGTTCTGGCAGCTGCAGCGGCTGAAGCTAGGCCATGGGAGGTGGGATCTAAGCAGTATGAAGGCAGCATGGTTCCCAGCACTGAGGAGTCTGACCATCGATCAAATGGACTGCGATAGCTGCGATCATCAGTTCCTGTCTTCCATCACTCCGCAGCTGCATGTGTTCTCACTCTCCTCCTCTGGTCGTAGCTCGGGCCTCTTGACGCTCCAGTTCAAAGCTGCTCGAGTCATCACAATCAGCTATGAGTTAGTGTCTCTTAATGCTTTCTTCACCCTCCCACCCTCTTTGAAGTCCTTTTATGTTGCAGCGGATAAGCTGGAGATGGATTGCATGAGCCCCAGCCCGCTCTCTCTTGACTCCTTCACCCTGATTGGCCGTTCACACCTTGTCGTGTTTCAACTCCCGCTGGCTTCCGCTAAGACTGTCTTGCTGAACGGACCAACCCACCAAGAAACGCCCAGGTCGTTGTACGAGAATTTTTCTTATTGCGGGCGCGTCTACCAGCTTTCTTCCCAGCTCTCTATGACCCAGTTACTCAGCAGCATAGCGCCAACAGTGCAGACGCTTGTAGTGAGGCATGGATGGCCGCTAGAGAAGGTGGAAGTGGAGTGGAGTTGCCTGCGCTGCCTTGCCATTGGTGTGAACAATCGGGGTCCAGATGGGCATCGTCTTATGACCACAGTGGAAGATATTCCACTTCCTTATTCCCGGAGGATGGGCTTTGGTGGGGAAGGCGAGAGCAGCGAGGACGAAGAGATAAGCCCTCCTGTTATGATAGCTCCAAAGCTGGAGTGCATCTTCTTTGCAACTCGGCAGTGGCATCCTGAGTCGCTGGCTTGTTTGCCTATCTTTTTCCCGTCCCTCTCATTGTACCGCGTTGTTGGTAGGTCGTTTTGCTGGGAGGGGGAGGGGGAGAAGTGGAGCAGGGATCCGGTTGTGCAGATGAGAGCAGATTATGCTGCATGCGCCATGAAGGAGGAGGACATGGAGCAGGATGATCGGATCATGAGGTTCCTTCAAACCCTTTGAGCTGAATTTGCACTTCAAGAGGAGTTGGGCGAGCGACGCGGCAAGACGCCCGGCTGAGGAATAGAGGGAGTGGGTGTTATGCAGGTGTAAGTGGTGCGTGTGAGGGAGGTGTGTGCAGGGACGAGAAGGAAAGCTGCTGTGTGCTTTTGGAAGTGGTGACAATAGTTTGACCATGGGGTGGTGTGCATCGGATGTCGTGTTCACGAACATCCATACCATATGTTCATGTCCAACATGTACAATGTTCAGTACCGGTTCTGTTTCCTCTCATTGAAACATTGAAAGTATGCCACAAAGAAAGCACATTACAATAAGGCCCGATTTAGCTGCATTCGGACATATGGTACTTTCAGGACACGCCCCAAATCCTGTAATAGAGCGTACATACTTTCAGTGCAAGCCGAAGGGCCATGCATGCAGTACAATCCTACTAGCAGCTAGGGAATCTCGACAATCTACAACTCTGGTACTGTAGTGATAACGGCGACGCGTCGTACGTATGCATGGCCGAAGCTCCAATTTTGGCAGTCGATGCTGAGCACACCGTCAGCCATAGCAAACACGTATCGCGACCTCTTATAATGTTGAGATCGGTTCAGGTGACATGATAAAAATGACCTCAGCATATCATCACGTTCTGCTCAGCGAGCGGGACACACTCAGGCGCAGCGCGGAACAGACCGCCGGATTACCACGCCGTCCTCGCGCCTCGTGCTCCCCCTCTCCTCCCTCCCCATTTCCCTGCCGCGCCGTGTTGCGCTCCCGCGGACTGGTCAGCCCGCCGATCTACTGTACTGGGTTGTTCTCGCCATTGCGCCGAGAGGCGAAAATCATCGTGCCTCACGCTGACCGGTGGGTGAATGGGATTCACGAGAGTGCAAGCATGGCGAGAACCGTGTAGGCCGATCAGGATGCTTTGAATGCAAAGAACCTTCAGTGACTGAAATCAGCAGACTTCATTCAAACGTCAGCGAACTCAACCTTAGGAGCTTTTCGAGAGTTTTCTTTCAGGTTTCGGTGTTCCTGTGTTTCCGAGTTTCGTTTTAGCCTGGACGAATCAATTGCGGATATCATTATCACCGTCGATGGCTACCCATGGGAAGGACGTGTTGGAGAGGATGCATGCTCTCAAGATGAAAGCACCTTCTGATGCCGAGAATCATCGTGAGGTGATGACAGCGCAACCTCACTTTCTTCTCTTCGCTTTCTGTGTCAAACAACGAGGCATCCCACCTTGATTCCTAGCTGTCTCCCTTGGTTCTCACTACACTACAGCATCTCCTCATCATCCCTTACTTCTCTCAATACTTCTCCCCCCACCCACCTGCCGGAACGCGGACGTGGTTGATCTGCTGCGCGGCCGCATCTGATTTTCTGGTTTCTCATCACACCTCTTCTAATACTGCTTGGATTCCTCTCTCGCATCTGATTCTCTGATTTTTTTTGTTTCTCCCCACCCAGCAGAGCGTGGACGTGGTTGATCTGCTGCCTCGCCCCATCTGGCACATCATCTTCCGCTGCCTGCTGCTGCCGCCAGACGGGTCTCATCCGCAACAGGGAAACTCTTGTGAGGAAGCATCATCGCAGGGGAGAGACAGCAGTTTGTGCGACTTGGTGCATCTGCAGCAACAGGCGGATTCGTTGGAGACAGACTGCTGCTCAGGGTTCACTACGAATCCGCTTTCTGTCAGCGAGCAGCATGATGAGGAGGAGAGTGTGAGGCGCTATGGCTCCTCGTGGCCTCTGCTGCGCTGTGCCATGGCCAGCAAGGGCCTCCTTGACCATGTCATCTCCTTCTCCGTGAGTCATTTCGTTGGTTCTGCAATCCGTCGTACTTATAGAGTTAACTAAGAATTTTCGAGTCGACTCAGCAAGGGCCTCCTTGACCACTTCATCTCCTTCTCCGTGAGTGCTCCCTTGCTCCCCGCACCATGTCATTTCGTCGACGACTCAAAAGTTGTCATCTCCTTCTCCCTGAGCCCTCTGCTGGTTCTGAGGGAGAAACTTCTGCCCTGGTTACGAGGGAGAAACTTCTGCTCTGGCTGCTGAATCTTCACTTCTGTGTGTGTGTGTGTGGGTGCAGGAGCTGCAGCCCATCTCCCTCGTATTCAACCGTGAGGACCTGCAGTGGAGGATGATGCTCTCGCTTTTCCTCAAACAGACAGGCCACAAGTCCCTCGACCTCGAGTTCAATTACGTGGTAGATCTGCACAGCCTCGGCCGTCTCATGTGGTCTGCTGCTCACTCTCTCACAAGCCTGTCCCTTGGGGTCAAAGATTCCTCGTATCTAGATGAGACTATCCATTACAAACTGATCAATCCAGCCTTTCTCAGGAAGTTTGGGGAACTGCAGCGGCTGAAGCTAGGCCGTGGAAGGTGGGAATTGAAGAGTCTGAATGCGGCATGGTTCACGGCGCTAAGGAGTCTGACCATCGAGCATACGAACAGCAAGGGATATGACTGTAATTTTTTGTCTTCCATCGCACCACAGCTGCATGAACTCTCTCTTACTTCCTCCAGCCATCAACCTTGCAGCCTCCGACTCGAACCCTCCGTTTTGAGCAGCAGAGCCTTGATGTTTGCTCCTCCCTCAGACCCTCCGCAACGGCCCTTTTCTTCGCAGCAGAAAACTTAAAGGTTGACTGCAAGTGCTCCAGCCCTCTCTCTCTCGACTCTCTCACTCTGATTGGCCGCAGGAAGCTTGTTGTTTCTTCGCTCCCAATAAATTCCGCCAGAGCTGTCTACTTGAATGGACCAACAAC
This sequence comes from Closterium sp. Naga37s-1, assembly GCA_947471745.1. Taxonomy (NCBI): domain Eukaryota; kingdom Viridiplantae; phylum Streptophyta; class Zygnematophyceae; order Desmidiales; family Closteriaceae; genus Closterium; species Closterium sp. Naga37s-1. Next base: position 456,107 of record CANJKZ010000206.1, on the reverse strand, counting down.
CCTGGTTCAGCCCACCTTGCCATATGATGAAGTTTTCAACCGCTCTTCCATCTCTCAACAATCAGTGACCGCCTCTCAGCTTTCCTTGATGCAGCTACTGACTAGTATGGCGCCAACAGTGGAGACACTTATAGTGAGGCATGGCTCGCCGCTAGAGGAAGTGCATGCAGAATGGAGCCGCCTGCGCTGCCTTGCCATTGGTGCGAATGGCAGGGGAGTTGGTTTCAGCTACATGACCACAGTGGAAAGCGTTGGGTGTGCTGAATACTGGAGGAGGAGGTTCCTTTTGGGGGATGACGAGAGCAGCAGCAGCAGCAGTGTCCAGCAGGAAGACTTCCGCCCCCCCCTCATCGATGCTCCAAAGCTGGAATCCATTTTCTTTGCAACCCGGCAGTGGCAGCCTGAGACACTGGCGTCTTTGCTTAGTAATTTCCCTTCTCTTACATTCTACTGCATTGTTGGGCGGTCTTTTCGGTGGGAGGGGGAGGGAGAGAAGAGGAGCAATGAACCCTCAGTGGAGGTGAGATCAGATCATGCTACACACAGCATGAGCCAGGACATGGCGCAGGATGATCGGATCATGAATTTTCTTCAAGTACTCTGAATCACTTCATGCCACGACATGACAGGAGAGGGGAGAAATTGATCGGAGTTTGTAAGTGGATCTATCCAAGGTAGACAGCTGTGAGAGGTGTGTGACAGGGAGGTGTGCAGTGATGAGCAGGATGGGTGCTGCGGTGGCAATAGTGGTGTCCATGGGGTGGTGCGCACTTGATTTTGTAATGGAGTTTGTGGTGTGGGTGAGCAGCAGAATTGAGGATGGGAAGGCATGAGTGGAAGAGAGGGAAGTTCGGGATGGTGCGTGGGTGGCAGCACATAAAAACAGTACAAAGGAAGCAGCCAATGGGATGTGAGGAGGTGCAGAGGGCTTGGTGGCAGGAAGCTTCCTGTCCAGTGGAGCTTTAACTTGGGGCTTGATATTGGGGGTTGATGAAGAGATCTGTTACCAGTATGAAGAGCTGATACTGCCGCTGCTGCTGCTGGTTGCGTGCTGGTGCTGCAGCTGTGGAAGCCTTCAATTGAGCATGAAATCGCACGATCGGCACAAGATGTGTATGCATAGGCATACGGTAATCACTGGCAGAAGGGGGATGAGAGGCAAGATATTGTACGACTACCCTCCCTGATCAAACACTGTAGTGTTTTCAGGATTTTAGTTACTTGTAAGTGTATGAAATCATGAATAATTTTCATCCCTGTCCCATTTTTTTTATTTCCGAATGTCATGTTCATACCAATGAATATATTATTGCTGTAAGAGTAGTAGCCCTCCAGAGACTCCCATTGTACTTCAAACGGGTATACGCGATTTGCCCTCGAGAACCAGCAGCAAGTGTAGGTCTTTCGAGTTTCTGGAGGTGTGTGAAGCATTGCAACTCGGCAGACTTGAGAGTCCAGCGACGCGATGAACGCGATTCACGGATTCATGTCGACAATTGGTATTGCTTGTAGCGGCGCGACCACGGGTTGCATGATGCGTGAGGTGCTTGTCAATTTCTAGAAACGATTTCTAGAAGCTTCAAAACTGGTCAGAAAATCGTTTGTCCAATGAGACCGTTGCAGCTGCCACCTGTCAGCGTCCTGAAGCCAGGGAACTCAATCGCCAGCTGTCGGAGCCAAAACAACAGCATGGTTATCGCCGTTCATCGATCCGAAATTCTCAGAGGCATCCCGCGCAGCACCCCTCGGAACTCCGGTCCTCGCTTACTGTCCATTCCTTCCACCGCTGCTTAGCATCCTCCTGCCTCGCCGTGTCGCGCTGCTACGGGCTCAATCAACCCGCCGCGGCGGCCGCCATGGCGACGACGGGCGAGCCTCGCCGTGGCCGAACCTGACAGGCGAGGGTAGCAGGTTCCCAGGATGGTCTCACGATGCTGTGAGTACGGTGAGCGGCGTGTGGGATGCCAAAGCGAAGACTACGAGCAGAGATTTGAGGTCCCGCGAACTCAACTCACCGTCAGCAAAAGGAAAGCTAGGCGACCTCAATTGCAAGGAGTTTTCGTGCCTTCGTGAAACCTTCTGTAACCCGTAGGTGTCCTTCAATCCATCCAGGGTTCCGTTTCTGTAATCGAGCAGCGGACGACCTTCGTAACCTTGGAACGAATTGATTCCCGTAGTTGTCACCGGGCCTATGGGCTCCAGCCATGGGGATGCGGTGCTGGGAGACAACATGGCTGCTTTCAAACTCACCCAGCCCTCACAGCCCTCACAGCCCTCACAGCCCTCACAGACCTCTGCTGCTGAGAATTTTCACCAGGTGAGCATGATTCCATAAACATTGGCTCCTCGCGCATCCTTCCCATTCCCCTCCCATACCCTTTCTACACTCTCTTCCTCTCATCTCCTCTATTTCTGCTCTCCCCACCCACCAGAGCTTAGACGTGGTTGATCTGCTGCCCGGCCCCATCTGGCACATCATTTTCCGCCACCTGCTGCAGCCACCGGCCGATCCTGCTCAGCAGCAAAACCAGGGCGACTCTATGGAGGAGGTATCATTGCGGAGAGCTGTGAGCAGTTTGTGTGACTTTGTCGCCCTGCAGCAGCAGCCTGATTCAACTGATCCATTCGAGATTGAAGAAGAGAACGAGTACTGTCCCATTATGAACCCGCTGTCTGACAGAGAGCTTTATGAGGAGAATGCCAGGCGTTTCGGCTCCTCCTGGCGCCTGCTGAACTGTGCCATGGTCAACAAGAGGCTGCTTCACCATGCCGTCTCCTTCTCCGTGAGTGACTTGCTGGTTTATCATTCCATCATACAGCTTCCTCTATACAATGTATTTTATGTTATGATGTAGCTTCTTGTTCTGGCTGCTGAATCTTCACTCACTCACGTTAACACAGGAGCTGGAGCCATTCTCCCTTAAATTTAATGATAAGGAGCGTCGTTGGAACCGATTAATCTTTCGGTTCCTCAAATTAAGAGGTCACACTTCCCTCAGCCTCACTTTCAACAACTACATGGGTCTGGAGAACCTCCACCGGCTTATGGCATCCTCTCTGCACTCCCTTACCAGCCTGTGTCTTAAGGTCAAGGATACTATAACCAAATTTTATTCTATCCATTTCAAGCTGCTCAATCCGGCCTTTCTTGAGGAGTTTAGTCAGCTGCAGCGGCTGAAGTTAGGCCCTGGGCTTTGGCAATTAAACCAAGTGAATGCAGCATCGTTGAAGGCACTACGGAGTCTGACCATTGAGCATTTGAGAGGCAACAGCTATGATAAGTTTTTGTCTTCCATCTCACCGCAGCTGCACGAGTTCTCTCTCTCTCTCTTTCCCTGGACGTCTCGATCGTAGCTTCAGACTCGACTTCTCTGTTGCTCGAATCATCACAGTCAGCTCTTCACGGCAAACGCTTTTTGTTGACTTCTCCCTTCCTCCCACTCGGAAGGTACTCTCTCTCACAGCAGAGGTGCTGAAGGTCAACTGCAAGTGCACCAGCCCTCTTCATCTCGACTCCTTAACTCTGATTGGCCATCGGCAGCTTGAGGTGCATTCACTTCAGTTGGCTTCTGCAAGAACAGTCTACATAGACGGATCACAGACTCATGGAACACACCCGTACATGGGGGATACGCTTCTCTTGACCCAGATACTCAGCAGCATAGCGCCTACAGTGGAGACGCTTATAGTGAGGCATGACATGCCACTAGAGAAGGTGCCTGCAGAATGGAGCTGCCTGCACTCCCTTGGAATCGGTGGTCGCCGGAGAAGCCCTGGTGACTGGAATGTCGAACTTTTATTTCTCCAGAGGAGGGGCTTCGGTGGTGAAGGAGAGAGAAGCACCAGCAGTCAGCAGCAAGAACTTATCCGTCCCCCCCTCATCAAAGCTCCAAAGCTGCGCTCGATTTTCTTTGCCACCCGACACTGGCAGCCCAGCACCCTTGTTTCTCTGCACCAGCAGTTCCCTTCTCTGGCTCTCTACTGCATTGTTGGGCGGTCGTTCCGCTGGGAGAGGCAGGGGGAGAAGCGGAGCAAAGAGCCGGTAGTGCAGGTCAGGCCGGAGCGTAATGCTTTCAATGAGCCTGTAGTTTGGGTGTGGCGAGGTGATGCTCCACGCACCATGCAGCAGGTGATTATGGAGCAGGATGATAATATCATGCATTTTCTTCAATCCGTTTGAGCCGCTTAGTGTTTTTGAGAGGAGAAGGGCGAATACTTGCTGCTGAGGTACCGAGTGAGTGGGTGGAACCAAGTTATGCAGGTGTGGGTGGGAGGAGTTTGTGTGTGCGTGCGTGCGCGCATGTGTGTGCGTGGAATGTGTGGAGTGGACTTGCTGATGGGATGGCGATGGGTGTTGGTAGTGGGGTGGCAACAACGATTGGCATATGTCGTGTCCAGATGGTGTTCACTGCTGCTTACAACGCAGCCGCCGCTGCCGCTGCCGCTACCGCTGCCACTGCTTGCTGCTGCCGGGTTTCACGGCTGAGCGCAGGAAAGCAGAGAGGAGACGGTGAGCGGCGCGGATGGAGGGGCCGAAGAGATGCACCGTTATTCGGGTTTGTATGGGTCCTCATGGATTGAGGATTCGGCTGCGTGTGGCCATCCACGTTGCAAGTGGTTTGGCGATACGGTATAATTTGTTAGTACGTATTGTATTGTACACCATGAAGCTATATTTCATCATGTACTGTTTCTGACATAGCAAGAGATCAGATCACAATTTCCGTGCCATGATGAGTCAGGGCATAGTGCAGGCAAGATGATCTGCTTAAAACATGACTGTTTCTTCAAACCAGGAGGCTCCCTTTGTATTTCAACTTAAATAACCACCATTGACATGCCTACACCAATTAATGCATTCTAAATGCCATAAGGACAATAAGCCCTCCAGATGGTCCCTTAAAATTTCAACATATAAGCCTCATCTTTATCAACACTGTACCCTTCAACAAGCTCCCTATTCACACTCTGCATCTTCTCCCTCACATTTTTCAGCCGCTTCTCCCCAAAGCCATTGCTCGACACGCCGCTCCTCCCCTTCCTCTCATGAACCACAGGGACCTCGGCCAACTCCTTCCCCTTCTTTTCCCAGTAGAACGAACGGCTTGCAATGCAGTACAGGGCGAGGGAGGGACAGGATTCGCGCAGGGAAGCAAGGGTGTGCTGCTCGCATGTGCGGGTGGGGAAGAACATCGCTTTCAAGTTCGGAGCCCTGATTATTGGGGGTTTTCCTGCTTGCTGCTGCTCCTCATCCTCCCCCTCCTCCTCCTCCTCCCCCTCCTCCTCCTCCTCCTCCTCCTGCTCCGCCTGTTGCCGCCATGGCTGCTGCTGCTGTCGCTGCTGCCGCCGCCGCTGCTGCAAAATCCTCTGCGTTTGATTCCGCTCCTGAAACTCCTCCACTGTGACCTCCTTCTCACCATCATCTTCACACTTCTCAACCTCCCAATCCACCTCAAACCGCTCCTCATTCTCCACGACAATCCCAAGGCTGCGCAGTCAGCTCCAATCCGCCTCAACCTTCTCTACAGGCACCCCGTACCTCACTATAAGCACCTCCACTGTCCGCGCTATAGCACCCAGCCATGCAACCCAGGAGAATTCAGGGGAGCTGCTGCGGTGCGAGTTCTGCCAGTCAGGGGACGGAGCAGGGGTGTCCCAGTGGAGAGAGCTGGCATCATCGCGGGAGTGCCAGTCTCTAGGAGGGCCGTTGAGGTAGGCCACTCGGGCCGATGCGACGGGGAGGGAGGAGATGATGAGCCGCTCCTGGCCGTAGAGTGAGAGGTGGTCGAGATAGAGAGGAAGGGTGCTCTTGCAGGAGAGGACTAGGCGTTTGGCCATGGCTAAGGCCTTGAGCGAGCGGGAGAGGGTGAGGAAGAGCGTGAGGCTGCTCTGTGCGAAGAAGAAGCGGAGAACACGAGCTGATGAGCAGTCGAAACAGAATCGGCTGCTGCCATCACTCCTAGGCCCGGAGGATGCTTCATCCAAATTCCAGCGCTCGTAAAGCGTGAATTCAGTGAGCCGCGGCGTGATCGTGGCGAGATGCTTGAAATCCACGTAGCTCCAGTCCACGTGCTTGAGAGTCAAGCTGCGCAGCGCCTTGAACTCGTCCGCCCAGCCGTTTTGTAGAACCCCCTTGCCGCGGCCCAGCTTCAGCCGCTGCAGACGTGGGCAGTCAAAGTAGTGCGTCCAGTAGCCCTCCTCCACCTCATCCCTATCGCCCTGCTCCACCTCATCCCTATCGCCCTGCTCCACCTCATCCCTATCGCCCTGCTCCACCTCATCCCTATCGCCCTGCTCCACCTCATCCCTATCGCCCTGCTCCACCTCATCCCTATCGCCCTGCTCCACCTCATCCCTATCGCCCTGCTCCACCTCATCCCTATCGCCCTGCTCCACCTCATCCCTATCGCCCTGCTCCACCTCATCCCTATCGCCCTGCTCCACCTCATCCCTATCGCCCTGCTCCACCTCATCCCTATCGCCCTGCTCCACCTCATCCCTATCGCCCTGCTCCACCTCATCCCTATCGCCCTGCTCCACCTCATCCCTATCGCCCTGCTCCACCTCATCCCTATCGCCCTGCTCCACCTCATCCCTATCGCCCTGCTCCACCTCATCCCTATCGCCCTGCTCCACCTCATCCCTATCGCCCTGCTCCACCTCATCCCTATCGCCCTGCTCCACCTCATCCCTATCGCCCTGCTCCACTGTGTCAAACTGCTGGGCGGAGTCCACACAGCCGCGCAGCTTGAGGCTGAGAGAGGTGAGGAAGGAGAACTGCCATTGGTCCTGGGAGCAGAGCGTGTGCAGCTGCATGATGTGCGTGTAGGTGAGGGCGACGGACCCGCAGGCGCATCGCAAGTGGCCCTTCTCCTCCGTCACCTCACCACTCGGCCTGCGAGCAGAGCGTGTGGAGCTGCATGATGTGCGTGTAGGTGAGGGCGAGGGACCTGAGGCCGCGCCAGCGCAGGAAGAAGGCAACGCTCCTCTCACACTGCGGGTGTAGGTCGTTGTATACCAAGGAGATGGGGTGCTGGGCCTGCGGAGCGGAGAGGGATGCGGGAATGAGTCGTCAAAAGGCTGTTCAGTCCTGATCTGAAGCGTGATTGAAAGGAGGTGACGCTCCTCTCCCACTGCGGGTGCAGATCGTTGTAGACCAGGGAGATGGGGTGCTGGGCCTGTGGAGAGGAGAGGGATGCGAATGGAGGAGAGAGTGTGAAGCATGTCCTAGAGAGGCCGACGTTCCTCTCCCACTGCGGGTGCAGATGGTTGAAGTAGTGTTTTAGGACCAGAGCGATGGGGTGCTGGGCCTGCAGAGAGGAACAAGCGATGGAATGAGATGGAAATTTTGGTGTTTGATTGGCTGTTGCACTTTTGAACTGTCTGGACCCGTTTTAGCAAATACAGATCCCAAATCATGTTGGAGTTCAGACAAGGCACACTGAAGGGTATTGGGCTGAAAATGGGCTGGATATGTGGTGGTTGCGGCAATTCCCAAGTGCAACGGGTCTGTTGAGGAAACGAGGTGAGCACTCACAGCCAAGGTCTTCCAAACATCAAGTCAAGCACAGACAGAGCAGCAAGGCACTCACGGAGAAGGAGAGGACGAGCGTGAGGAGCCTCTTGCTGGCCATGGCGCAGCACAGCAGCGCCCACCCGCTGCCGTAACTCTTCGCATTCTTCCGGTGCTGCCCGACTGCCGTGAAGTCAGGGTCCACAAATTTCACGGGCAGGATTCTGCCCGCTGGGGGCTGTGTTGTGGCGGTGAGATACCAGGGCGTCTTTTGTCTGCCCTGCACGAGGGGGTTCTCGGGGTGCGAGGAGCCGGGCGGTAGCAGCAGGCAGCGGAACACCCGGTGCCAGAGCGACGCCGGTAGCATGTCCATGGGGTTACGGGGGGTGGCGGCTGGAAGGAGAGATGGGTGAGATGAGTGGGAAGGGAGATTATGCAGGGAGTGAAGTGAAGGGGGAAAGTGAGTAACCGGCAGCGTGTCTATGGGATCACAGCCCACTGTTGGAGCTGGCGGATGGGATGGGTGCGATGGGTGGGATGGGTGGGATGGGTGGGATGGGGGGGATGGGTGGGATGGGTGGGATGGGTGGGATGGGTGGGATGGGTGGGATGGGTGGGATGGGTGGGATGGGGGGGATGGGGGGGTGGGATGGGTGGGATGGGTGGGATGGGTGGGATGGGGGGGATGGGTGGGATGGGGGGGATGGGTGGGATGCTGCATGTCCACCTGAGGGTGGGAGCACGCGCGAAGGGCCTAAATTAAGTTGTTTTGAACGACATCTTTGAGTGATCTGCTCTGGCATTTCCATGCAAGCACTTCTCGACGCACCCAACAATTCCCACCCAGGCCAAAAAGGCCTGATGGTGCAAATCATGAGGGTGACGCAGTGGAATTCAACGACCTAATGTTTTGAGTCTCTTTCGCAAAATGAGCGACAGAGAAAACGATGAAAATTTGGTGCTGGTGTGAAATTGTTAGGAATTGAGAGGGGATCTGTAGAAGGGACGAAAATTGAAATCATGAATACTGCATGAGCTACTAGGTTCGCACTGAACGCGTATCTCCGCGACGAGGAAGAAAGGCGGGAGCGAAATCAACGAATGACGGACAGTTTAGAATGAGGTGGATGGGAGAGGACCTACTACTCACACGGAATCCCAGCGAGAGTCATCTAAGCAGGAAGGTGCTTCTCGCTCCGAGCGTGAAGGCAATGGCGCGAAAAGCGGGATGCCGAGACGCGAAGTGCTTGCCTTTTGAGTCAGCATTGCTCTTCCGTCTCTTCGTCTCCCGTCGCTCGCGCTCTCTCAGCTCGGCCGTGCCATCGCCAGTACTACCCTCCAGCGATGCCGCCATGGCGATTGAACAATCATGAGCACCCGATCCACATGGTGGTAGTTAAATAATTTTCGTGTCGTGCATATGCACTCGTCATTAGACTAGGCGTACTTTCCTCGACTCTAGCTGCCGACCGTACTTTCGTACTTTCCCCGTGTAGCACTGGCCCGTTGTCCTACACGTAGAAAAAACTACATCAGAACTCGCCTCACCAACTCTTCGTCCTTCGGCTTGAGTCGAGTTGAGAGATCACACCATTTTGTTCAGAGTTCGCTTGACGCAGTTCGATACGGTCAGCTACGTTTGAGGGCGGTTCCTGGAATTCACCGCTCTAGACAGTTGCGCACCAGATGAACCTTTCAAAGTAAGATGCAAGCGGATGACCTCAGATTCACGCCCCACTGCATCGAGCCCAGCTGATAATCCAGTGATACGCGAAACGGCACAGTGCTGTGCTACGTATTTCGCGGAAATTCGAAGCTATCCATTCCCTCGATAACGTGAAGCCGCGTTTTACGATTTCAGCGACGGAGTTGGTTTGCCGTGAATCGAGACACCTTCAAACGGGTACACGACGTTTCCCTCACAGACCTAGCAGTGTGTGGCGTGCGAGTTGAGTGTGCGAAGTTTAGAATCTCGACGACAGCGACGCGATGGATTCTACTAATGGCTACGGCCATCTGCAGTTCAGTTCACTAGGACGCGAGCCAACAAGGTAGAAAGGAGATCATGTCGACGCGTAATAGCTGCTAGCGGCGGAACCACCAGTTGCATGACCGAAGCGTGTGACATTTTTCAAAGCCATTTAGAAGCAATTTCCGAGGAGCCTCAAAACTACTAAAAAATCGTCTGTCCAATGAGACCGTTGCAGCTGCCACTTGTCAGCCATTAGAAGCCTGGGAATCCAGTGCCAGCTGTCGGAGCCAAAGCAGCAGCATGCTAATCGCCGGCCATTATTCCAGAATATTCAGAGGCATCCCGCGGAGCACCCCGCGCAACCCCCCCGGTCCTCGTGTCTTGGTGTCCATCCCTTCCGCCGCTGCTCAGCATCCTCGTGCCGCGCCATCATGTCGCGCTGCTACTGGCTCAATAGACTGTCGCCCATCGCAGCGTCCGTCGCCGCCGGCAAACATCATCAATAGACTGTCGCCTTCGCCTTTGCCAGCTACTTTAACTTTTGAGTCGACTCAAAAGCCTTTGCCAGCTACTCTAACCCTGCGCTCTCCGCCGATCTTTCGCCATGAAGGATTTCGGCGATCCACACACACGCTGCTGTTCGCGTCGAAGCGCGAGAGCTTGTGGCGGAGCCGTAACATGGCGGGAGAGGCGGTGGACGCGGTTCAAGAGCTGAAACTGGCCGCCGTGCTTGATGCTCGAGACGAGCAGCGCCGGTGGGAGGAGGAGGAAGAGGAGGAGGAGGAAATGGGGGAACTGGAAGAGAGCGAGGAGTTTGAGATGGTCGGTTTGACCAGCCGCGCTGATACCTCACCCCAGGCAGGGAGCGCGGGCGCGGGCGCGGGCGCGGGGAAGCGGTGGGTGTGCGGGCCGCGCGTGGAGGCGGTGATGCGCAGCAAGGTGGCGCGGCTGGTGAAGCCCGACATGCTGCTGGCCCTGCAGGAGCTGCAGCGCCAGCAGCAGTGGCGCCTGGCCGCGCGGGTGAGAACGAGAGTGAGAAAGAGAGTGAGAGAGGTGACGGTGAGGGGGTGAAAGATATATTTCTGAACAGTAGGAACGGGTGGGTGGGTGGTACCTGGAAGCGTTGGGAGTATGGCGGAGTGTGGTTTGGGAGGGGTTTGGTGTGTGTGGGGAGGGGTTTGGTGTGTGTGGGGAGGGTTTTGGTGTGTGTGGGGAGGGTTTTGGTGTGTGTGGGGAGGGTTTTGGTGTGTGTGGGGAGGGTTTTGGTGTGTGTGGGGAGGGTTTTGGTGTGTGTGGGGAGGGTTTTGGTGTGTGTGGGGAGGGTTTTGGTGTGTGTGGGGAGGGGTTTGGTGTGTGTGGGGAGGGGTTTGGTGTGTGTGGGGAGGGGTTTGGTGTGTGTGGGGAGGGTTTTGGTGTGTGTGGGGAGGGTTTTGGTGTGTGTGGGGAGGGTTTTGGTGTGTGTGGGGAGGGGTTTGGTGTGTGTGGGGAGGGGTTTGGTGTGTGTGGGGAGGGGTTTGGTGTGTGTGGGGAGGGGTTTGGTGTGTGTGGGGAGGGTTTTGGTGTGTGTGGGGAGGGGTTTGGTGTGTGTGGGGAGGGGTTTGGTGTGTGTGGGGAGGGGTTTGGTGTGTGTGGGGAGGGTTTTGGTGTGTGTGGGGAGGGTTTTGGTGTGTGTGGGGAGGGTTTTGGTGTGTGTGGGGAGGGGTTTGGTGTGTGTGGGGAGGGGTTTGGTGTGTGTGGGGAGGGGTTTGGTGTGTGTGGGGAGGGGTTTGGTGTGTGTGGGGAGGGTTTTGGTGTGTGTGGGGAGGGTTTTGGTGTGTGTGGGGAGGGTTTTGGTGTGTGTGGGGAGGGTTTTGGTGTGTGTGGGGAGGGTTTTGGTGTGTGTGGGGAGGGTTTTGGTGTGTGTGGGGAGGGGTTTGGTGTGTGTGGGGAGGGTTTTGGTGCATGTGGGGAGGGTTTTGGTGCATGTGGGGAGGGTTTTGGTGTATGTGGGGAGGGTTTTTTCAGCGCAAGCTTTTACGTAGTGAGTTCTCGTTGTGGGTCCATATTTCATCTTCTCTCTCCATGTGCTCGTTTCTCCATGTGCTCGTTTCTCCTGTGTTTCGTTCTGCTCTGGCCTTTTCTACAGCTGTTAAGCCCATAAACCCCTCTTCCGCTCCTCCAACCCTCCCTCCCTCACGTCCCTCCGCCAAAGCCTCCCCCACACAGCTCCTACTTACGACTCCCTCCATTCAAAGTAAACATCTCCCTGCGTCCGCATCTCTCCCTCCCACCCCCCATGCCACCGGCATTTGCATTTCTCTCAGGTGCTTGAGCACGTGCCTCCCTACGCAGCCCACCTGTCTGCTACTAACAACCCCCCATGCCAACTTTTGAGACGTCTCAAAACAACCCCCGATGCCACCTGCATTTGCATGTCTCTCAGGTGCTTGAGCACGTGCGCAGGGAGCGCTGGTAAGGATGAATGCCCCCCTGCTCGCCCACCTACACTGCGCTGCTCGCCGCTCACTGCCGCTCCGTATTGCTTTCCCACCTCCCACCCCCCATGCCACCTGCATTTGCATTTCTCTCAGGTGCTTGAGCACGTGCCTCCCTACGCAGCCCACCTGTCTGCTACTAACAACCCCCCATGCCAACTTTTGAGACGTCTCAAAACAACCCCCGATGCCACCTGCATTTGCATGTCTCTCAGGTGTTTGAGCACGTGCGCACGGAGCACTGGTACAAGCCCGACGCAGACCTCTGTGCGCGCATGATCAACTGCCTGGGGCTGGCCGGCCGCATTACGGACGCACAGGCGCTCTTCCGGGCCACACAGGAGGAGGACGGCATGCCTCCCTGCTCGCCCACCTACACTGCGCTGCTCGCCGCTCACTGCCGCTCCGGGGACCACAGGAGCGGCCGGGAGGTGCTGGGAAGGATGAGGGAGGCACGGGCGGGGCCGTATGATGCGGCGTACATGATTCTGATCAAGACGTGTGAGGCGCAGGGGGATGCGGGGGCAGCAGCGGAGTTGAAGCAGGAGCGGGATGTGGTGCTGGCAGAGTGGGGGCAGTTGGGGCTGCCTAAACCCCCAAGGCGGTCAAAGAAGATGTAGGCCGATTGTGCAATGATTCGTTTGCTTTCCTCTCGTGCAATGAGTCGACTCAAAAATCGGCTCATCACTCGCAGTTGGGTTGGGGCTGCCTAAACCCCCAAGGCGGTCAAAGAAGAAGTAGGCCGATTGTGACAAGACTCTGAAAGGAGCCTGCAATGCAATGATTCGGGGTTTGCTCTCCTCTCCTCTCGTCTCGTGCGATGATGTTTGTGTTTGCTTGATGGTGGTGGCCAGTTGTGGAAGGTGTTGTAAGCAGTTCTGGCTGAAGCAAGTCACGTTTACGTTATGCACATTCAAAGTTCTGGTTTGACACTGGAGTAGCTGCAATACCCCATAGGCTAACCTGTGGTTGTGAAGTGATGAGTTGGATGCCTGCTGAAAGGGTGAGCAGCTATGACCTGCTGAAAGGGTGAGCAGCAGCTATGACCTGCTGAAAGGGTGAGCAGCAGCTATGACATGCTTGTGGTGTGGTGGTCCATGTGTAAAATGGTTTGGCTCGAGCCTTTTTCAGTACACATTTGGCTTCTGCACTTCTACGTGTTCTTCCTGTATCATAGAAATTGCAGCCTTCAAGCATTTGCTGTCGGACGGAACAAACAAACAAGGTGAAATAATAATTTAGCATTTTACAGTGCTTCTGCTGCACCATTCCAACCACATCCCATTCCACCCCCATGAAGCATCATAAACATAAAATGTGCTGCACACCAAACTCAGACATCATAAATACAGTATCAAATGCACACCAAACTCAGACATCATAAATACCGTATCAAATGCACACCAAACTCAGACATCATAAATACCGTATCAAATGCACACCAAACTCAGACATCATAAATACCGTATCAAATGCACACCAAACTCAGACATCATAAATACCGTATCAAATGCACACCAAACTCAGACATCATAAATACCGTATCAAATGCACACCAAACTCAGACATCATAAATACCGTATCAAATGCACACCAAACTCAGACATCATAAACATCAAATGCACACCAAACTCAGAAACAGCATGCGCCGCTAACTTCTCCCTTGATACTTCAGGATATGCCGCTCATCCTCCTCCCCAACGTATCCCTCCACCAGCCCCCCATTCACACTGTGCATCTTATTTGCATGCCTCTTCTCATCAAAGAGTCACCGCAGCACGCCACTAGGATCGGCCTTCGTACTTCAGGATATGCCGTTCGTCCTCCTCCCCAATGTATCCCTCCACCAGCCCCCCATTCACACTGTGCATCTTCTCCCTCACATTCTTCGCACGTTTCTTCTCATCAAACCGACACCTTAGCACGCCACTCTTCTCCTGCCTCACGTGCACCACAGGCCCGCCCATCACCCTCATCCCCTTCCTCTCCCAGTAGTACGAGCGGTCGATAACACAGAAAAGCGCCAGGGAAGGGAAGCTCATGCGCAGGCGAGCAAGGACGCGCGAGTCATAGGGCCTGCGAGTGGGGAAGAAAATGGATTTGAGATTTGGAGCGTTGATAACCGGAGGCAGGAGTGCTTGTTGCTGCTGCTGCAAGCACTCCTCCTCACCGCCTCCGTACTCATCGCACCTATCCACCGCAGCCTCCCAGTCCGGGTCGTGACAAACCTTGCCGCCCACGACAATCCCAAGGCTTGCGCAGGCTCCGCCACACCGCCTTCACCCTCTCTATAGGCACCCCGTGCCTCACTATAAGCACCTCCACTTTAGGCGCAATCGCACGCAGCCACGTGCTCCAAGAAAAGGAATTTCTGCTCCGGGAAAGGGGGAGCCGCAGGTATAGAGGCAGCTGCTCGGAGTAGCGAAGATAAGGGAAGGATGAGAGGGAGGAGAACTCATCGGTCGCAGGGCCGTTGAGGTAGGCCACTCGTGCCGATGCGAGGCGGAGGGAGGGGATAACCAGACGATCCTGGCCGTACAGCGAGAGGTGGTCGAGATCGAGAGGGGCGATGCTCTTGCAGGAGAGGACCAGCCGTTTGGCGATCACTGAGAGAGTCTTGAGCGTGGGGGAGACGGTGAGGGTGGGCTTGAGATCGCAGTGGGGGAAGCGGAAGCGGAGGAGGCGGGCGACGTAGAATGAGAAGGAGAGGCTGTGGTAGCGAGAGGCTGCCGAACAGCCGCCGAAATGGGGCTGCGGCTCATAGAGCGTGAACTCTAAGAGCTGCGGGGTGATTCGCTTGAGGACTTCGACGTTCAGGCTGCTCCAATCCACATGCTTGATGGTGAGAGATTGGATGGATTTCGCCCACGTGGCGTCAGCGCATAGGCTGGTGAGATCCCACCTGCCGCGGCCCAGCTTCAGCTGCTGCAGCTGCGAGCAGTCTTTGAGAAAACTAAGGGACCAGTATGCGTGCTCGTGCTCCTCTTCCCCGTCCACCGTGCCGCGCAGTTTGAGGGAGAGGGAGGAGAGCTTGCGGCAGGAGCATGCGATGTGGGGGGCGAGGGAGCGGAGTTGGGTAGGGGCGGTGAAGGAGAGGGAGAGGTGGTGGTGCGGCCACCGGAGGAGGTAGAGCACGCTCTTGCTCCACTCGGGGTGCTGCTGGCTGAATGCCAGGGCGGTGGGCTCATTGGCCTGCAGAAAAACGGGAAAGGGAATGGAAGGGAGGGCACGGAGAGGGAGAGGTGGTGGTGCTGACACCACCGGAGGAGGTACAGCACGCTCTTGCTCCACTCGGGGTGCTGCTGGCTGATTGCCAGGGCGGTAGGCTGGCTTGCCTGCGAGGAGGGGGCGGGTGAGGTTGGGGAAATGGGAAGGGTCGAGCAGGAGGGGGAATGGGGAGGAGGGAGGATGAGGGGATGGGGAGGGGCTCGGAAAGGGAGAGAAGGCCTGTGAGGTGAGAGAACAAAGAGAGACATAACGTCTGGGCAGAAGATCAATGCACAACGGCTTCAACACTCAGGTCAGTCAAGATTTTGGGGCAGCTCAATATTAGAGAGGAATCTAGAGCGAGGGAGACAAGAGAGACGTGTCACTCCAGCAACGCAACGCGTGAGCAGCAATTCAACGCGCAGCTGGTTCAGCGATTGAGGAATTCAAGGAGCTACGGCGGCGAACTTCGGAACAGTGGAGGAAAACGCTGGTAAGGCAACAGGAGAGCAGCAGATAGCAACAGATAGCAGCAGAAGAAAAGCAGACAGAGCATCGGTCGAGCAGGAGAGGACGTGGAGCAGCCGCGGGAAGGAGGGAGGGAGGGAGGGAGGGAGGGAGGGAGGGAGGGAGGGAGGGAGGGAGGGAGGGAGGGAGGGAGGGAGGGAGGGTGTGGAGAGCGAGAGGATGGTACTCACGGAGAAGGAGAGGACGTGGAGCAGCAGCCTCCTGCTGGCGAGCGCGCAGCACAGCAGCGCCCACGAGGGGCCGTAGCTCGCCGCGTTGCTGCGCTGCTGCTCGCCCGCTGTGCTCCGCGCGTCCCTCAGTACCACCGCGCCCCGCCTCTCCGCCTGCTGCTGCTGCCGCGCCTGCTGCTGCTGCCGCGCCTGCTGCTGCGCCAACTGCTGCTGCAGCTGCAGCTGCTGCTGTAGCCTCGCCTGCTGCTGCTGCTGCCGCTGCTGCCGACGCTGCTGCTTCGACGTGGCACGGCGGTGGTTGGCGTGGCTCCTCCTCGCGGCGCCGGTGCCTGCTGCCGCCGCTGCTCTTGCTGCTGCTGCTGCGGCGGCGGCGGCGGCGGCGGCGGCGGCGTCGGCGGGTTCGTCGGGGCGGGCGGGCGGCAGCAGCAGGAGGCGGAAGATGATGTGCCAGATGGGCGCGGGGAGAATGTCCGCAATGTCAGCTGCGGGGATGGGGCGATACGACGTGGGGATGGGGCAATAAGTGGGGATCGAAACGAAACGAACGTGGGGACAAGATGGTAAAGCAGGTAGTTGTGGGGTAAAAGGAACTCTTCAACACTGAATGCGCGTATAGATGTCGCGTGAATGGCGGAGGGCGGACCCTGCCAGGGCTGAAGAGTGGTTCTCATTCCTTCTAAAGTATACGAAGATTCGCGAACGGGGACGAAGTTTTCAGAACCGGTTACCCTCCAACGGTTGAAAATGAAGCTTTAGAAATGAGGGATAAACAAAAACGTCGAACGGGAGAGCGCGACAAGTTTCGCTGATTCAAGAGAGGTTCTTGGCTTTGTGAGACGGTAAAAGGCCTAGATTAGTTAAAGTACTTTTTTAAATTACTGAGTCACCTCGGTCGAACACGCTTATTGGTCATCATTCGGATGCACTTGCCGTCCTTTCGATTCGACTTAAAAGTCACGGTGAATGCGCTGATGCGACGGTGAACGCGCTTACGAATATCCGTCGTCATTCGGATGCGCTTGCCGTCCCGCCACGCCAGCTCGTCGATTTGCGCCTTGGCGGCGTCGAAGAGCCACGACAGCGTGTCGGCGTTCGTGGCGCGGCTCGCGTCCTGCCGCATCAGCACGCGCTGCAGCCGCAGGAACTCCGTCGCCGTCGCCGCGTCGAACTGCAGCGAGCACGCTCCATCCGCGGCGCCGTTCATTCTTGAAAATGGAGTCGTTTCGTTAGCGGGGCGAATCAAAACTTGTTAAACGCGCCTACTAAAATCTGACGACGCAACTTTTTTACTCTGGAAGAAGCAGTCTAGAAATGCCAGGAAGTCATCGTCCTGTGCATCCAATGCCCCTACTTCTTTCCTCACCTGGAGGCCAGCGACTTTTTTCAAGCTCAACGGGTGAAGCTGATGAATGCAAAGGAAGCCCCAGCATGGAAATTTGAGGCGAGAGTCGAGAGGATTTGCATTGCTGGAATGGCAAATACTCGTGCGGGTGACGATTGCCCTTGGCAGGAGGGGGGGAAGAGTGGTGCTGGCAAATGGCGCGAAATTGATGCAAACAACGCCGAGGACAAAAGCAGAAAATACAGAAAATTGCGGTTTCGAACATTTGAAACTTGAATAGCTTGGCGGATGTGCGAGGCTCTGTTCCGACTGGATCTCGCTGTATACTTTGGCTTTCACCGCTCATTGCGGCTCGATGCTTTGTTAAAGCCCAAGACCTGAATTACTCAACGGAAGTCAACGGGAAAAATTAGGTTCGGAAGGCAGGCAGACGGAGGTTCGGTTGGGGTGCGAACCACTTTCACTCGCGAAACCAAATTGCGACAAAAGTCCGTCGCGTACAAGAATTCGAGTGATGGGTGGGGTCCCTCACACAACAACCAGAAAAGGGCGTCCATCCCAAACTGTGCACAGTTTGGGATAGCACGCAGATAACTAGGCATATAGCATACCTGTAGACATAGCGAGGAATCAGAGGCGGCTTACGAATGTGGGTAACGCGGATCTCGATGACGACGCACAAAGATAGTGTTCGCTCGTGTCGAAATGCAGGTTTAGGGTGCAACTGATGCGTAAACTCTCGGCGAATATCGTACCGTGACCCTTCGCCCAAGCGTAAACCTCTCTCCTCGCCCTCGCTTACCCTAGGTCCCACGCTTCCGATCTCTTTCGCCATCGCAGCCGCGTGGGATGGCGCCTCCAAGACCCCAGCCCGATGCCTTCTGGACCCCAGCCCGTCGCCTTCGCTTTCCACGCCTGTCGCCTTCACTTCCCCTCCCCCGTCACCTTCACTTCCCCTCCCCCCGTCGCCTTCACTTCCCCCCACCCCGTCGCGCAACATTCCCCCTCCCGTCGCCTTTCCCGCCCGTCGCCTTCGCTTCTCCCGCCCGTCGCCTTCCCTTCCTCTACCCATCGCTCTCGCTTCCCCCGCCCGTCGCACTCGCTTCCCCTGCCCGTCGCACTCGCTTCCCCCGCCCGTCGCACTCGCTTCCCCGCCCGTCGCACTCGCTTCCCCGCCCGTCGCACTCGCTTCCCGGCCCGCGCTTCCCCCGCCCGTCGCTCTCGCTTCCCCCGCCCGTCGCACTCGCTTCCCCCGCCCGTCGCACTCGCTTCCCGCCAGTCGCACTCGCTTCCCCGCCCGCGCTTCCCCCGCCCGTCGCACTCGCTTCCCCCGCCCGTCGCACTCGCTTCCCGCCCGTCGCCACCACTACCCCTCCCATTGCCGTTCACTCTCTCCATCTCACGCTCTCCCCCTCGCTCACTCGCTTGCCCACCCGCAATCTCTTCTCTCCTGCTCACTCCCCTCCCCCCTGCTCACTCTCTTCCCCCCTGCGCACTGCACACTCTCTTCCCACCCCCCTCACTCTCTTCCCCCCTGCGCACTGCACACTCTCTTTCCACCCCCCACACTCTCTTCTCCCCTGCGCACTGCACACTCTCTTCCCACCCCCCACACTCTCTTCTCCCCTGCGCACTGCACACTCTCTTCCCACCCCCCTCACTCTCTTCCCCCCTGCGCACTGCACACTCTCTTCCCACCCCCCTTACTCTCTTCCCCCCTACGCACTGCACACTCTCTTCCCACCCCCCTCACTCTCTTCCCGCCCGTCGCACTGCACACTCTCTTCCCACCCCCCTCACTCTCTTCCCCCCTGCGCACTGCACACTCTCTTCCCATCCCCCTACGCACTGCACACTCTCTTCCCACCCCCCTCACTCTCTTTCCGCCCGTCGCACTGCACACTCTCTTCCCACCCCCCACACTCTCTTCTCCCCTGCGCACTGCACACTCTCTTCCCACCCCCCTCACTCTCTTCCCCCCTGCGCAGCACACTCTCTTCCCAACCCCCCTTACTCTCTTCCCCCCTACGCACTGCACACTCTCTTCCCACCCCCCTCACTCTCTTCCCGCCCGTCGCACTGCACACTCTCTTCCCACCCCCCACACTCTCTTCTCCCCTGCGCACTGCACACTCTCTTCCCAACCCCCTCACTCTCTTCTCCCCCATCCGTCTTCACTCTCTTTCCCCTTTTTTTCTCACCCCTCTGCCCCGTCCACATCCAACCCTCGCTTATCTGCCATACCCCCTCTTCCATCCCCGTTCTATCACAGAACCATGCTTGGACAGGTGCCCACCACCATGAGTTAATGTGATGAAAAGTTACCACCTCCTAGCTTTGTGCATTGTGCCTATAGTCCACTGTTGACAACTTTTATATGCTTTGTTCCACTTCTTTTTTGTGGCCATGTGCAACCCTGCTCTGAAGCCGACAGTGTTTTAATATGAGACGCATAAACATCAATACATGGCATGGTTACCTATTTGTCATACCACTAATCATCAACCATGAAATTTGATGTGTCATATGGTACCGGTATGTTGAAGCAGCTGGGAAGGACTGTACGAAACAATGACAATCGAAGGGCAATCCCCTTGAATATACAAACAGGCGAGGAGTGTACAGGCGTGGAAGGGAAAGGGGGGATGGGAGGATGTGAGGAAATCAAGTAGGGTGTAGCAAGTGGGTCGGACAGAAAAGGCGGCCGACAGGAAGATCGGAAAGTGGCAGCTTGAAAAAAAGGGCGGCAGGGTGGAGGGGCAGGAGGATGAAAGACAGAGTGGGTGGGAGAGTGGTAGGGTGGAGAGAGGCTTGGAGAAAGGGCTGAATGGAGAGTGGAAGGGCGGACGGTACTTGCCACCGACGATGACGCAAACGCGATGGGAAGGGAAGAGATATCAGCGGGGAGAAAAAGCGCAACGCGAGAGATGGAGAAAGGGAGGAAGGGGTATGAATGCGGAGGAAGGGAGGAGGGCAGGAGGAGAAAGTGTGGCAGGGGGTGGAACAGGGGATAGGAGGATCCCTGCACCCTCTCTCCCTACCCCCCCGCCTCCCCTGCCCCCCCTGCCCCGCCTCCCCCACTCCCCTGTCCCGTCTAGGGGAAGCGTGGGCGAGGGTGGGGGGAAGCGTGGGCGACGGTGGGGCGGATGGGGGGATGAGAGGAAGAGTGGGTGATAGGAAGGGTGGGTGAGAGGAAAGGAAGATGAGACGAAGGGAGGATGAGAGGAAGGGAGGATGAGAGGAAAGGAGGATGAGAGGAAAGGAGGATGAGAGGACGGGAGGATGAGAGGAAACGAGGATGTGAGGACGGGAGGATGAGATGAAGGGCGGATGAGAGGGTGGGGGGAAACGTGGGCGATGGTGGGGGGAAGCGTGGGCGAGGGTGGGGGGAAACGTGGGCGACGGTGGGGGGAAGCGTGGGAGACGGTGGGGGGAAGTCATTTTGTGGCGCGACGTTTTCTGGTTACCAGCCTGGCTCGGGAGGTCAACTGTGGGTTCGGTAGGCAAACTGTGCACAGTTTGCCATTTTTTTTTTGTAATTCAGGTCTTGGGCTTTAAAACTCAGTCTCGTGGTGGCAATATCCAAACTGTGCACTCGGGTTTGCGAATCATTGGCGCTGTTCTGCTAGAGTTATGCAACGAGCCGTGACACGTCAGCCAAATACTGTAGATCAAATAGTTGCCGAACCCTTTTTACACGGATTTTCAGATCCTTATGTTAGCATGTGCCTTTATGGAATACGAATCATCAGAATATGTAATTAAACCATTCATAAATTTGAAATTTACTGGTAAATTTTAACTTCATTCAGATTCAGAGAATTCACTTTACGTAACAATGATTGAGATTCGCCTGAACTACAAAATTTTCTTCAAGAATATGTGATTTCCGGATCATGTTGTACACGTTACGCATGTTCGTTTCTATACAGAATAAAGAATCACTTCATGGGGGCATCCAAGTGCAGCTGGCCGCCAAGCCTCCAAAACAGCAACACCAGAGAATCTTGGAAACTCCAAAACAGCGACACATGAGACGAGGCGGAGTAGAAGAGGCGATACGGGAGAACAAATGCTACTGGACGCGATTTGTGTCTATAAGTCTTGTGTTTAGATTCCCAGTGCGCTGACCTCAGTCGTCCTGTACGTTAGGCGACGCTTTTTCAACCTGAGTAGAAATCATCGCATCACTCTTTCGCCATGCAGTCGCACGGGCCGCCGTCGCCGTCGCAGACGCATCTCCACGGTCATGCGAGTCGGCGCGATCTTTTCAAGCAGTCCGGTACGACGCAACGACGCTTCCACCTCGACACTTTCACGGCGGCTCGCTCTCCGTCGACCTCAGTCAATTCCCCTCTCTCCATGTTCATCTTCCGCGTCCCCCATGGCTCGCACCGCCACAGCAGATGCAACTTCTGAGGCGCCTTATAAGTCGCGTTCCCAGTTTCCTCTAGGTCCCCCATGGCTCCCACCAGGCCTCATTTATTTCCCCGCTCTCACCGTTTCCCCCAGCTCCCCCATGGGTCCCACCAGCCACAGCAGTCCCTCCCACACGTCGCCTCCCTCCTCTCTCTCCGCTCCCCGCTGTCTCCCCTCTTCCCCCCCTTTCCCCCCCACCTTCCCTTGCCGCGGGTTCTTTTCAGAAGCCTTCGCTTTTTTTTCCTCTCTTTTTTCCCTCGCAACTGCTCGTCTCCCGACGGATTGTGATTCTTTACATTCTTTTATTCTTTCGATTGTTTTGTTATTTTGATTCTTTTATTCTTTTGATTCTTTTTATTCAAAGCAAGGGATTGTGCGCATGGATGGACTACCTCTTTTTAACCCCACTCCCTCCTCAGCCGTCTTGCTGTTGCTGCCGCCGGTTCCTCTCTGTCAACAACCCGTCTGCCCTCTCTTTCCACCCCACCTCAGCCACGGCGGCATCAACAGCAAGACGGGGGGGCGTGGTGGCAGCTATATCCAAGGACAGGAGGGGGTGGGGCTGGTGCGCGTGCGCTAAAAGGATGCCATTGATTCTTCCCTCCCAAACCAACCCCACTTCCGTTACCCCCCAACCCTCCTTCTACTCCCCCCCTCCTCCCCCCCCTTCTTGTCGGTGCCAGCCACGGCAGCAGCAGCAGCAGCAGCACGGAGGAGGGGAGTGGTGTGGTAGCAGCTATATCAAAGGACAGGCGGGGGGCGCTGGTGCGTGTTAAACGGGTGCTCCTGATTTGCCCTCTCCCATCCCCACTTCTGTCCCCCCCCCGCTGTCCCAGCCACGGCGGCAGCAGCAGCAAAAAGGCGGGGAGTGGTAGCAGCTATATCCAAGGACAGGCGTGGGGCGCTGGTGCGCGCTAAGCGGATGCGGCGGGGGGAGGGGATTGCCTTGGGGGAAGGGTTAGGGGAATTGGAGGGGGGGATGGAGGTGGAGGGGAGGGAGGGAGAGGGCGAGGAGGAGGAGGAGAGGAGGCGGGTGGAGGAGGAGGGGCGAGTGGAAGAGGCGGTTAAGAGGCTCAAGGGCACGTTTGAAGGGTGGGTTGCTCTGGGAGGGAGGAAGGGAGTGAGAGAGGGAGGAAGGGAGTGAGAGAGGGAGGAAGGGAGTGAGAGAGGGAGGAAGGGAGTGGGGGAGGGAGGAAGGAAGTGGGGGAGAGAGGGAGGGCTAATTGTTGAATGTGGAGAGAGAGAGGAGAGCGTGCTTGACACATGTATCGATTATTCTGGTTTTCACCGGCGGCCTCACCTGTACCTCCACCTCCGCCCTCACTTGCGCCCCCACCTGCGCCCCCGCCTGCGCTCTCCCATCCCTATCCGTGTCCTCATGCAGCACAAACGCTTGACAGCATTCAAGCGATTGTGCCAGCCCACACTGTCGTCTCTTCCACGCCGATGGCCATCCTGCTCCTGTCCTCTTTCATCCCCACTTACACTCCCGTGCCCGTGCCTGTGTCAAAGCGCAGCAGCACCAGAGCAGGAGGTTCAGGTGGACCGTGCAGCAGGAGAGGGTGGCTCTTGAGCTGATTTGCAAGGCGTCTCCCACCTCTCTCTTTCCAATCTTTTCTCGCCCCCATCCACATTGCCCATACCCATCCCCATCCACATTGCCCATACCCATCCCCATACCCATCCCCATACCCATCCCCATCCACATTGCCCATACCCATCCCCATACCCATCCCCATACCCATCCCCATACCCATCCCCATACCCATCCCCATACCCATCCCCATACCCATCCCCATACCCATCCCCATACCCATCCCCATACCCATCCCCATACCCATCCCCATACTCATCCCCATACCCATCCCCATACCCATCCCCATACCCATCCCCATACCCATCCCCATACCCATCCCCATACCCATCCCCATACCCATCCCCATACCCATCCCCATACCCATCCCCATACCCATCCCCATACCCATCCCCTTGCCCACTCGCAGCACCAACAGAGCAAGCGGGGCAGCCGTGCAGCACGAGAGGGTGGCAGCGCGCAAGGGATTGTGCCCCGTGCATGTGAGGGGTACAATCCCTTGAGGGTGGCAGCACGAGAGGGTGGCAGCGCGCAAGGGATTGTGCCCCGTGCATGTGAGGGGTACAATCCCTTGAGGGTGGCAGCACGAGAGGGTGGCAGCGCGCAAGGGATTGTGCCCCGTGCATGTGAGGGGTACAATCCCTTGAGGGTGGCAGCACGAGAGGGTGGCAGCGCGCAAGGGATTGTGCCCCGTGCATGTGAGGGGTACAATCCCTTGAGGGTGGCAGCACGAGAGGGTGGCAGCGCGCAAGGGATTGTGCCCCGTGCCAGCCTCCACCCACGTCTCACCCCAATCCTTCCTC
The DNA here is from genome assembly GCA_947471745.1 of Closterium sp. Naga37s-1. Taxonomy (NCBI): domain Eukaryota; kingdom Viridiplantae; phylum Streptophyta; class Zygnematophyceae; order Desmidiales; family Closteriaceae; genus Closterium; species Closterium sp. Naga37s-1. Next base: position 432,085 of record CANJKZ010000206.1, on the reverse strand, counting down.
TTGTCCCCTCCCCTCACGCCCCCCATACCCATCCCCATCCTCCCAACCCCAGCGCCGCCAGAGCAGGCGGGGCAGCCGTGCAGCAGGAGCGGGTGGCGGCGCTCAAGGCGCTGCGTGAGCTGCTCTCGGCCAATCACAGCCCGCCACTTGGCACTGCCGTGCGCTGTGGGGCCGTGCCTCTGCTGGCGGAGTGCCTGGCGTTTGGAGCCCCGGAGGAGCAGGTGAGGAGGGAGTGGGGGGGAGGGAGCAAGTAGAGGGAAGGGTGAAGCAGGGCCGGAGGAGCAGGTGGGGCGGGGAATGGGGGGAGGGGAGCAGGTGTGGGGAGGGATGAGCAGGGGAATGGGTGGGTGGGACAGGTTGGGGTTGGCGTGATGTGGCTCGGAGGGCGTGCCCCTGCAGGCACAGTGCCTGGCGTTCGGAGCTCCAGAGGAGCAGGTGGGTTTGAGCGGGGAGCGGAGCAGGTGGGGAAAGAGGGGGGGAGGGGAAAAGCAGGTGGAGGGGAAAGGGGGGGGGGGAAAGCAGGTGGAGGGAAAAGGGGGGGGGAAAAGCAGGTGGAGGGGAAAGGGGAGGGGGGAAGCAGGTGGAGGGGAAAGGGGAGGGGGAAAGCAGGTGGAGGGGAAAGGGGAGGGGGAAAGCAGGTGTTGTTGTCCACTGTGTCCCCTCCCTTTCCTGCCGACCAGATACTGGAGGCAGCAGCGTGATGTGTGTGTGTGACCAGCGTTGACTTGACTTGACCCCGGTGTTCTCCACTCTGTCCCCTCCACGTTTCAACCCCTTTCCCCCTTCAAACCAGCTACTGGAATCCGCGTGGTGTGTGACCAACATAGCATCGGGGGAGGCGAATTCAGTAGACTTTTGATTCTCCCCATCCATCTGCCCCCCGACCCGACCTCCTCTTCTTTTCTACTGATCTCGCCCCTTCCCCTTCTTTTCTACCAGCTGCTGGAAGCCGCGTGGTGTGTGACCAACATAGCATCGGGGGAGGCGGAGGAGACTCTTGACTTTCCCCATCCATCTCCCCCCATCCGTCACTTTCCCCCATCACCTCGGTCTCCCCCACCCCCCTGTCCCACCAGCTACTGGAAGCCGCGTGGTGTGTGACCAACATAGCATCGGGGGAGGCGGAGGAGACGCGTGCAGTGCTGCCCTGTGCTGCTCTGCTCATTGCCCACTGCACTGGTATGGTACCACTCGCTCGATCACTCACTCATTCTCATTCCCTCACTCACTCCCTCCCTCACTTACACTCCCGCCCACTCGCGCATTAGCAACAGGTTTTTTCACCCTGCCCGGGCCGTGGTCAACATAGCAGCGGATACGAAAGACCTTCCTCTCTTCCTCCCTTCTCCCTTCTCTCTCGTTCGCCTCCCTCTCCCCCACCCCACCCCTCTCCGTCTCCCTCTTTCAGACTCCCCGTCACCCGCAATAGCGGAGCAGTGTGTGTGGGCGGTGGGCAACATAGCAGCGGAGGCAGACGACCTGCGAGCCCAGCTGCTGGATCAGGGCGCCCTGCCCGCCCTCACTCGCCTCCTGCTCGCTGCTGCTACTACTGCCACTGCGGGCAGCACGGGGGCTCGGTGGTTAACGGCACAGGCACCCTCTGCCATGGCATCTCTGGCAAAGACAGTGGCGTGGGCGCTATCGTCCCTCATCAAGGTGCGTGCTGAGTAGGGCGTTGGGTGAGTGGGTGGGCGGTGGGATGGGCTTACCCGTACCTCTCTCTCACAGCTTCTGGACCAAGGCGCGCTCCCCGCCCTCACTCGCCTGCTGCTCGCCGCTGCCTCTGGGGGCAACACAGGGGCGCGGTGGTTAACGGCACAGGCACCCTCTGCCATGGCATCCCTGGCAAAGACAGTGGCGTGGGCACTGTCATCCCTTATTAAGGTCAGTGGGCAGTGGGTGTGCGGGTGGGCAACATAGCAGCGGAAGCAGACGCCCTGAGAGCACAGCTGCTGGATCAAGGAGCTCTCCCCGACCTCACTCGCCTGCTGCTCGCTGCTGCCTCTGGGGGGGGCAGCACGGGGGCCCGCTGGTTGACAGCACAGGCGCCCTCTGCCATGGCATCGCTGGCCAAGACGGTGGCGTGGGCGCTCTCCTCCCTCATCAAGGTGGGGTGGGTGGGTGGGCTCACCTGTACCCCTCTTACAGCTGGGGGCAGTACGGGGGCGCACTGTATAGGCACCATCTGCCATGGCATCGCTGGCCAAGACGGTGGTATGGGCGCTCTCCTCCCTCATCAAGGTGAGTGGGAATGTGGGATGGTTGACCTGTGGAACACCAACCTTACCAGTTCTTGTCTCGCACGGCTGCTGGCTGGATCAGGTTGCCCTGCCCGCCCGCCCTCGCCCGCCCTCACCCGCCTGCTGCTCGCTGCTGCTGCTGCTGCTGCCATCACTGCTGCTGGGGGCAACACGGGGGTCCGCTGGTTAACAGCGCAGGCGCCAGCAGCTATGGCATCGCTGGCTACGGCAGTGGCGTGGGCGCTCTCGTCTCTCATCAAGGTGGGTACTCGACTCGGTGCGATGGGCTCATTATGTTCTCCCGCACAGCTGCTGGACTGGACCAGGCCGCCCTGCCCACCCCACCCTCACTCGCCTCCTGATCGCTGCTGCCAGCGCCACAGGCGGTGCCTCTGGGGGCAGAAGTGGAGGGCGCTGGTTGGTTGACGACAGCACAGGCGCCAGCAGTGATGGCATCGCTGGCCAAGACAGTGGCGTGGGCGCTCTCCTCTCTCATCAAGGTGGGTGGGCAGTGGGATGGGAGTCTGTTCCAGTAGCTGTTGTTGTGGGGATGGCTGATTGCTCGCAACTCCCTCGCAGCTCTCACACAGCTCCCTTGCACAGACGTTACATCAGGGCGCGCTGCCCGTCCTCACTCGCGCCCTGCTTGCTGTCTTTTGAGGCGCCTCAAAAGTCGCCTCAAGAGGCGCCTCAAAAGAGCTCTCACACAGCTCCCTTGCACAGACGTTACATCAGGGCGCGCTGCCCGTCCTCACTCGCGCCCTGCTTGCTGTCTTTTGAGGCGCCTCAAAAGTCGCCTCAAGAGGCGCCTCAAAAGAGCTCTCACACAGCTCCCTTGCACAGACGTTACATCAGGGCGCGCTGCCCGTCCTCACTCGCGCCCTGCTTGCTGCTGCCTGCCACTGCTTTCATAAAGGCAGCTGGGCGGGGGATGGGCTTGCCGTGGCATGGGCTCCCCCGCAAGTCACTCTCGGGTCACTCTGTGGCTCCTCTCCCCATGTGCACACCCACCACCTGTGTGCACACCCACCACCTGTGTGCACACCCACCACCTGTGTGCACACCCACCACCTGTGTGCACACCCACCACCTGTGTGCACACCCACCACCTGTGTGCACACCCACCACCTGTGTGCACACCCACCACCTGTGTGCACACCCACCACCTGTGTGCACACCCACCACCTGTGTGCACACCCACCACCTGTGTGCACACCCACCACCTGTGTGCACACCCGCCACCTGTGTGCACACCCACCACCTGTGTGCACACCCACCACCTGTGTGCACCTCCCCCGGTGCACACTCCCCTTGTCCACAACCCCCCCTTCCTGTTGTGTGTAGTGTACCTGCCTGCCTCAGCATCTCTCTCGTACTCCCTGCTGTTCCCCTATGCGCCTCTTCAGGGCCCCAGCCCGCGCGCAGCCGTTGATCTGGTGAAATCGGACGGTGTGGATGCAGCTATTGTGGCCCTTCTATCCTCAGGGTATGGGAGGGATGCTGGGGAAGTGGGAGTGTGGAGAGAGTGGGAGGTTAGAGCGAGTGAGGGTGGAGAGAGAGTGGGAGGTTAGAGCAAGTGGGAGTGTGGAGGGGTTGTGTGGGATGTGGAGGGGGTGACCAGGGAGGAAGTGTGGTGAGACCGTGAGAGGAGGAGGGAAGTTGGCGAGTGAGTGGGCTTGCTTCGCCCCTTCTCCGCTTCTCCATTGCTCTGCTTCTCTCCTCTCTCTTTTTGTCACACTCGCCAAGGCCCGATCTTCTTCTCCCTCCCTAATGTTGATCAACATTTCTCCCTTTTCCCGATTTTTATTTCCCTCTTCAACATTTTGCCCTCCATACCCCGCTAAGACTCTTCCCGCCCACCCCCATCCTCCCCACCCACCTGTGCCTCTCCCTCCCACCTTGTGCCTCCCTCTCCCCCTTGTCCCTTTCCACCCAACCAGCAATGCAGAGGCGGCAGTGGAGGCGGCATGGGTGGCGGCATACGTGACAGCACTGTCAGACGCCAGTGCCGAGATGCTCGCTGCTGCCGGGCGAACCTGAGTAATGTTGCCCTGTCCATCCGCCTGTGCCTCCCTCCCCACCCTCTCAACAATGCAGAGGCGGCAGTGGAAGCAGCATGGGTAGCAGCGTACGTGACAGCGCTGTCAGACGCGAGTGCAGAGAGGCTCGTGGCTGCCGGGCTCATAGAGGCCCTCGTGCCGCTGCTCACCGCCACCACTGACGTCGCTCTCCTCACTCCCGTACGCGCCACTGCCCATGCTTGCAACCACTGCTCGTCCTTGCAACCTCGCCCCCATGCTTGCAACCACTGCTCGTCCTTGCAACCTCGCCCCCATGCTTGCAACCACTGCTCGTCCTTGCAACCTCGCCCCCATGCTTGCAACCACTGCTCGTCCTTGCAACCTCGCCCCCATGCTTGCAACCACTGCTCGTCCGTGCAACCTCGCCCCCATGCTTGCAACCACTGCTCGTCCTTGCAACCTCGCCCCCATGCTTGCAACCACTGCTCGTCCTTGCAACCTCGCCCCCATGCTTGCAACCACTGCTCGTCCTTGCAACCTCGCCCCCATGCTTGCAACCACTGCTCGTCCTTGCAACCTCGCCCCCATGCTTGCAACCACTGCTCGTCCTTGCAACCTCGCCCCCATGCTTGCAACCACTGCTCGTCCTTGCAACCTCGCCCCCATGCTTGCAACCACTGCTCGTCCTTGCAACCTCGCCCCCATGCTTGCAACCACTGCTCGTCCTTGCAACCTCGCCCCCATGCTTGCAACCACTGCTCGTCCTTGCAACCTCGCCCCCATGCTTGCAACCACTGCTCGTCCTTGCAACCTCGCCCCCATGCTTGCAACCACTGCTCGTCCTTGCAACCTCGCCCCCATGCTTGCAACCACTGCTCGTCCTTGCAACCTCGCCCCCATGCTTGCAACCACTGCTCGTCCTTGCAACCTCGCCCCCATGCTTGCAACCACTGCTCGTCCTTGCAACCTCGCCCCCATGCTTGCAACCACTGCTCGTCCTTGCAACCTCGCCCCCATGCTTGCAACCACTGCTCGTCCTTGCAACCTCGCCCCCATGCTTGCAACCACTGCTCGTCCTTGCAACCTCGCCCCCATGCTTGCAACCACTGCTCGTCCTTGCAACCTCGCCCCCATGCTTGCAACCACTGCTCGTCCTTGCAACCTCGCCCCCATGCTTGCAACCACTGCTCGTCCTTGCAACCTCGCCCCCATGCTTGCAACCACTGCTCGTCCTTGCAACCTCGCCCCCATGCTTGCAACCACTGCTCGTCCTTGCAACCTCGCCCCCATGCTTGCAACCACTGCTCGTCCTTGCAACCTCGCCCCCATGCTTGCAACCACTGCTCGTCCTTGCAACCTCGCCCCCATGCTTGCAACCACTGCTCGTCCTTGCAACCTCGCCCCCATGCTTGCAACCACTGCTCGTCCTTGCAACCTCGCCCCCATGCTTGCAACCACTGCTCGTCCTTGCAACCTCGCCCCCATGCTTGCAACCGCTGCTCGTCCTTGCAACCTCGCCCCCATGCTTGCAACCACTGCTCGTCCTTGCAACCTCGCCCCCATGCTTGCAACCACTGCTCGTCCTTGCAACCTCGCCCCCATGCTTGCAACCACTGCTCGTCCTTGCAACCTCGCCCCCATGCTTGCAACCACTGCTCGTCCTTGCAACCTCGCCCCCATGCTTGCAACCACTGCTCGTCCTTGCAACCTCGCCCCCATGCTTGCAACCACTGCTCGTCCTTGCAACCTCGCCCCCATGCTTGCAACCACTGCTCGTCCTTGCAACCTCGCCCCCATGCTTGCAACCACTGCTCGTCCTTGCAACCTCGCCCCCATGCTTGCAACCACTGCTCGTCCTTGCAACCTCGCCCCCATGCTTGCAACCACTGCTCGTCCTTGCAACCTCGCCCCCATGCTTGCAACCACTGCTCGTCCTTGCAACCTCGCCCCCATGCTTGCAACCACTGCTCGTCCTTGCAACCTCGCCCCCATGCTTGCAACCACTGCTCGTCCTTGCAACCTCGCCCCCATGCTTGCAACCACTGCTCGTCCTTGCAACCTCGTCCCCATGCTTGCAACCACTGCTCGTCCTTGCAACCTCGCCCCCATGCTTGCAACCACTGCTCGTCCTTGCAACCTCGCCCCCATGCTTGCAACCACTGCTCGTCCTTGCAACCTCGCCCCCATGCTTGCAACCACTGCTCGTCCGTGCAACCTCGCCCCCATGCTTGCAACCACTGCTCGTCCGTGCAACCTCGCCCCCATGCTTGCAACCACTGCTCGTCCTTGCAACCTCGCCCCCATGCTTGCAACCACTGCTCGTCCGTGCAACCTCGCCCCCATGCTTGCAACCACTGCTCGTCCTTGCAACCTCGCCCCCATGCTTGCAACCACTGCTCGTCCTTGCAACCTCGCCCCCATGCTTGCAACCACTGCTCGTCCTTGCAACCTCGCCCCCATGCTTGCAACCACTGCTCGTCCTTGCAACCTCGCCCCCATGCTTGCAACCACTGCTCGTCCTTGCAACCTCGCCCCCATGCTTGCAACCACTGCTCGTCCTTGCAACCTCGCCCCCATGCTTGCAACCACTGCTCGTCCTTGCAACCTCGCCCCCATGCTTGCAACCACTGCTCGTCCTTGCAACCTCGCCCCCATGCTTGCAACCACTGCTCGTCCTTGCAACCTCGCCCCCATGCTTGCAACCACTGCTCGTCCTTGCAACCTCGCCCCCATGCTTGCAACCACTGCTCGTCCTTGCAACCTCGCCCCCATGCTTGCAACCACTGCTCGTCCTTGCAACCTCGCCCCCATGCTTGCAACCACTGCTCGTCCTTGCAACCTCGCCCCCATGCTTGCAACCACTGCTCGTCCTTGCAACCTCGCCCCCATGCTTGCAACCACTGCTCGTCCTTGCAACCTCGCCCCCATGCTTGCAACCACTGCTCGTCCTTGCAACCTCGCCCCCATGCTTGCAACCACTGCTCGTCCTTGCAACCTCGCCCCCATGCTTGCAACCACTGCTCGTCCTTGCAACCTCGCCCCCATGCTTGCAACCACTGCTCGTCCTTGCAACCTCGCCCCCATGCTTGCAACCACTGCTCGTCCTTGCAACCTCGCCCCCATGCTTGCAACCACTGCTCGTCCTTGCAACCTCGCCCCCATGCTTGCAACCACTGCTCGTCCTTGCAACCTCGCCCCCATGCTTGCAACCACTGCTCGTCCTTGCAACCTCGCCCCCATGCTTGCAACCACTGCTCGTCCTTGCAACCTCGCCCCCATGCTTGCAACCACTGCTCGTCCTTGCAACCTCGCCCCCATGCTTGCAACCACTGCTCGTCCTTGCAACCTCGCCCCCATGCTTGCAACCACTGCTCGTCCTTGCAACCTCGCCCCCATGCTTGCAACCACTGCTCGTCCTTGCAACCTCGCCCCCATGCTTGCAACCACTGCTCGTCCTTGCAACCTCGCCCCCATGCTTGCAACCACTGCTCGTCCTTGCAACCTCGCCCCCATGCTTGCAACCACTGCTCGTCCTTGCAACCTCGCCCCCATGCTTGCAACCACTGCTCGTCCTTGCAACCTCGCCCCCATGCTTGCAACCACTGCTCGTCCTTGCAACCTCGCCCCCATGCTTGCAACCACTGCTCGTCCTTGCAACCTCGCCCCCATGCTTGCAACCACTGCTCGTCCTTGCAACCTCGCCCCCATGCTTGCAACCACTGCTCGTCCTTGCAACCTCGCCCCCATGCTTGCAACCACTGCTCGTCCTTGCAACCTCGCCCCCATGCTTGCAACCACTGCTCGTCCGTGCAACCTCGCCCCCATGCTTGCAACCACTGCTCGTCCGTGCAACCTCGCCCCCATGCTTGCAACCACTGCTCGTCCGTGCAACCTCGCCCCCATGCTTGCAACCACTGCTCGTCCTTGCAACCTCGCCCCCATGCTTGCAACCACTGCTCGTCCTTGCAACCTCGCCCCCATGCTTGCAACCACTGCTCGTCCGTGCAACCTCGCCCCCATGCTTGCAACCACTGCTCGTCCGTGCAACCTCGCCCCCATGCTTGCAACCACTGCTCGTCCGTGCAACCTCGCCCCCATGCTTGCAACCACTGCTCGTCCGTGCAACCTCGCCCCCATGCTTGCAACCACTGCTCGTCCTTGCAACCTCGCCCCCATGCTTGCAACCACTGCTCGTCCTTGCAACCTCGCCCCCATGCTTGCAACCACTGCTCGTCCTTGCAACCTCGCCCCCATGCTTGCAACCACTGCTCGTCCTTGCAACCTCGCCCCCATGCTTGCAACCACTGCTCGTCCGTGCAACCTCGCCCCCATGCTTGCAACCACTGCTCGTCCGTGCAACCTCGCCCCCATGCTTGCAACCACTGCTCGTCCTTGCAACCTCGCCCCCATGCTTGCAACCACTGCTCGTCCTTGCAACCTCGCCCCCATGCTTGCAACCACTGCTCGTCCTTGCAACCTCGCCCCCATGCTTGCAACCACTGCTCGTCCTTGCAACCTCGCCCCCATGCTTGCAACCACTGCTCGTCCGTGCAACCTCGCCCCCATGCTTGCAACCACTGCTCGTCCGTGCAACCTCGCCCCCATGCTTGCAACCACTGCTCGTCCTTGCAACCTCGCCCCCATGCTTGCAACCACTGCTCGTCCGTGCAACCTCGCCCCCATGCTTGCAACCACTGCTCGTCCTTGCAACCTCGCCCCCATGCTTGCAACCACTGCTCGTCCTTGCAACCTCGCCCCCATGCTTGCAACCACTGCTCGTCCTTGCAACCTCGCCCCCATGCTTGCAACCACTGCTCGTCCGTGCAACCTCGCCCCCATGCTTGCAACCACTGCTCGTCCGTGCAACCTCGCCCCCATGCTTGCAACCACTGCTCGTCCGTGCAACCTCGCCCCCATGCTTGCAACCACTGCTCGTCCGTGCAACCTCGCCCCCATGCTTGCAACCACTGCTCGTCCTTGCAACCTCGCCCCCATGCTTGCAACCACTGCTCGTCCTTGCAACCTCGCCCCCATGCTTGCAACCACTGCTCGTCCTTGCAACCTCGCCCCCATGCTTGCAACCACTGCTCGTCCGTGCAACCTCGCCCCCATGCTTGCAACCACTGCTCGTCCTTGCAACCTCGCCCCCATGCTTGCAACCACTGCTCGTCCTTGCAACCTCGCCCCCATGCTTGCAACCACTGCTCGTCCGTGCAACCTCGCCCCCATGCTTGCAACCACTGCTCGTCCGTGCAACCTCGCCCCCATGCTTGCAACCACTGCTCGTCCGTGCAACCTCGCCCCCATGCTTGCAACCACTGCTCGTCCTTGCAACCTCGCCCCCATGCTTGCAACCACTGCTCGTCCTTGCAACCTCGCCCCCATGCTTGCAACCACTGCTCGTCCGTGCAACCTCGCCCCCATGCTTGCAACCACTGCTCGTCCTTGCAACCTCGCCCCCATGCTTGCAACCACTGCTCGTCCGTGCAACCTCGCCCCCATGCTTGCAACCACTGCTCGTCCGTGCAACCTCGCCCCCATGCTTGCAACCACTGCTCGTCCTTGCAACCTCGCCCCCATGCTTGCAACCACTGCTCGTCCGTGCAACCTCGCCCCCATGCTTGCAACCACTGCTCGTCCTTGCAACCTCGCCCCCATGCTTGCAACCACTGCTCGTCCTTGCAACCTCGCCCCCATGCTTGCAACCACTGCTCGTCCTTGCAACCTCGCCCCCATGCTTGCAACCACTGCTCGTCCTTGCAACCTCGCCCCCATGCTTGCAACCACTGCTCGTCCTTGCAACCTCGCCCCCATGCTTGCAACCACTGCTCGTCCTTGCAACCTCGCCCCCATGCTTGCAACCACTGCTCGTCCTTGCAACCTCGCCCCCATGCTTGCAACCACTGCTCGTCCGTGCAACCTCGCCCCCATGCTTGCAACCACTGCTCGTCCGTGCAACCTCGCCCCCATGCTTGCAACCACTGCTCGTCCTTGCAACCTCGCCCCCATGCTTGCAACCACTGCTCGTCCGTGCAACCTCGCCCCCATGCTTGCAACCACTGCTCGTCCGTGCAACCTCGCCCCCATGCTTGCAACCACTGCTCGTCCTTGCAACCTCGCCCCCATGCTTGCAACCACTGCTCGTCCGTGCAACCTCGCCCCCATGCTTGCAACCACTGCTCGTCCTTGCAACCTCGCCCCCATGCTTGCAACCACTGCTCGTCCGTGCAACCTCGCCCCCATGCTTGCAACCACTGCTCGTCCGTGCAACCTCGCCCCCATGCTTGCAACCACTGCTCGTCCTTGCAACCTCGCCCCCATGCTTGCAACCACTGCTCGTCCTTGCAACCTCGCCCCCATGCTTGCAACCACTGCTCGTCCGTGCAACCTCGCCCCCACGCTTGCAACCACTGCTCGTCCGTGCAACCTCGCCCCCATGCTTGCAACCACTGCTCGTCCGTGCAACCTCGCCCCCATGCTTGCAACCACTGCTCGTCCTTGCAACCTCGCCCCCATGCTTGCAACCACTGCTCGTCCTTGCAACCTCGCCCCCATGCTTGCAACCACTGCTCGTCCTTGCAACCTCGCCCCCATGCTTGCAACCACTGCTCGTCCTTGCAACCTCGCCCCCATGCTTGCAACCACTGCTCGTCCTTGCAACCTCGCCCCCATGCTTGCAACCACTGCTCGTCCTTGCAACCTCGCCCCCATGCTTGCAACCACTGCTCGTCCTTGCAACCTCGCCCCCATGCTTGCAACCACTGCTCGTCCGTGCAACCTCGCCCCCATGCTTGCAACCACTGCTCGTCCTTGCAACCTCGCCCCCATGCTTGCAACCACTGCTCGTCCTTGCAACCTCGCCCCCATGCTTGCAACCACTGCTCGTCCTTGCAACCTCGCCCCCATGCTTGCAACCACTGCTCGTCCTTGCAACCTCGCCCCCATGCTTGCAACCACTGCTCGTCCTTGCAACCTCGCCCCCATGCTTGCAACCACTGCTCGTCCTTGCAACCTCGCCCCCATGCTTGCAACCACTGCTCGTCCTTGCAACCTCGCCCCCATGCTTGCAACCACTGCTCGTCCTTGCAACCTCGCCCCCATGCTTGCAACCACTGCTCGTCCTTGCAACCTCGCCCCCATGCTTGCAACCACTGCTCGTCCTTGCAACCTCGCCCCCATGCTTGCAACCACTGCTCGTCCTTGCAACCTCGCCCCCATGCTTGCAACCACTGCTCGTCCTTGCAACCTCGCCCCCATGCTTGCAACCACTGCTCGTCCTTGCAACCTCGCCCCCATGCTTGCAACCACTGCTCGTCCTTGCAACCTCGCCCCCATGCTTGCAACCACTGCTCGTCCTTGCAACCTCGCCCCCATGCTTGCAACCACTGCTCGTCCTTGCAACCTCGCCCCCATGCTTGCAACCACTGCTCGTCCTTGCAACCTCGCCCCCATGCTTGCAACCACTGCTCGTCCTTGCAACCTCGCCCCCATGCTTGCAACCACTGCTCGTCCTTGCAACCTCGCCCCCATGCTTGCAACCACTGCTCGTCCTTGCAACCTCGCCCCCATGCTTGCAACCACTGCTCGTCCTTGCAACCTCGCCCCCATGCTTGCAACCACTGCTCGTCCTTGCAACCTCGCCCCCATGCTTGCAACCACTGCTCGTCCTTGCAACCTCGCCCCCATGCTTGCAACCACTGCTCGTCCTTGCAACCTCGCCCCCATGCTTGCAACCACTGCTCGTCCTTGCAACCTCGCCCCCATGCTTGCAACCACTGCTTGTTGCTGCCGGGCTGGTAAAGGCCCTCGTGCCGCAGCTCTCCGCCACCACTGAAGTTGCTCTGCTCACTCCTGTATGTGCCTCGGCCCATGCTTGAATCACCGTGTCCTTGTCTGCTAGTCGCTGCTGGGCTCATAGAGGCCCTCGTGCAGCAGCTCACCGCCACCACTGACGTTGCCCTACTCACTCCTGTATATGCCTCGGCCCATGCTTGAGTCACTGTGTCCAGTTTTGAGGCGCGTCAAAAGTAGTCTGCTAGTCGCCGCCGGGCTCGCAGAGGCCTATGCCATCCCAATCACTCTTCTATCGGGCCATGTATTTGACTTTTGAGACGTCTCAATAACTGATCCATGGGCTATGTATCTACATGTCCTTGTGTATAGCATGCCATGCCATATCATGCCATGTCATGCCATGCCATGCCATGTCATGTTACTTCGTGGCTTTCCCTTGCCCTGTTCCCGTGCCATGCGGGTGTCATGTCAGTACCTAGTCACTCACCAAAATCAACCGATGCTCATGCTGCTGTCTGTCGCCCCACTCTCACATGCCATGTTCCCATCCCAACCCATGCATCCATCATATCATATCAGTAGCACCTCACTTTTATTTTGACCCCTGGCGCGTGCTGCCGTCCCTCCCCACAACCGCTCTCACCCAAACGAATCCCTTCCCAGGTGGTGTGCGGGCCATAGGCAAACTGACAGCAGGAGATTCCAAGGTGATTCTCGAGTTGACTTGGAAGTCACCTCGTCATGTCAACATGACCATGCATGTTCTGCTGTCCGTCCCCCCACTCTACCCCAGGTGGTGCGGGCCATAGGCAACCTGACAGCAGGAGATTCCAGCAGAACCACTCGCCTGCTGACAGCTGGCACGCCCTTCCAAGGTATGTTCCCTTCATGCCAATCCAACCGCTCTGCATCCCTTCTAATCGGTTGAAAGTGTTGTATCACTTGGGGTGGATGTTCTGCTCCCTGCGTGCTGCCTTAACCCTCCAGTTGCGCACAAAGTAAATGTTTGAGCACCTGGTGGGTTGAGCTCTCTCCACTCCACCCCTCCAGCAAGAGCTCAACCCACTTAGTGTGATGGCAGCAGCACCGGCAGCACCCGAATAGGGCTGCCAGCATCAGCAACCACTGCCGAGTTTGACCTATTTCAACTCCTATTCCCCATCCCACCTCCTCTATTTCCACCTCCACCTCGCCTCTCTATGTGCCCAACAACAGCCCAGCCCATCCCTGCCCCGGCCCCTCCGGGTGTGGTGGCAGCAGCAGCGGTGGGGCCGGGACTGTTGGGACTGGCGGAGTGCCTTGAGAACAATCACCATGGGCTGAAGAAGGTGAGAGGAGAAAGGGTTTGTTTGCCATGGGACGGAAGGGGTTGGTGTCGGACGGAAGTGGTGTTGGGGTGAAGTGAAGAAGGTAAACGGTGGAAGGAGAGTGACTGCAGCAGCAGCGGCGGGGCCAGGGCTGTCGGGACTGGCGGAGTGTCTTGAGAACAAACACCACGGGCTGAAGAAGGTGAGGGGGGTGGTGGATGATGGTGAGAGGGGGTGGGGTGGAAGTGGTGGGGGTGTGAATCAGGTGAAAGGTGGAGTGGAAGGAGAGTGGCAGTAGCAGCAGCAGCAGCTGTGGTGGCCCACCACCCTGGGTTATCTGGACTGGCGGAGTGCCTTGAGAACAAACACCATGGGCTGAAGAAGGTGAGAGAGGGGCGGCTGATGGTCTAACAGCAGCAGCAGTGGCGGAAAGGGTTATCTTGTGGGTTGCCGTGAAAACTAAACACCACGGTTTTTGAAAGAGGGCACGCACGCGTGCACCCGCGCGCGTGTGCACGCACACACACACACACTTATATCTACCCTGGAGTGTGCAAGAAACATGGGTAACAAACCCCCGGTCGCCTGCTCCTCATTGTGCGTGCGTTGGGAAGTCAGCGCCAGCTGTGTCTGACATGAAAGCTGGGTAATTCTGAGGCGCCTCAAGAGCTGTCCTGTTTAAGACGCCTTGAATATCCTCCTGCACGCGCCCCTGCAGACTTTTGAGTCGACTCAAAGTTAATCCTGAGTCGCCTCAAGAGCTGTCCTGTTTAAGACGCCTTGAATATCCTCCTGCACGCGCCCCTGCAGACGCTCCAACCGGAGACAGCATGGGGGGGGGGGGTCCAACCAGACAGCACAGCTCTGTGAGGCATGTGAAAATTCGCCGTTTCAAGGCACCCAGAGGCACCGATATATTTTCCCGTGAAACTTTTCTGATCTGAGGCGCCTCTGTTATCCTCCTATGTATTGTGCTCCTGCAGGAGACAGCGTGGGCAGTGTCAAACGTGACAGCTGGCGACAGCTGGCACAAGGCGGCTGTGATTGGTGGAGACACAGGGGCGATGGGAGCAGCAGGCAAGGCGTCGAGGCTATACCAGCTGCTCGTGCATTTGCTCCGCACGGCACCATTCGACATCAAGAGAGAAGTCGCCTTCGCTCTCGGTCAGTCATGTTGCTATTCTGGAGAATTTTCAAGAATACCCTTGTGCCGGTTTTGAGGGGAATTCACAGAAGAGTGCTTAATTGCTGGGGTGCATGCAGTCAGGGTCCGAGTCTCTTGTTGCCTGTGTGGCCTTTGCGTTGCTCTCACCTTTCTGCTGGAGTTTTTCCGTCCTCACTCTGCAGTTTCCTCGTGGCTCTCTTTCAGCCATTCTCCTGTCTCCCGTCGTTCTTTTATCACCCGTTTGAGACCTTAATATCAAACCCATGTTAATCTCACGTTCTGGCAGCGAATCTCTGTGTGGATCCGGCGGAGCAAGAGCCAATGGGGGAGCGCCACGTGGCGGTCCAGCAGTCGCGCGTGGCAGCACTAGTGGACGCGGGGTGCCTGCCGCCCTTCCTCTCCCTCATCCGCTCAGCAGATGCTGACGCTGTGCGGCTGGGTCTGCAGTTCACTGAAGTGGTGAGGAGGGATGCAGGACGGTATGAGGTGGTGAGAAGGTGCACGGTGGTGAGGAGCGGTGTGGAAAGGTGTGCGGTGGTAAGAGTGCTGCTGTGGCTGGTGCCGCTGCACCTGGTGGTGCCTGCCGCCCTTCCTCTCCCTCATCCGCTCCGCTGATGCCGACCCTGTGCGGCTCGGCCTGCAACTCACTGAAGTGGTGAGGAGGGGTACAGGACGGTGTGCGGTGGCGGGTGCGGAAAGGTGCGTGGTGGTGAGGAGGTGTGTGAGAAGGTGCTGCTGCTGCACGACTGAGCTGGCAGTTTGCTGTAATGGTGAGGTGCATGGAGGGAGGGCGCCCGGAGGCAGGGTGGGGGAAGGAAGGGTAAGGTGTGTAGTGGGAGGGTATTGGCAGTAAGGTATGGGCTGGAGCAACAAGTCTAGATGTGTGGTGCACACACGCACACATGCGATCACATGCACATGTATTCACACATGCACACGCACTCACACAACACATGCACTCAGTCACACATGCACTCACACACGCACATGCACTCACACACACACACACACACACATGCATTCACACACACGCGCACACGCACTCACACACACATGCACACACAGTCACACATATGCACTCACACACGGATGCGCTCACACACACATGCACTCACGCACGCATGCGCTCACGCACACATGCACTCACGCATACATGCACTCACGCACACATGCACTCACACACACACATGCACTCACACACACATGCACCCACGCACACATGCACTCACACACTCATGCACTCACACACACATGCACTCACACGCACATGCACTCGCACACACATGCACTCACTCACACGCACATGCACTCACACACACATGCATTCATGGACACATGCATGTAGAGCCATACAGTCGCACACATGCACACATGCATGCTATCGTATTCGAGGCCTGTTCCTCAGAAGTCCGCGTTACAACTCTGCGTGGTTTCCCCATATGTAATTTCGTCGCATTGTGTAGGTTCTGCGTGTACTACCAGACAAAAGAGGCCCCCCGCTGGTGGAGGAGGCTGACGGCATTGATGCGATAGAAGCAGCTCAATATGTAGGCAACGAGGAGCTACACTCCATGTCAAGCTATCTAGTCGACACATACTTTGGGGAAGACTACGGTCTGGAAGAGGGAGGGTAGGGTGAGGTGAGGGTAGCAGTTTTGCTATGCTGCTAGTGATATGAATTGCAATCTGATTGTGGATGGTGCTCGAATGCCTCATCGTTTATTCAAAAGCGTATGTCAAATATTAATTGGGTTGCCTGGTTTCTGACGAGGCTTCCAGTGACGTTTGCGGTTGGGTAATTCGCATTCATTTCGTTAATGTAGAGTGTTTCCAGTGAGGTGTTCAAGTATGTGCAGACGCAGTCTAGACAAAACACTATTTTTTCACTGTAACAGCTACTCTCGCGAAGACAAGCGAGCTGCGCTAATGAAGATGGATATGTCGAATTGTATGCCGTCTCTGCGAAAGCCAGCACGACGTAATCGCCACACCCACCACGTACCTTTCCCTCCTTCTCATGCGAAGGGTCTGCGACGTCGCAATTTCGCAAACCCATCATGCTCGACGATTCACCTGCTTTCTTGACTAGACAGCTGCCGTTTTTCGTTGACGGCACACCCGCCATTCGTGGAGCGCGCGGAATGGTTCGACGAGCACACCCTTGGAGCGCACAGTTCGTGTCAGCACTGGAGGGTTACCATAATTGAACCAATCACAATGCTCAATTGCTGCGCCCCGCTCGAGTTGCTAGCACCACCTGCGACGAGGCGCGACAGGCTTTCCGCAACCAGCGGAGTCGAGCTTTGCGTTCTGGTTCGTTTCAACGAGGAGCTTGCGGAGCGAATTTTCCGACGTGCACAAGCGGTTCGGCAGGTATGGGGCTTGAAGGACACACATGATTCGACGCGAGTGGGCCGTGCGGGGCTTGTTGAGGTTCGTCAGGTGTCAAGCGCGGTTCGTAATCTCTTATTTATCACGGTTTAATTCGGTGGTACTGGTAATGCACTAGAACCGTGTCTAAGCTTGAAGAAACGAACTAAACCGGTTCCGACGAACAGTAAGCGAATACTAGTGCTGCTTGGTTCGGATAATTCGCAGCGCTGTTCCGAACAACGCGTTCCTGATTCGTGAGGGCAATGTCTGGCTGAACTGTTGCTTATTTCCACTGTCAGCACAGCACTTTCAGTAGCCAATTCGGATTTGCTTATCACACAGGCGGTCGCAACGCCGCTGTTGCTACATTGCCTTGGTTCGAAGTGCTTCTGGCTTCCATCTCCCTAATAGCCTCATTGTTGTCGCTACGAGAGGTATCGACGTCTAACGACATTTGAAACCTCAGAGCCATCAGACGTACTAACGACGACTGTCCATCTAGAAGCAGATACAAGTCGTCAAAATTGACAGACGATTTACCAGCTTTCGTCTTCCTCGCACTACAATGGAGCAGTCGCCAGAGGATCCTTTCGCTACTAGAGGCATCGCAAAACTCTCCAAGTCCAAGTCCTACGACCGATGGCTCCTCGACCCGCAGAAGCCACTGAAGGGGCTACAGCAGCCGCCACCCAATCGCATGGGTCAATGGGCGGCAATCGCCGTCGCTTCCCTGCTCTTCTCTCTCATCCTCCTCAATCCGACGGTTGTTGACGACGCTTTCTCAATCATGATGAGGCCAATCAGTCCCAGCCACGTGGTGGTCTTTACACGCGGGCTGGCGACGCTTCAATGGTGGGAGGACCAGTACCCTCCTCCGCTATCGCCGCCGGAAAACGCGGAGCTCAAGGAGCAACAACCAGGACATATTCAATGGAAGACGTTTAGAATAACGCGCGTCGCGGCGTTCAACGTCGACAGAAGAATCATCAAGCAGACTAAGCAGGCGGGCTTTCAACTCGTCCCGCTCGCCGCGCCGCCGCTTCTTAAAGACCTAACGTGGGATGACATTTTCGCGGACCGGTTTGACGACGACCCAACGCCGCAGTGCCCGAAGCTGCCGCTACCCAAATGGTCGCAGGATCTTCGCACGGTCGACGCAATGATCGCACACATGCCGTGCCAACCAGTAAACGGGTCGTTCGCGAGGGACGTGAGATGGCACCATCTGGTGCTTACAGTCGCCGAATATGTCAAACAGGTGAGTTTGATGTCGTCTCCTGCTCGTTATGTCCATACTGAATGCTCGCGATCGTTGTCCCCGAAACCTCCGCTTTCACCCACTCTCTGTCTCTCTCCCTGTCTCGCTCCTCGAAAGTTAACGACATCGCACCTCCCCCCGTCTCCCCCACCTCACATGTCCGCTCTCGTTTGAATGCCCGCTCTCCGACGCCCTCTCACACCGCCCACTCTACCTTCCTCCCCCGCCCCCCATGCTCCCCCGTCCCCATTCTCTCCCGCCCCCCCCCAGTCCGCACGCCCCTGGATGCCCGTTGTCGTTCTCTCTGAATGCCGCCCGCCGCCCAACCTCTTCCATTGCAACCGGCTTGTACACCGCGACGGGCCCGTCTGGCTGTTTAACTTGACGGTCGCCGATATGCGCCGCCGGCTGCAGCCCGTCGGGAACTGCGCGCTCGCCACCCCGGAACCCCAGCTGCTGCCAGGCCAGCTGCCCGATCAGCAACCTGCCGCTGCGCGCCGACTTGCGTACGCCACAGTGTTGCACAGCAAGGAGGACTACGTGTGCGGCGCGATCGCGCTGGCGAACAGCCTCCGGCGGAGCGGCACGCGCGCGGAGCTGGTAGCGCTGGTTTCCGCGGAGATCGGGAACTTCAGCCGCGGAGGCCTAGAGGCGGCCGGGTGGCGGCTGATCGAGATTGAGAGGATTCGCAATCCGTTCGGACGCGCGGGCACATACAACCAGTGGAACTACAGGTGAGACTTCTAAACTACCTGTTTTTTTTAACAACAGGTGGCTTTACTAGCTTTTAGCAGCTCAACCAGTCCGCCTTGCCTAGAAAAACAAGGTAACTCAGTCTCAAATGTTTTGCAGTTGATGGCAGAATCTCTTACTTGAGACCCTGGTTTTAAATACAGGTGCCATTTCCCGTTTTTCTTAAGCGCCTTCTCTCCTTATCTACGCTTGAACGTGACAAACTCAAGCATCCTGCCAGTGCGACCGATTCATCTCCATCCGGTTTCATCTTAAGAATGGTTCTCTCCCCTCTCTCCTGTTTCTTGTCTTCCGATATCACTCATTCAAGCCTTCTCTGCCCTCTCTCCTCTCTCTGTCCGTCGACTCCCCGTTACAGCAAGCTCCGATTATGGCAACTGACGGAGTACGCTAAGGTGGTGTTCGTGGACGCGGATATCCTCGTTCTAAGAAACATGGACCACCTGTTCGAGTACCCCGAGCTGTCGGCGCGCAGCAACAGCCGGCGCTTCTTCAACTCGGGCGTGATGGTGATCGAGCCGTCGCAGTGTACATTCGAGCTTATGATGGAAAACATTGAACTGATTCAGTCCTACAACGGCGGCGATCAGGTTAGCATTGGCGCATTCAATAGCGAGCGTGTCTGCTCTCTGTGTGCCTGCTCCTCCGTAATCTTATACCTCACGTCATGCTTGTGCGATCTTGCTCATGGCACTCGGGACATACGATCTGACCTCCATGCTGATCTCTCTTCTGCCTTCCCACCCCAAACTCCCTTTTATCCGCCACAGGGCTTCGTGAACGATGTGTTTTACTGGTGGCATCGCCTGCCCAAGTCCATCAACACTCTCAAATACATCAACGCGGACGACGGCCCCAAGCGAGACATTGAAACGGAAGCCCTAAATTCGCTCATCGCTTCCGATCCTCCCACAATTCACGCGCTGCATTTCCTGGGCAAGAAACCCTGGCGGTGTTACCGCGACTTCGACTGTAACATTGTCATGAACACGCACCGGCGGTTCGTGCATCACGGCGCACATAAGCTGTGGTATACGCTGCACGATTCGATGTCCGAGGAGCTACAGGCGCACTGTCTTCCTAAGAATAACGACAAGGCTGGTATCGAGTACAGGATGGAGCTGCTTATGGAGGAGAATCAGCCGCCTGAGCTGTGGAATTTCACCCTTACGGATCCGAGAAGAGAGATGTGCGCTCCGCAGCAGTCGCATTGCAAGTGGCGGAATAACTTGAAGGGGTTTCGGAAGAACAAGAAGAAGGATATGGCGAAGGACAGGGAAAGGGAGGAGCAGATGAGGGAGGAGAAGATGCGGGAGGAGCACAGGGATTAGTTGGCCCTAGGGGGTAACAGAATAAAGAGCGACCCTGATATAGAGGAGGTGCATGGACCACCACAATAAAAGTTGTGAAGCAAACTCACACTATGTCTAGTGCATTAGTAACAAGGCCAACTCATTCTATCATGTATTGCTGTGCTTATTTGCTTATGCTAACTTCCTGTTGACGATTGGTGACTAATATTTGCTTTGACCTAGCAATGTTTTCAAAGGGAACCATTTCTGAGGATGATCGTCATTCAATCTGTGTGTGCACCCCGTGCAGCCGAAAGGGATGGTCGGTAAACGTGGTTATTGCATGATGCGATCACTAACCATACTTTGTGTTTGACACTTATTTGGGTGGTTAGGTTAGTTATGCTTTACATGTTTATGCATTTTGACTGATTAACCGTCGTGTATATGGATCCTGGATTGCCTTTGTACCCTGTATAGCTACTGGATTCTCATGCAATCGTGACGTGTGACAGCGCACGTTTTCTAGTAGATATAAGCACTGGCTAATGGGAAGGGGGCCTGAGGAGCCCCATAGAGGTACTAACACGTGGCAATAAATGCTTCACACGTGTACTGAACGTTCAAATGAGCAAATGAGATGGCGGGAAGTTTATGCGCTGGCAATTTCTGGATGTCGGCCACTTCGCCATCAAGCCCCGCGGCTCGAGCAATCAACGGAGGCAATCATGGAGAATGCCGCATCGCGCAGAATTCGCTGTTTCTCGCAAATGCTTTCGCAGCCGTTGTCGCGAATCTCCTTTCACCCAACCGCTGTGTATAATCTCTTCTCAGATTCCCTGTCATCTTTCAAAGCAAACTTTCGAGCTCACAGATCCAACAGAGAACTTGCTTCTCCTTCCAACAGCCATCAACATAGCAGCTTCTTCGTTTGTCTGCTCCACCCTCCATAACTACAAAAATGGCTGCTACCACCATGGCTGCTGCTAAGCTTGCCTCTGGCGCTATCGCTGCCGCTTCCAGCCCGGCTCAGAGGACGAACCTCAAGTCCTCGTTCGCAGGTATAGGACGCCAGCTTGCTGATCAACTGGACTGCGTGTTTTTTTACTCAGCAACCCTCAATGGCTTATTTGAAGCGTTTTGATAATTTCTTATCAGATAACAAACCAACCTTTGAATCGTACTTTCTTCACCAAATTCACCTCAGGTGTGCGCCAGCAATCAGCCAATGCTGCATTCGGCGTCAGATCCACTGCTCGCACAGTCGCGTTCTTCAAGCTCGGCGGAGAGAGCGCCAAGAGCGCCGGCATCTTTGCGAGCCAACTTCGCGATGACTATGACGCTGATGACGTTGCCCACGTAAGTGCCGCGCTACTTGCTCTCCACGATCTGTTTCGCTCACCGTTGGGTCCAAGTTCCATTGTTTCTTACTTCCCTCAAATGCCTCTCTGTCATGACTCTTGTTTAATTTCTCCCGGCAAGGTTTGAATTTATTAGCATCCTGGCTTCAATCCCAGATTTCGGTATGGTGCCACAAACAGTGGAGAAACGCACGCAGTACTAAGATTCGCGCATAGCTTAATTTCCCTCCCAAATAAAACTTTCCTCCAGCAGTACTTTAACTACTCCGGCATGCTCGCCGCCGAGGGGACGTACGAGAAGATGGAGAAGATGATCGAGTCCGGCACGCACGCGTGCGACATTCTGCTCATGATGGCTGCGTCGGAAGGCGACGTGCGGAAGATCGAGGAGCTCCTGTACGCCGGTGCGCGATGCGACGTGCCCGACTGGGAGGGACGGACGGCCCTGGACCGCGCGTGCAACGACGAGGTCAGGGAGATGATTCAAAAGGGTGCTCTGACTGATGCCATTTAAACAGCTCGCGTTTGGTTCAGGGAAGGTGGCCTGAGCTGGCAGCTGGGCCCGCGTCTCCCTTTGTAACTCTGTTTATACATGCAATAAAATATGCGTGCACAATTACCCAGCATTCCCAGGAGCTCGTCAAAGCTCCTTCGTGCTACTCTACCCCGTGCTACTCTACAAGCTAGAAACTGCTGGTACAGTGCACTGTTAGAAAGCTGCTCACATTGGATATTCAGATTGGCATAAACCCTGAACGCTTTTCATTCGGCGTTGGTCAGTAACATCACAGGACATGGTACGTAGGGCTTGAGAAAAAGGCGTGAGTGCAGCAACTGCAGCATGTGTACACAACCAACTTCGTGCTGGAGAGTTATACCAAAGCTTGGTGCTGACTTGCTGCACATAGTGATAGATTGACATGGTATCCAGCCTGGCCCGCCAAGGCAAGCAAGTGATAGCGGTTCTTGGGTCCCAGATGTGTCTGTAATTGATGGGACCGTTTCTCAGTAACGTCTCGAGGTTGGGTTGAGTTGAGATGCTGGACTAAGAACTTCTGTTTATGACTGGGACTTCACCGCAGGCGTTGCACACCATACAGTTTTTACGTTTTTTGATGCGCATTGTAGGCCCCTCAATACTTCGCCAGCAGTTCCAGAATGAAAACTAAATATATTATTTCCCCAAACAGGTTCAACTCTCCCTGACTCCAAAGCCCCCCCACACCTATCCAGCACTCTAAACAAAACAATTCCAAAACACCAAACCCCCCACACACAGGAATCAATCAAAGCAGCTACCAAGTGAAATAGAAAAGAGCCCATAAAGCCCACCACAAGAAATGGATCCTCTCGCGTATTTCCGCTCAACTGTCGCTCTAGCTGTGCTGCCACCTGGGCTTTCCGGCGCTGTAGTGGTGCTCGCTATGATCGCCACTGTGGTCGTCGTCGTGGTCGTCGTGGTACTTGCCAGGCGACTTGCCCCACACAGGCGACTTGGACGGCGACTTGGACGGCGACTTGCCGCCCCAGTGGTGGTCGTCGTCGTGGCCCTTCTCAGGCGACTTGCCCCACACAGGCGACTTGGACGGCGACTTCCAGGGGTGGTCATCGTCGTGCTTGCTCCCAGGCGACTTGCTCGGCCATTTCGGGGACGGCGACTTGGTCGACGGAGACTTGGGCGACGGCGACTTGGAGGGCCACTTGGGCGACGGAGACTTGGGCGACGGAGACTTGGGCGACGGCGACTTGGGCGACGGCGAGTGGTGCCACTTGTCGTCGGAGGAGGAGTCGTGCCACTTGCTCGGAGACTTGTTGGGCGACTGGGAAGGCGATTTGGATGGCGAATGATGGTACCAGTCGTCGGAGTCGTGCGACTTGCTCGGCGACTTGGACGGCGACTTGTAGTAGTGGTGGTCGTCGTCGCCGTCGTGATGGTTGGAGTCGCCGTAGTGATGGTCGTCGCTGGAGCCGTCGTGATGGTCGCTGGAGTCGTGGCTGTGGTCGTCGTGATGGTCGTCGGACAGCGAGCGGCGGCTTGCCTTGAGCTTCAAGTTGGCGCCTGCAAAAAGGACAAAAGGCCGCATATGCCGTCGCTCGTTCTCAATGAGTGCAAGTTTCGTTCAAGAGAACCGATGGGAGGCTGCATTGTGGTGGAAATGACGGATGCACGTGAACCTTGCACGTCAACGAGAATTTGAAAAGGCAAATGCGTTTCTCACCTCCCAGGACGTTCGAGTCAGCTCCGAAGGCGAGCGGCGCCTCCACCGCAAGCACCGCAAGGGCAAGCGCAAGGCAGAGGAGAACCTTACGAGACGCCATGACGAAGGAAAGGTAGCGCAGGTGCAGAGTTGGTGGAGGTGGAAATGAATGGCTGGGAGAATAGCTTGGTGTTGGTGGGAGAATGGCTTGGTGGGAGAATGGAATCTGCACCCTGATTCTGAAAATGTGAACAGCTGGAATTTATACAATACTGGTTACCACTACACTCGTGCACTCTCACTTCCCCCAAGGCAAGCTCCGCACAGGGAGGTTCTTCCCGCCTCCGCCTGAGCCCAGTCGTTTCCCTGGCCCGACCACCGCGCGAAAGCCCCCTTCTCCACTTCCCCTTTGCCTTCCTTCCCCCGCAAACGAGGGCGCGTGTTTGTGTTGAGTCGAATGGCTGCCCCTACCCTGGGCAGAGTGTGTGCGGTTGTGGTGCGCGTGCGCACCGCGTGGCCAAATGAAGCCTTCCAGTTCCAGAACGCCTGAACCTGACATGACTAATCTCGGCCGTTCCTGTAGGGGCAAATGGAAGCACAAGCATGTCATCCACGGCCATAAGATGTGATGCTGTAAGTCGCCTCGTGCCGCGCTTTGTATAAAAGCTTTCCGCGAAATGGTCGCGAGTTTCGTGAACCTTTGACGACAAGCGCTAGCGCCACCTTGAAGTTACACCTCCACGGGTAGCCTCGGTAGTCAAGTTGCAAGCTTCTTTGCCAAGCTGTAAGGCGGACACGGTCAAGAACAGCCACATGGCTTGATATAAGAGGTCAGCATTAGCAAAAACAGCATCAACCACGTCATTTCATCACACCACACTTCTGTACACCTAATCCATATGGGTGTACAAAAATGCTACTGTAAGGAAGTAAGTTGCTACTTTTCAACGATAAACTAGTTCATGCAACCACATTCCCTGACCTTCATGTTCTTGCGTAACTTTTACATTGAAAGACTCCTCAGTCAAAAGGTACCCTTAGTGCTGGGAAAGGCATAACCAGAACAAATGTACACATTACATCGTCATAACTACCTTACTCGGACCATAAATCTCCTCGCAGCGTCGCTCAAACGAGTTTACAAGGCTGCTCACCACCTCGTCAAAAAAGAGGTCCAGAAACTGCAGGAACCAGGAAGGAGGAAGCAGAACAGAACAAAACAAAACAAAACAAACCCAGCATTTTGGTAGAGGTTAACGGCAGCAAAAGGGGCTTAATACGGCGAGGAGGAAAATCTACCAACAGCTGAAGTCAACAGAGCGCCTCTGACCTATTTGAACTACTCATTTCATAGCAAATGTGACAATGTTCTATGTGATTGTGTTATGTAGCTGAAACTGCAGGAACGGGACGTGAGAGATGAGTGAATTTGTGCAGTGCGTGCCGTGCCTTAGGCAGATCCAAATCCACCTACGGACATGTTCCTACACCTCTTATCAGGCGCACCTTTTGTCAGACTTCTGCGGTTCAATGCGTTTCAGTGTTATTAGAAGTGATTACGTGCGCTATAGTGCGGTGCGACGTGAGTCTGACAAGAGGATTCCCTGGTAAGAGGCCATAGGAACACGCCCTAAGCAGTCCTGGTTGTAGAGCCCACCTGGGTGTAGAAGAGCCCACCTGGGTGTAGAAGAGCCCACCTGGGTGTAGAAGAGCCCACCTGGGTGTAGAAGAGCCCACCTGGGTGTAGAAGAGCCCACCTGGGTGTAGAGCCCACCTGGGTGTAGAAGAGCCCACCTGGGTGTAGAAGAGCCCACTTGGGTGTATGGCCCAGCCCACCTGGGTGTAGAGCCCACCTGGGTGTAGAAGAGCCCACCTGGGTGTAGAGCCCACCTGGGTGTAGAGCCCACCTGGGTGTAGAGCCCACCTGGGTGTAGAGCCCACCTGGGTGTAGAGCCCACCTGGGTGTAGAGCCCACCTGGGTGTAGAGCCCACCTGGTTGTAGAGCCCACCTGGGTGTAGAGCCCACCTGGGTGTAGAGCAGGGAGCAGAACTGAAAGTCAACGGAGAAGGAGAGCAGGCAGGAGCCAGGGAGGCGGCCCGGTGAGAACTCCCAGTGGTTGTCGAGATGGTGGAATAGACCCGTGTCCGCGGAACGAGCCTGCGAGATTGGGGGAGGGGGGGGGGGGGGGGGGGGGGGGGGGCGTTCAGAAAGGCAATGAGCAGGCAGGAGCCGGGGAGGCGACCCGGTGAGAACTCCCAGTGGTTGTCGAGATGGTGGAATAGCCCCGTGTGTCTCACGCTACCCCTCTACCCTCGGTCGCGCGTCAGGTAGCATCTGCGGAGATAACTGCTACAACGGGAGCTAGACTACGGGCTAGGCACGGGTGCTCGTGTGATCTCTGCGTTCCTTAGTTGTTTGCTCGTGTGTTCTCTGCTTGCACATTCACGGGGAGATTTTGCAAGAGTTTCACTAGCAAAGATTGACAACAATGGATACAACAACATTGGCAACACAGACTACATCAGAGCTAGCTAGGCTGCTGGTCGACCTCCAGCGCAGCAGCGCTCGCACCGCTCCAGCGTTGCAGAGTAGTGGTGCGCCAACGTTGCAAGTCCATGGTGTGCCAACGCTGCAGCAAGTCGGCTGCACAGCGTTGCACCCGCAGGACAACGGTGCACCTGCTTCGCAGGTGCGCGCAGCTGGTTGGTGCTCCACACCTTGTCACGAGCACAGCGCAGACGCCTGGCTGACTCCACGCCAGCGACTGCGCCCACCAGCCACGTCGACCTCGGGATACCACCCCCGAGGTCGGCCTCGCAGAAGTCACCCCGGCGACACTCGCGCACGTCGCCCGGGTATCCCGGTCGACCGGGCAACCACGCCTGGTCAACCAGCGCAGTCCGTAGCCGGCCACCCATGCCCGGCGTCCCCAGTCCGGCGTCCAGGGCCCAGGACACCGACCAAACCCCCAGGTCGGCGTCCAGACGACCAGGACGCTGTGCAGACCTCCAGGGCGGCGTCCAGCCTCCCTGGACGCCGACCAGACGCCCAGCTCGGCGTCCGGGCCCCAAGGACGCCCAGGTCGGCGTCCGGGACCCCAAGACGCCGTGCAGACGCCCAGGACGGCGTCCCAGGCTCCTATGACGCCGTGCAGACTCCTAGGTCAGCGTCCGGCCTTCCAGGACGCCATCCAGACGTCCAGAACGGCGTCCTCCTGCCCGGCGCCCTCCAGCCAAGCGCCCTCCAGCTCGGCGCCCTTGCAGTGGCCCCCGTATCCACTGCTGCAGATCGGCTGCAACCCCCACACATCCGACCACGAAGCCGGCTCCGCCCAAGCGAGGACGGGGCCAAACAACAGCCAAACAACACTCCCGTTGACAACATCTCCCTCCCCACAGTCCTCCTCAAAGTCCCCTCAGCAGCCTTCGGCACTTCCGCGACAGGTTACTGTGGACTCAGGTGGTGTTGGAGCTGGAGGTGCTGCCATTGGAGGTACCTGGTCTAAGGGTGCTCGTTCGAGTGGTGCTGGACCTGGAGGTGCTTGTCACGATATATATTTATATGCGTTTATAACTGTCTGTAGCTTTAGATTTAGTGTAGTTATGTTTCCTTTCTGTTGGTGGTGCACCTTTGCTAGTTTGCTATATGTACCTTGTGTGCTATAGTGAACAACACACATTCTCGACATTTTATCCTTGGTACAAACTCCTCAACACCCGCTTGGCCTAGGCTCCTAAGCCTAGGCCCCTAGTTAAACCTGGTTACAAGTTAAGTTAGTATCGTAACAGTGCTGGCACTAGAGGTGCTAGTTCTAGAGGTGCTGGAGCTGGAAGTGCTGGCACTGGAGGTGCTAAATCTGGGGGTGCTGGAGCTGGAGGTGCTGGCACTGGAGGTGCTATTTCTAGGGGTGCTGGAGCTGGAGGTGCTGGCACTGGAGGTGCTATTTCTGGGGGTGCTGGAGCTGGAGGTGCTGGCACTGGAGGTGCTAGTCCTGGGGGTGCTGTTGTCAGAATGTGATGTTTGTCTAGCCTGCAGTGGGGGTACTCTATAGCAAGTACAACCCAATTAGGGTTTCCTATATGTATCTCAACTGCTGCTAGTGAAAACCTCTCTTTCCTGTTTGTGATTCTTGCCTAGTCTTTCAACATGCTAGCAGAGCAGGTCGACCCTCCTGGTTCGATCCCCCACCCGATGCTTCCGCTGCTCTACTGCCTGTAGCGCGCCCCGCGCGCGCGCCGTTTTCTTCCTGCCGTGCGCTCGGAGCGCGCAGCGTTTTTTCTTCCCGCCGCGCGCTCGGGGCGCGCGGCGGTTTCCTGCCCCGGTAACCCGCGCGTCGCCCCCCGTCGCCCGACGCGGCCCGCGCGACCTGCGCCAGGCCCGCGCGCGGCCCGTACGGGCTGCGCCAGGCCCACGCGCGACCCGTACGGGCTGCGCCAGGCCCGCGCGCGGCCCGTACAGCCTGCGCCAGGCCCGTGCGCGGCTCGTACGGGCTGCACCAGGCCCGCGCGCGGCCCGCGCAGCCCGCGCGCGGTTCGTTCCGCCTGCGCCAGGCCCGTGCGCGGCCCGTACAGTCTGCCCCAGTGCCGCACGCCATCCCCCGAGCTTCTGACCGTGCCCCACCCCCGCTGCTGCCCACGCTCCTGTGTTAGGGTTTGGGGGTGGAGAGTATGGGGGTGCCGGGTGTGTGAGCCGTCCCCTGCTCCTCCTCCTCCTCCTCCGTCTCCCACTGCTGCAGCTGCCGCTGAGGGGGGTGGATGTGTTGGAGCCGTCGGAGTGGTACGAGGGGGGTGGCGTGTGAGCGGTGCTAGAGGTTCAACAAGGGGTGTGTGAAAGGGGTGTGGGACAGTTGGGGGAGGTTGACCGGAGATAGCCGACTTGTCGTCCGCAGCGCCTGAAGTCCAGAGAGCCACGACCCCCTGTGGCCGTGTAGTCTGGGGCTCTGCGCCCGGTAGCCACAGTGTGAGCATTCCTGGTAGTCCAGAGAGCCACGACCCCCTGTGGCCGTGTACTCCGGGGCTCTGCGCCCGGTAGCCACAGTGTGAGCACTCGTGGGAGCACAGAGAGCCAGCTGCGCCTGTCGCCGTGTAGTCCGGGGCTCTGCGCCTGGTAGCGTCAGTGCTGCGCACTCATGTTGCCCGTGTGTCTGCAGCTTCAGCCGTCGCCTCCCATCTTCTCGCCCCCCACAGTTTCTCCTCCTCCTCACTTGCCCTCTGTGATAGCCTCTAGCTTTGCTTATCCTTGTGAACTATTGCTATGCCTGCTTGTTGTGCTGCTTGTTGTTGATGTTTGTCTAGCCTGCAGTGGGGTACTCTATAGCGAGCACAACCCAATTAGGGTTTCCTATATGTATTTCAACTGCTGCTAGTGAAAACGTCTCTTTCCTGTTTGTGATTCTTGCCTAGTCTTTCAACAGCTGGAGGCGCTATTTCTGGGGGTGATGGTGCAGGAGGCGCTAGATGTGCTAAAACTGAGGAGACTAGTGCTGGAGGCACGACTACTGTGGCGCCCACTGCGCCTCCCCACCGCTACGACACCCGTCTCCAGGCTCTTCGTCGGGTTGAGCGCGAGGAGCAAGAGAGGCAGGAGCTACGGCAGTTGGTTGGACCAGCAGGAGCAACAGCACCAGCGACGGCGGCACCAGTCGCATTGTCTATATGTCTGTCGTTTATTGTTCTTCGTTTTGGCAATCCTATGTTTTTGTTCCATCTCAATGGATGTCTTTTAGGAGTGCATGGGTGTTGCATTTTCTCGACGCAAGTTTCTGTTGTGCGCACGCAGTGGTTGGCGTTGGACGCCCCAAGAAAACATTTTGCGTTACATACGTTCAATTTCGCGAGGCCCATTTATTTTCCGTTGAACGTCCATTTCAAACGTGTTACCTACCAGCTCAAATGCACCCATCTCAAATGCACCCATCTCAAATGCACCCATCTCAAATGCACCCAGCTCGAAGCATCACAAAGGAACTTGCGAAGTCGTCACACCTAGAATTAAAATTACAGTCTAAACTTTCAAAGTCAGTATCCACAACAAACAAACACTAGATCCAGCCATATTTGTTCCAGCATGCAACTCATCTAGCTCACCCTATGCTGCATTTATGAAATTAATAATAATTTAAAAAAAAACACAAAAAAAAACATCCTTTGTACTTAACATGTATCGTACCGGTCATAAACAGCACAAAAACCAGCCAGCAGATGTCTCCCTTATCTTGATCACCTTGTGCATCCCTAGAACCTTCCTTTGTACTTGAACATATGTGCCTCATCTTCCTCAACACTGTACCCCTCCAGCAGCTTCCGATTCACACTGTGCATCTTCTCCCTCACGTTCTTCGGCTTCTTCTCCTCGTCAAACCCTCCCGCAGCACCCCACTCTTGGCCCGCCTCCGATGCTCTAGTGGCCCATTGTTGATGCGCACTCCCTTCCTCTCCCAATAGAAGGAGCGGTCCACCACACAGTAGAGCGCCAGGGCGGGGTAGTCCTGCCGCAGTGCAGCCAGTGTGGGTGCGTCACACGCCTTGCTTGATGGGAAGAAGAGGAACCGCAGATTTGGAGCGCCGATGGAAGGCGGCTTGGCACAGACCTTCACTTTCTTCTTCTTATGCGCAGACTTGCGGCCTCTCCCCCCTCTTCCACCATAACCCCTCCCACCATAACCCCTCCCCCCATATCCATACTCATCCTCATCCTCCTCATCCTCCTCATCCTCCTCATCCTCATCCTCATAAGAATCGTCCTCTTCCTCGTCGTCCTCATCAGAATCACCACCAAAGCCATCATCATCTAGATCATCATCATACTCCCCATCATCCGTGAACGCCCTGTGATTCTCCACTGTCGCCTCCCACTCCTTGTTATGCTCCCCCTTCGTGTGCATCACAATCCCGAGGCTGCGAAGCTTCCTCCACACCACCCCCACCTCCTCGTTCGGAATCCCGTGCCTCACTACAAGCACCTCCACGCTTCCCGCTATAGAGCGCAGCCATTTGGTCCAAGAAAAACTGGAAACGCCGCGGGGAGCGTGCTGGAAGGAAGGCGGCAGCTGGTAGGACATCCTGGGGCGGTTGCTGCCCTTGTCAGTTGCAGGGCCGTTGAGGTACACAGCCCGCGCGGATGCGATGCGGAGGGAAGAGATGACAAGACGTTCCTGGCCGTACAACGAGAGGTGGTCGAGTGCGAGAGGGGCGGTGCTCTTGCAGGAAAGGACCAGCCACTTGGCCATCACCGACAGAGTCTTGAGAGCCTTGGAGACGGTGAGTGTGAGCTTGAGCTCGTTGCTGGCAAAGCGGAAGCGGAGGAGGCGGGCGTTGGGGAAGGAGAATTTCATCTCGTGGGTGCCAAACATGGGGCCGCGGGAGAGGTGCCAGTGCTGGTAGAGCGTGAACTCGTGCAGCTGCGGCGTGATGGAATCCAGATACTTGAAGTTGACGTGGTTGGTGTCCACCTGCTTGAGGGTCAGGCAGCGAATTGATTTCAGCCACGCAGCATTCGCACAGCTCTTGTCGAGATTCCACATGCCCCGGCCCAGCTTCAGGTGCTGCAGGCGTGAGCAGTTTTTCAGGAAGCTCAGGGTCCAGTCCTTGTACTCCTGCTCGTCGTTGCTGTCTACAAACCCAAGAAGCTTGATGCTGAAGGAGGAGAGGGAGGGGCTGCAGTGAGCGATCAAGGGGCGGAGGGAGCGGAGCTGCTGCACATCTGTGAAGATGAGATCGAGGGAGGTGATGCTCTGGCTGTGACGG
This sequence comes from Closterium sp. Naga37s-1, assembly GCA_947471745.1. Taxonomy (NCBI): domain Eukaryota; kingdom Viridiplantae; phylum Streptophyta; class Zygnematophyceae; order Desmidiales; family Closteriaceae; genus Closterium; species Closterium sp. Naga37s-1. The sequence continues at coordinate 400,577 of CANJKZ010000206.1, read as the reverse complement.
GTGAGGAAGTAACGCATGGTCTTCTGCCAACGCTCGTCCTCGTACACCAGGGAGATGGGTTGTTGTTCCTGCACGCAATAAAGACAGGAAATATTTGGCTCTGTGAATGTGATTTGCGAGTTTCAGTATCCTTTCGTGATGTCTGTTGCATCTTCAAGGTGTACATGCATGTTGGGCAGAATCATGCATACATACATGGCGAGGGTACATAATTTTCAGAGATTTTCAGAATCATGGATTGCTGCGAAAAATAGTGACGGATCCGGAACAGCTTGAGGAAAGAAACGAGTTGATGGAAGAAATGCGAGGTTAGAGGCAGAGGACTCACCGTGAAGGAGAGGACATGGTGGAGAAGCCTCTTGCTGGCGAGAGCGCAGCAGAGCAGAGGCCACGAGGAGCCATAGCCTTTAACATAAACTCATGCTGGTCACTGGCGGAGGAATCACGGTGAGTGAACATTTTCTTGAACTCCGACTGGTCGTCCGATTCCTTCTTCGAAAGGTCACGTCTTGGGTTTCTAAACCGCGAGGCGACTTCGGGTTTGTCCACTTTGGGGGGTGGCTGCAGGAGGCCGAGGAAGATTCTGTGCCAGAGGCGAGCTGGCAGCATGGCGACCACATCACGGCGGGTGGTGGCTGAAGGGTGAAAACGATGGGGTGTGAAAGTCGGAGAAGATAAAGAACTGAATCAGAAAATAGCAAGAACGTGTTGTGTTGAGGCGACTTTTGAGTCGACTCAAAAGACTACATCATGGCGGGAGTTGAAAGGATGGGGAAGTGAAAATGGGGGAGGATCAGGAGCTGAATCAGAGAAAAAAGAAAGAACGGCTTGTGTAGCCTTCAAGAGTGAAATGCAGTGGAAGGACAGACAGGTACTGAAAGCGACAGGCATGACGCTAGATTGAAAGGGAGAATGGGAATCACGCTTGCAGCAGGGAGAGCACGGAGCAACGGGATGACAAACGTGAGAAAGGGTGTCACATTAATACGCGAGAATGAGAGAACGACGAAAATAAAAGAAGAATCGGACTGCATTGACGAGGAGCAAAGCGACACTGGGAAGATAAGCGACAGGTAATGGGACGAAATAGGATGGAAACGCGGTGTTCTTGCTACAGTTCTTCATGCTCTCCCGTTCTTTTTCACCTTCGTAAACGTTTCCTTAGCATTATCAAGAAAAGCATTACTAATCTGTAGCTGGACCATGACGCCGGCATATGTGAAACTCAAACGCACCAGGCGAGATTAATATCCGTTAGTGTTGAATGGCAGATACTTTGTGAACACGAACCTGAATATTCCATTTATGACGCTGGATTTCTTCGTCAGTAAAGAGCTTATGGCGAATGAGAGCACCAATGTGATATTAGTAGCTGGTAGCCTTTGAAACACTACCACTGTAATCGTGTCAAGTTCGTCAAACCAACTAGTAGTGGTGGGAATGGCAGTCCCGACTCCCGAGATTCGCGCGACAACGTGATGTTTTCGGGAAATGCTGCTGCTGAGCAGGCAGTGCTGCCCCCGCACGTGTCAGGTTTCAAAATTCAAACCAAGCGGGATTCTGAAATTCGCAGGCCGTGCTAAGGCTGGCCCAGAATCATGTAGGTCGTCTTTAGACACCAGATGTAATTCAAGGTCGGATCGAATTGGATTAGTCTCACGGGAAACATTCGACACGAGGTGTTTTGTGTGTGCTTCTCTGCAAAGAGTCCCACTGACAAAATAAACTGGAATGGGCCCTTAGAGTTCTAGTGCTTCGCTACAAGCATGACTCTACAAATACAGAGCACGTTGCTCCACTAAGCTTGACATCACACCAAACAAATAGGTCAAGGGCTCAGGGTTCAGGGCTTTGTGCATCAGCCGAGGTTTCCGTAAAGCTTATAAAGCAGTGGGGAAGGCTGTGGTTGGTCAACAACCCTCGTTTTCCGCCGAGAGGTTTCCAGACTGAATGGGAGAAGAGGAGTATTCGTCGGAGAGAAGTCTTTTGCATAGAGATCCATTGGCTTGGGCGCACGAGCGGCGCTCTTGAGTTGACTCGCAGGCATCGCAAAGGCATCGCACAGATATCGCACAGGATCGCACAGGCTTTGCACAGCGATCGTTGGAAAGGGAAGCCGCTGCACGTTACGGCGCACGAGCATCTGCCGCGATGGCGCGAGGGCGAGCAGCGGGCGCGCGGGGAGGGGCAGCGGCGCGCGGGGCAGGGAGGGGCGGCGCAGGAAGAGGAGCGGTAGAGATCGGAGAAGGAGGCGTGGGGACGGGGGGGGTAGCGATGGGCATGGAAGCGGCGGGGCGGATGGCGGGGGGGTGGGTAGCGGCGGGAGAGGTGGTATCGCCGTCGGAGGTGCCATCTGGGGGAGGCGTCATCTCCCCCTGGTGCATGCACGTGCACACCGTGCTCGGCACGCGCCTGCTCGTGCCCGTCGCTCCCAGCGCCTCCATCAGCGACCTCCTCCGTGCGTTCCCCTTCGCGCTCCCCGTCCCCCCGTCCCGCACGTCCAGCTCGTCTCCCCCGTCCCCCACTGCTGCCTTCCCCCCCCTTCACTGCTGCCTTCCCCCCCCTTCACTGCTGCCTTCCCCCCCCCTTCACTGCTGCCTTCCCCCCCCTTCACTGCTGCCTTCCCCCCCCTTCACTGGTGTCTTCCCCCCCTTCACTGGTGTCTTCCCCCCCTTCACTGGTGTCTTGCCCCCCCCTTCACTGGTATCTTCCCCCGTCCCCTATGGAGTGTTCGACTGAGAGACGAGGGAAGGGGAAGATGGCGAGTGCTCAGTGAAGCGCACATCGACTGAGAGACAGCGACAGCACATCTACCCACTCGCTCGCTGCACTCCCCATCCCACTCCCTGCGGCTTCCCTGCCTCCCACTTGCTGTCTCCCTCTGCCTCTTGGAAAGGAAACGATGAAACACAGTAGTGTAACCGCTCGCTAGAATTAAACCCTGCGCATAAACTCGCGCGGCTTGAACCCTACATCACGTGCAAGCTTACTGACACCCGCGCCACGTGTTGATGCGGTGCAAAAGCGTTGATCGCCTGCCCTGGCGGGCCCACGTGCTTCCAACCAACACTGGATTCACGTCACCTTCTTCCCCCTTTCCTCACTGCACGCATTCTCTCCCCTTCCACGCCTCCAAACCAAACCCTTGAATTATGTCCTTTCTTCCACTTTCGCTTCTTTGCTCCTTTTTCCTTCTTCCCCACCCTCCCCATATTATCTTCTTCTCCTCCTCCTCCTCCTCCTCCTCCTCCTCCTCCTCCTCCTCCTCCTCCTCCTCCTCCTCCTCCTCCTCCTCCTCCTCCTCCACCACCACCACCACCACCACCACCACCACCACCACCACCACCACCACCACCACCACCACCACCACCACCACCACCACCACCACCACCACCACCACCACCACCACCACCACCACCACCACCACCACCACCACCACCACCACCACCACCACCACCACCACCACCACCACCACCACTTTCCCCTCCCCTGTCTTCAATCCCTCATGTCTCCTGCACTTCCACCCCACCTGGTTGGATGGCAGGCATGGTGGGGCAGCAGCACGAGCACATACACGCGCACATGGGGAGCATTCGTTTCGAGTCCGTCAAGGTGTGTGCTTTGCTTCCCCTCCTTGAGGTGCCACACTGCCACCCCTCCCAAGGGCACGTGCCACCCCTCCCAAGGGCACGTGCCACCCCTCCCTGGCGCATGCAAATTCTTTCAATCCCTCCTTAGAAGTCCACCAGCGAGTGTGCAGCACTCAAATCATCGGCCTCGCAATCCCAAAACATTCTGCACTCGAACCCTGGACCGAGGGTTCAGGGTTTAAGGTTTTGCACCTTCCTGCACTCGAACCCTGGCCCGGACCTTGGCTCCAGCCTACCTCACAGAAATATTTACCTTACGGGATGCACCATAATACAAATTGAATCATACAGTCTCCTCGCGGCACCCATTCGACAGCCACGATTTACACTTTCTCTCGCTCCTTGCTTTCTCTCCACCTCAGTCCCCTCTTATACTTCTTATCCCCCATTTATCCCTCTTTATCCCTCTTAATTCCCTCTTCTCCCCCACGTGTCCAACTCTTTTCCCCCATTGCTTCCATGCTCACCCATCAGGTGCTGCGCCAGGCCACTCTGTTTGACGTCGCCCCACAACTCAAACTGGCTGACGTGTTGAAGCCTGATGACGTCATCCTCGCTTTTACTGGGGATGCTGACGTTGCTGCTGATGTCAGCGGTGAGCTCCCTTGGGTTCTGATAGGTTGGAGGTGCCGCAGCCATCTGTGCATGGTTTCACTTGTTGGTTTCTTTGACTGTTAGTTTTCCTGTGTCGTTTCTTCGTTCTAAGTACCTTTCCAGGCTGGGGTGATGAGTTTGTCTGAGTACCAAGCTTCACATGGTAAACAACACCCTCTTTGTTGCATGACCCTCTTTTTGAAGATGCGATTCAATTGTTCCCAATTCCGTCGCACACGTGCGAATGAACGGAATGCCTTTGTTCTTCAAGCCTCGCACCTCCATTTCGTCATTTTCTCTCGTTCCCCCTCTCACTCTCTGCGCCTCCTCCACCTCCTTTCGCCCTCTCCCTTTCATACTCTTTCTTGCCTACCCAACAGACTATCTGACACACCACCTTGCCTTCGGCTCCTCTCTTCCGAGTCACAACGAATCTCCCTTTAGCCCTCTCGACCACCATTCACCGTCTCCTCACCACCAACTGCCACGTGGCAGTCTCTCCAACGACCACGTGGCGTTCCAGCGTGGGCTGCTGTCCGCCCTCGCTGCTTCTGACGTGGCAGGGAGGGGGGTGAAGGCGGTCAGCGAATCAGGGGAGGGGAGGAGAGTAAGGGGGGTGGTGGTGGGGGGAGGGGGGAAGAGAATGCGGCTGGAGGGGGAGGAGATGGAGCGGAGGGGAGGGGACAACGTGCCCTTGTTGACAGATGGGCCGGCGGGAGAGGGAGGAATCAGTGGAGAGGGGGGAGGAGGGCGAGGGGAAGGAGGGCGGGGAGAGGGAGAAAGGGAAGGGGGAGGAGTAGTGAGAGGCGCGGAGGTGGGTGGTGAGAATGGGTGGGTGCTTGGGAGCTGCGAGGGCAAGGAGAAAGGAGCGGTCGATGAGAGACCAGAGGCGGGAGGGGGACATGGGAGGAAGCATGGGGGAGGGGAGTCAGGGGGAGGGGAAGGAAACGTGCAGGTGGGTGGAGAGGTGACCGCTGAAGGGGGGGGTGAGAGGAAGCGGAGGAGGGAGGGCATGGAAGAGCAGAGGGTGGGTGATGGCACTGGAGAGGAGGGAGGTGCGGAGAAGGTAGATGGGAAGAGAGCAGATGGTGCGTCTGATGGTGAGAAGATGGGTGGGGAGAGTGTGGGTGTGGTACGGGCAGGGAAAAGACAAAGAGTGAGGGAGGGGAGTGAGAAGGATGGGGTGGTGGAGGGGATAGAGGGGGATGGGGGGGTGGTGGACGGAGTTGCGTTGGAGGGAAGAGGGGGTGAGAAGGGGAAGGGAAATGAGAGAGATGCGACTGTGAGGAGGAAAGAGAGTGGTGAAGGGGATGAGTTGAAGGAGAGGGAAGGGGTAAAGGAGAAGGAAGCTACCAAGGGAAAAGGGAAAGATGAGGCGAAAGGGAAAGATGAGGTGAAAGGGAAAGATGAGGTGAAAGGGAAAGATGAGGTGAAAGGGAAAGATGAGGTGAAAGGGAAAGATGAGGTGAAAGGGAAAGATGAGGTGAAAGGGAAAGATGAAGTGAAAGGGAAAGATGAGCTAAAGAGGAAGGACGAGATGAAGGGTATGGAAGGGAAGAGCGGGAAAGTAAGTGGGAAGGGGAAAACAGCTGAGGGAGGGCGTGAGGAGGAGGAAGAGGGAGCAGTGAATGGGGTGAAGGAGGGCCGTGCACCACATGGTGCTGGCGATACTGCCCGGGGTGCTGTGGTGAAGGGTGGTGGTGGAGGGGGTGCGAATGAGGAAGTGGTGAGTTTGGTGAGGGATGAGAGTGAGGAGGAAAATGAGGAGAGTGAGGAGGAGAGTGCGAGTGATGGTGAGGAGGAAGGAAAGGAGGAAGGGGAAGGAGAAGGGAAGAACATGGAGATTGAGAAACAGGAATCAGAGGATGAGGGGGATGAGGAGGGTGAGGAGGGTGAGGAGGAAGAGGAGGAAGAGGAGGAGGATGAGGAGGGGAAAGTGAAAGTTTCAGAGGCAGAGGCGAAGGAGGAGGGGAAGAAGGAAGGTGGTGGTGATGATTCAGAGACAGAAGAGGAATCAGACGAAGAGACAGAGGAGGAGGCAGAGGAGGAGGCAGGAAAGGAAGGAAAGGTGAAAGAAAAGGAAGTGAAAGGGAAGGATAAGGGGAAGACAGACAAAGAGGAGGAGGAAGAGGAGGAGGATGAAGAGGAGGGGAAAGTGAAAAAGTCGGAGGCAAAGACGAAGGAGGAGGGGAAGACAGAAGATGGTGGTGATGATGCGGAGACAGAAGAGGAATCAGACGAAGAGACAGAGGATGAGGTAGAGGAGGAGGCAGGAAAGGAAGGAAAGGTGAAAATGAAGGAAGTGGGAGGAAAAGATAGGGGAAAAACAGACAAAGAGGAGGAAGAAGAGGACGAGGAGAAGGGAGGGGAAGAGGAGGAAGAAGAGGAGGACGAGGAGAAGGGAGGGGAAGAGGAGGAAGAAGAGGAAGAAGAGGAGGAAGATGAGGAGGGGAAAGTGAAAGTTCCAGAGGCAGAGGGGAAGGAGGATGGGAAGATGGAAACTGACGGTGATGATTCTGAGACAGAGGAAGAATCAGAGGAAGAGACAGATGAGGAGGTACAAGAGGAGACAGGAAAGGAAGGAAAGGTGAAAGAAGCGGTAGGGAAGGGTAGAGGAAAGACAGATAAAAAGAAGGAAGAAAAGGAGGACGAGGAGGAGGAAGAGGAAGACGAAGACGAAGAGGAGTCAGATGATGAGGTGGTGGTGTTGGAGAGCGGTGCAGAGGGAAACAAGGAGCGAACAGACAAGGCTCAGACGAGATCCTCTGCTGTTGCTGCTGCTGCTGCTGCTGCTGCGAGCAAGGCAGTGGCAACGAAAGGAGCAGCAAGCAAGACGAGTGGGGAAAAAGCAGACAACAAAGCAGGTGCGGGTAAAGCAGCAGATGACAAGAAACTAGCATCGAAGGCAGGGGGGGGCAAGCAAGACGGAGGAAGCAAATCTAGTGTACCAGGTTCAGGAGGAAAAGATGCTGACGCAGAAGGACCCAGCAAAGGAGCTAGCAAAGGGGCAGCCAAAGGAGCTAGCAAATCTGGTGCAGCAGCATCAGGAGGAAAGGCTGTTGATGCAGAGGGAGTGGGCGTTGTGAGGACAGGTGGGAAGGAGGATGAGCAGCTGAGTGAGGAGAGTGTGGAGGCGAGTGAGGGAAGCGAGACGGAGAGTGAGGGAGAAGTGGAGGAGGAGAACGAGGAGGAGAGTGAGGAGGAAGAGGAGGAGAGCGAGGAGGAAGAGGAGGAGAGTGAGGAGGAAGAGGTGGAGAGCGAGAAGGAAGAGGAGGAGATTGAGGAGGAAGAGGATGAGAGTGGGGAGGAGGAGGAAGAGGAAGAGGTGAGGGAAAGGGATGACAAGATCAAGGAGCAGGGCAACGCAAGCAAGGGAGTGCACAAAGGCAAGGGGACAGTGTTGGGGGTTGCCAAGGGAAAGGGGGCTGCAGAGAAAGCGGAGGTTGCGAGTGGAGCGAAGGAGGCAAGCACAAAAAAGGGAGGTCACAAGGGGCCTTTGGAAGCAGCTGCTGCAGATGTAGCAGCGGCGGCACCAGCAGGTGCAGGAGCAGCAGCATTGACGGATGTGGGTGGCACGGGGGGGAGCAAGACAGGAGGGAAGCGTGGGGGTGGAGGCAAGAAGGCTGATAGCAATCCTGCTGCCCCTGCCGCTGAGGCAGGAACACAAGGTGCAGCCGCTACTGCTACTTCTGCTGCGCCTGCTGCCCCTGCCCCTGCTGCTGCTGCTGCTGCTGCTTCCCCTGCTGCTTCGGCTGTTGCAGCAGCCAAGTCTGCGAGCTCCGGGGAGGCGGCTCCTCTGGAAGCTGGAAGAGGAGGGGGGAGGGGGACGGGTAGGGGGAGGGGTAGGGGTAGGGGTAGGGGGAGGGGTAGGGGTGCTGTGAATCCTTCTGCCGATGTGCCTGCTGTGGCTGCTGCGCATGCAACTGCTGCTGCTGCTGCTGCGGCGGCCGCTGCAGCTGCTGCTACTGGAGCTGCTTCAAGTGCAGATGAGCTTCATTCTGCTTCTGCCGATGGAGCTCCCCCAGCAGCAAAGAAGCGCGGCAGGCCTCGTGCTGCTGCTGCCCCTGGGTCTGCTGCAACTGCTGCTGCTGCTGCTGCTGCGGCCGCTGCGGCTGCTGCTAATGGAGCTGCTTCTAGCGCAGATGAGCTTCATTTTGCTTCTGCTGATGGGGCTCCCCCAGCAGCCAAGAGGCGCGGTAGGCCTCCTGCTGCCAAACCTAAAGTTGCTGCCGCTGATCCTGCGGCTTCTGCTGCTGCCCCCACTGCTGCTTCCCTTCCTCCTGTTGCACCTGTTAGTGGTGCACCTTCTGCTGCAGCAGCAGGAGGAAAGGCATCAGGGAGAGGGAAGGCAGTGGGACGAGGAAAGGCAGCAGCAGAGGCAAGAAAGGCAGAAGCAGGGGCAGCAGCAGCAGCAGCAGCAGGTGGTAACGCGGTTGCTGCTCCAGACACAGATACAGCATCAGTGTCATCACAGGTGCCAACAGCTGCTGCTGTGGATGGAGTGGGAGGAAACGCATCGGCAGAAGGGAGGGCAGGAGAAGGAGGGAAGGCAGCAGGTGGAAGGGGAAAGACGGCAGGCAAGGGGAAGGCAGCAGCAGCTGCCGCTGCTGCTGGCAAGGCAAAAGGAGGAGCAGCAGCAGTAAAGGCGGGTGCGTCACGTGCAGCAGAGGCAGCAGGGGCAGGATGGGCAGAAGGGCCAATAGATACAGCGAACCCGACGGGTCCAAGAGTGCCTCTTCGAATGAGCGCACCACCAAGCGGCACCTTTCGTTACCCCCGAGCCACTTCCCCTATTGCCTCCACTGCCCCTCTTGCCTCTGCTGCCCCCTTGCCTCCACCTTCCCCCACGGCTGGGCCGCCCAGGTAACTTCCCCGTGCATCCAGGTGAGTCCTTTGTGTGTCCAGCAACTTCCGTGTGCATCCAGGTAACTTCCTCGTGCGCCCAGGTAACTTGCTCGTGTGTCCACATAACTTCCTTGTGCGGCCAGGTAACGTCCTTGTGCGCCCAGGTAACTTCCTTGTGTGCCCAGGTAACTTGCTCGTGCATCCAGGTAACTTACTCGTGCATCCAGGTAACTTTCTTGTGTGCCCAGGAAACTTCTCGTGCATCCAGGTAGGTTTCTCATGTGCCCAGGTAACTTCCCCATGCGTCCAGGTAACTTCCTTGTGCGCCCAGGAACTTGTTTGTGGGCCCAGGAAACTTACTCGTCCGTCGAGGTAACTAAACCTCCTATTGCACCCAGGTAACTTGCTAATATCATCACAGGATGTAGCCATGTGCTATTTAGCCATGTAACCATGTGCAATGTTTTGTCACATTTTCATTGCATACCTGTCTTTTGTTGTTGCATTCCCGTTCCCCACTACCTTGTTTGCTCAGTGTATCTACTTGTTATGATGTAGTCGCATTTGCCATTCTATACCGTGTCACTTTTTCCCACGTGTTGTTTGAGCTCGCCTCACTGACTGCTTGGCTTGCCCCTCCCCTTGTGGTTTCTCAACAGCCCTATGCCGGTCCTTGACCTGGGAGACATTCTTAAGATGATAAAGTAAACTGCATCAAGGCGCAATCTTGCTTCATAAGCGCCTGTTAGAGGAGCACCCACGCACGCACCCAAGTAAATGGTGAACTCTGAGCATGTTCTTTTCTTTAGACATTTTTTGTAAACTTCGGGTCCAGACTGTAATGACATGATGCAGTTATGGAGAGTGTGAAGTGTACTTCAATGCACTTTGCAGATTCCAGTCGAAACACAAATAGTCATGGATGTAAGTGAGCTATTCAAAGGAAAGGAAATGTCACCAGATCATTATTGCGCCTGTGTGCGACCTTGTGCACCTGAGTGAAGATGGTGCTGGATGGGTGTGTGCTCTGATTCAGACAATACCTGGTTATTGGAGCCCGCCGAGGGTGGTTTAGCAGCCAATACACGCACTGCATGTCATGAAAAGGTCCTTTTTTTTCGGGCGTTTGAGAGTTTTCAAGAACTGTAGCCCTCTCTTACAAACATCTGCTTGACAAGCTTTCAGAAAATGCTGCAGAACTTCCCGGCTTCACCAGTGTTGAGGAGGGTCGGCACGGCAGACACTCGAAAGGCAGTAAGCAGGTGGTGCAATGCTCTGCTTTTCCCCACAATGCACCGAAGCCCAACTTGGTGTGAGGGCAGCCAACGTGCCAGCTAAGGAGGTGCAACACCAGGGCTATCAAAACAAGGTGCAGTCAGCATCAGTCTGTCAGCACACATACTTCCTGCTCTGCTTGCTGAGGGAAGAAAGGGGGCTGAGGGGAGAGAGATGGCCATTTCTCAGTACTGATGTGCACAAAAAGCAGGCTTTGAACCTGACGTGAATCGAACACGCAATCTTCTGATCTGGAGTCAGACGCGCTACAATTGCGCCACAGATCGGTGAAACCAAAGGGACTAAAATAATTATTAACAAATATTACTTTTCAGCGCGTCGCGTTCACTCTGACCAGAAGCGTGTCCTCCCGCCCCGCCACAAATAACCGTTTGAACTCATGCTGCAATTCATCTCAAATTCACACAGATTTGTTGAGCCAAACAAATCAGCCACGCACACACTCGTGTTTGAGCCCATCCCATTCCCGTACATGGCAGAAATGACCACGCGATCGAGCAAACTTTGACAGCAACGCGCAGATTTCACCGTGGTGATGAAACTGGCGAGAGGCGAGAGCGCGATTCCATAGCCAGTTAAACAGGATCGTCATGGCATCGTCGCTGGGAGGTGCTGAAGATCCGAATTGCGAACTGAGAGGGACGAGCGAGCGACGTGATAAGAGGAGGCGAGAGAACGATAGGCGACAGGACAACGCCGACCCCGAAGGCAAGGACCTACATTCATAGCGGAGCTTGGTCTTACCGCGACTCTGTCCCTCAATTCTTGTTTTCGTGCCTCAAGGCACCCGAACTTCACTTCTGCTCAGAGAATAATTTCTCTCTCTCTCGCTTCGCACAATTAGTCAACTGGCAATTTCCGTCCATCCCTTCCAATCTTTGTTAGTCTCTCCTACTCACCTTCATTCATCATCTCACAAGAAATAGAAGTTCTCTTTCTCCCACCTTCAATCCTAGTAGTCGTGGAAGCTAAATTCGCTCGTTTCCAGCATCGCAACTCAAATCATGTTCTCTCCCCGTCCCTTCGCTCCTTTCTTTCTCTTCCCTCGCCCGCTCGTCTCCCTCTCCCTCTTCCCCCCAATTCTCTCCCTCTTTCTTTCTCCTATCCCTCTTCCTCTCCCTCTTTCTCCCCCTATTTCTCTCCCTCTTTCTTTCCCTATCTCCCTCTCGCTCATTCTCAGACCAGGGCAACGACCTGATCGACGCGCTCCCAGCGGCGCTCTGGCACCGCATTTTCCACCTGCTGCTGGAGCGCCCCTGCACCGCCACCCCTCCGCACTCCGCGGGCGGCCGCTACTACTGCCGCGCGCGCAGCACGGCGCAGCGAGCAGAACCCAACTCCAGAGGCACCGGCGGTGGCGGCGGTGCTGGTAATTCTACTGGCCGCAATGTCTCACGAAGCGATGAGAATGGTGCGGCTAGAGTGGAACCGGTGCCCGTGTTCGTGAAGGCCGGGGTGTCGCCGTGCTGGCTGCATGCGCGCAACGCTCGCACATATGGCTCCTCGTGGCCTCTGCTGTGCTGCGCGCTCGCCAGCAAGAGGCTGCTCCACCTCGTCGCCTCCTTCTCCGTGCGTAGAGTGCTCCACTCGTTCTCTGTCCCTCCACGCCCTGCTCTCGCGACTGCTGCCCCTCCACACACTCGCATTTTGCATGTTGGTTCTTTTCCAGGGGCAGTTGTCATGTCTCGCTCCTTCACACTTCATTGCATTCTGAATCGTAGGTTAAATGCATAACTCTCTGTCCTTCACTCCCATGCATGGCAGCTTCGCACTCTCAGATGCTCCTTCGAGCTCTCTCCCTCTCTCTCATTTTTCTGCGCATGCTGGAATCCCTCTTGATAACCATCTTCATAACCATCTTGATAAGCTCTAGTGCTCACTCCAAGCTTTTTTCCCTCCCTCCTCCCTCTCTCCCTCGCTCCCTCCCTCCCTCCTCCCTCCCTCCCTCCCTCCCCTCCGCTCACCCACCAGGAACAAGGCACGCCCATGAGTCTGCACCTCACAGCCGCCCAGCCCCAGTGGACCACCAGCGTGCGCTGGCTGCTCTCCCGCTCCTCTCCCACCTTTCCTTTCCTCCGCCTCTCCTTCTCCCACCCCTCCCTCATCCCCCTCATTCGCCGCCCCTTCACTCTCCCCTCCTCTCCGGTCTCCTCCTCCCTCTCATCCATGCAACTAAGCTTGAGCATTAGAGAGAAATTCACAGAGGAGGATTACCGCCAGAGTGACTGGAATCTAGGCTTTCTCAAGACCTGCTCCTCCCTGCACTCCCTCGCACTCGAACGTGGCGCCTGGCGCTTGGGTAGAAGCTGCCTCACCGCTCCCTGGATGCAGTCCCTTCGGAGCTTAACCCTAAAAAATGTGGACCCCAGGGGAATATCTCTTAAAGCCCTGGCTGTCATTTCCCCTCAGCTGCACGAATTCTCGTTCTGCGAGCCGTGGAAGCTGGAGGAGGAGGGAGGGGAGGACTGCAAGGGACCCGTGCTGCTGGAGCTCGAGTTCACCAGGGCTCGCCGCCTCTCCTTCCGCTTCCTCACCCACGAGCTCAAGCTCAAACTCGCCCTTTCTCACGACTCCCTCGCCTCCTTCTCCGCCTGTGCCCAGTCCCTCACTCTCGCCTGCCGCTCTGCCCGCCCTCTCACCTTGACCTAGCTCTTGCTGTTTGGGGAAGAGAGGATCCATATCGCCTCCTTCAAGGTTGCCTCTGTCCGTGCGCTTTACCTCAATGGTCCGATTAATCTGCTGCCGCCACGCCCCCACCGCATCCCAGCTGACGTTCGGAAAGCCATGGATAATCTGTGGAGACTCGTTTGTGTATCTTCCGCCACCGCAGCCGTTTGCATGGGCGGACTGGCTGAGCACACTCGCGCCAGCAGTGGAGCTGCTTATAGCAAGGCACGACATCGACCTTGGCGCCTGCAGGTTCCCCTGGCCGCGGCTGCGGAGCCTCGGGATTGTCGTGGCGAGCGACTACGATGTGATGAACCCGGTGCGAGGGGAGATGGCGGTGGAAGATGTGGAGAGAGCAGATGGGAATGAGATCATCGAGTGGACGAGAAAGCAGAGGAGGAAGGAGAAGGCGGAGGCGAGGGAGACGGAGCACAGGATGAGGAATCAAGGGCTCACTCGGTTTCATGCAGGCCCGTTTGGCAACCAGCTTGGGGTTGACGATGGTGATGATGATGATGACGATGTTTATGGTCCACTGGAGCGAGAGACGCCTTCACGCAGATCTGCTCCCACTCGACTGTACATCCCTCCGAAAATCCATGCTCCAAATCTGCGGGCCATCTTCTTTCCAACCCGCCGCAACACACCCCGAGCCTTGCTAGCAGACCTGAGGGCGAGGCATCCCTCCCTGGCGCTGTACTGTGTTGCGAGGCACACGTGGTACTGGGAGAGGAAAGGGACGAGGGTGGAGGGTGGGCCGGTGGCGCACGTGAGGGGGGCGAGAGGAGGGAAGAGCAGTGCGTCGTTTAGGAATGGGAGGAAGAGCGTGCGGGACAAGATGCACAGTGTGAATCGCGGGCTGATGGAGGGGTACACGCTGGATGAGGAGGAGTGGTTTATGGTTGAATGACGGAATTGGAAGCCGGTGGTTGGTGCGGAGTATGAGCGGGAGAGGGATCGTGGTCGGGATAGCGATGGTGACGAGTTTGATGATGAGGAGGAAGAGGAAGAGGTGGAGGAGGAGGATGAGGAGGATGAGGAGGATGAGGATGATGAGGAGGATGAGGATGATGAGGATGATGAGGATGATGAGGAAGATGAGGAGGATGAAGATGATGAGGATGATGAAGATGATGAGGATGATGAGGATGAGTAGGGATGAAGGGTGTAGTACCGCATAAGGAGTTGAAAGTGCATACCTGGCACATTTTGCATTCCTTGCCAACTACAGTTCATTTGCCAGGCTCATCAACACTGCCTCCAAACTCGTCAATGCTACCTCTGCCTCAACCTGGTAAATTGCCACAGTATATAGTCATCCAACATTATTCCATGCACTCTCAAAGACAATGTTGCAATGGAAGGTGTGGGTTCCAGCAGTGTGTTCAATAATAAAGGCAAAGGTTTTATGTTGTGAAAGTGCTTGAATTGGAGAATGACCCTGTTGGAGTGAATTTACACTCAGAGAGTTATCTAATGTATTGGCATGTTATGCACCATAGATTTACAACTGTATGTAAGCGTGCATAGTGATAGTTGAAGCAGCGGTAGCAGGGCTAGCAGTAGCGAGGTAGCGAGCCTAGCAGGCACTTCCACTCTTGCCCCCACAGCAAGGGAAGGGACTCAGCAGGTTACGATCTTGTGATGCTCGTAGTAGGAGCTTCCGTTGCGCGCAGCCTCCAGTGCATGCAGCCTGCGCGGGTCGGCCCTTGACAGATTCTTTACCGCCATGGCGACGGGCTCGCTGAAGCAGGTCGCCAAGTGTCGCCTGCGCGATCTGCTCGTCGCAAGCACCGCCAGTCGCACATTCGCATCAACGTCGAGCCCCGTGCAACCCGCCGTTGGCCGCGCTCGCGCTGACTCCGCCGCCCACAACGCACGCGCTGATTCCGCTGCTCACAGCGCTCGCGCTGACTCCGCCGCGCGCACCCAATCCGCCGCCACGGGCCCCTTGCCCGCTGTGCTCGCCGCCGCTACCACCGTTTCTGTGCCGCCTGCCGCGTCGCAGCGCACGTCGCAGCGCACGTCGCAGCCCGCGTTTCAGCCGACTTCGCAAAGATTTCCCGTCGGATGTTTTCAGCCGGCCTTCCTACCACGCGGCCGATTCCAGTCCGCTCTACCCTCGCCGCCTTCCGCGCCTCACGCGCTTTGGCCTGCCGCGCCACGCGTAGAATACGCAACAGCGCCGGCGGCGGCAGCAGCGCGCTGCCACCACTCCGCCGCCGAGCCGTGCCACCACGACGAGGCGCGAACAGGAAACGGAGCCACATCAGCAGCGACGGCGACGACTAGCAGCGGCGGTCGTGATAAGCCCGTCGACTCAGCGACGCCTGCCACGTCAGCAGCTGATGACGCGTCCGCGTGCTGGCTGTGCTCCGCCGATCGCGGCGCTGAAGCGCACGCGGGGAAGGGCATCTCGTCCGCGGATGGCATGCGCGCGGATGCGGAAGCGGAGGGCGCGAGGGGCAGGGGGGATGGCGCGAGCAAGCAGGGCGACCCACTGACGTGGCGGTTCTTCTGCGGAGCATGTGGCGCGCTGCAACCAGTGGACAAACATACGGACCTGTTCGAACTGTTCGGCCTGTGAGTCGGTGATTGGAGAGTTTGAGGGGCTGTGAGTCGGTGATTGGAGAGTTTGAGGGGCTGCGAGTCGGTGATTGGAGAGTTTGAGGGGCTGCGAGTCGGTGATTGGAGAGTTTGAGGGGCTGTGAGTCGGTGATTGGAGAGTTTGAGGGGCTGCGAGTCGGTGATTGGAGAGTTTGAGGGGCTGCGAGTCGGTCGGGGGGTGGCGTGTTTGGGATTGCATCGGACCTTCTTCTGAGGTTTCGATAGAGGCATCTTGTGCGTTTTGCGATCAGCTGCCCCCCCGGGGGAGCATGTGGCGCGAGGTGGCGCTCTGGTGAGGTGGCGCTCTGGTGAGGTGGCGCTCTGGTGAGGTGGCGCTCTGGTGAGGTGGCGCGCTGCAACCAACCAGCGGTGGACAAGCACACGGCCCAGTTCGAGCTCTTCTGCTCGGCCTGTGAGTGGCGGACTGGTATTGCATTGGATTCTCTTTTGAGGGTTCGAGGCATTTTCTGCATGTGGAGCTCTGGTGTGGTGAGGTGGCGCGCTGCACCCCCATAGCCAAAGTGGGGTGTAATCAGCAGAGCAAGCAGTCATAGAGCAGGTTCACAATTGCAAGCAAAGCTAGAGGCATTCACAAAGGACAAGTGAGGAGGACGAGGCGGGACTGTAAGATGAGAGGAGATAGGAGGCGACAGCTGAAGCTGCAGACACACGGGCAACAGGAGCGGCTGGCACAGTGGCTACCGGGACAGCGCCCCGGACTACTGGCAGTGGCCAAGCACACGGCCCTGTTCGAGCTGTTCTGCTCGGCCTGTGAGTTGGTGATTGGTGGCATGGCATGCGCGTTTGGAATTGGGGTTGCATTAGATTTATTTGTTCCGAGATTTCAGGCAATCGTTTGCAGCGTGCTATTTGCCACCACCCTGGAGGGGCATGTGATATGTGTGGAGGGGCAACCTTTTTGAGACGTCTAAAAAATTCACTCATGTCATGTCGCTATCAGTCACCACCCTGGAAGGGCATGTGGCGCGCTTGTCCACCCCCCTCCCTCGTCATGCCCACCCCCCTCCCTCGTCATGCCCACCCCCCTCCCTCTTCGTGGCCACCCCCCTCCCTCTTCGTGCCCACCCCCTCCCTCTTCGTGCCCACCCCCTCCCTCTTCGTGCCCACCTTTCTCCCATTGTTCCACCCACGTCTGTGATGCCCCAACCCGCGTGCAGTCGCCATCAACCTTTCTCACCGGAGCAGCCATACAAGCAACTGCCTGACATGCCCTCTCTCCCAATCCCCTTCCTCTGCTCCTTCCACCCCCTCCCACCCTCCCTGCCCACCGCCCTCCAGCCCGCGTGCATTCGCCATCGACCTATCGCTGTTGGAGCAGCGTTACAAGCAGCTGCCTGAGATGCTCTTTTTCCATCCGCTTCCTCCCCTCCTCCCGCCCCCACACCCACCCTGCCCACCGCCCCTCAGCCCGCGTGCATTCGCCATCGACCTATCGCTATTGGAGCAGCGCTACAAGCAGCTGCAGAAGATGCTGCACCCGGACCTGCATGGGGGCAGATCGGAGGTGAGAGGTGGGGAGAAGAGGGGGTGAGGTGTGGGGGAAGGGTGGGGGGAGGAGAGATAGTTAGGTATTCGCCTTCACAGCAGCTGCAGAAGATGCTGCACCCGGACCTGCATGGGGGCAGGTCGGAGGTGAGGGGTGGGCGGGGTGAGTGAGGGGTGAGGGTGAGGGAGGGGAGAGGAGGGGGTTGGGGAGAAGGTGCAAAGGTACCCTCTGTCACAGCAGAGCAGCTGCAGAAGATGCTTCACCCGGACCTGCATGGGGGCAGGTCGCAGGTGAGAAAGGGGGAGGGGGCGTGGGGGAGAGAGGGGGGGGGAGGATGGCATGTGGGCAAGTCGGAGGTGAGGTGTGGGAGGGGTGAGGCATGGGTGGGATGAGGGGGAAGGGGGTGGAGCGGTGCATGGGGTACCCTAAACCCTTCGAGGCAGCTGCAGAAGATGCTGCACCCGGACCGGGCGTGCATGGGGGCAGGTCGGAGGTGAGAAGGGGGGAGAGATCGGGGAGGGGGGAAGGGAGGAAGGTCTCTTAGTACTCTCCTTCACAGCAGCTGCAGAAGATTCTGCACCCGGACCGGACGTGCATGGGGTAAAGTCCGGGGTGAGCATGCGATGGGGGGGGCGCGGCGGCAAGTGATGAGCAAGGTATTAGGAGATCGATTTCTCAGTTGCGGATGTTTGCGACCTTGTGAGATAATTGTGTGCTTCATCTCCCGCTTTGCTCATGGATGGCGTGGCATGGCATGGCATGGAATGGCATGACACGGCATGGCATGGAATGGCATGACACGGCATGGCATGGCATGGCATGACACGGCATGACACGGCATGGCATGGCATGGCATGCGATTCAACGCCATGGTATGTGACGGTATGCATGTGGGTGGGCGACATGGGGCTGGGGTTTGGAACGGTGGCTGATGCGCATTGATGGTGTGTGCATGCCTGTGCATGTTTTCGCAACACACACATGGAGCAGGAGGAGAGAGAGCTATCAGCGGAGCAAACAGCGCATGTCATAGACGCCTACTACACGCTCCTCAGGCCGCTCTCTCGAGCCAAGTACCTTGTAAGCCCCCGCCTGCATGCACATGTCCCTCGCAACACACATGGAGCAGGGGGAGCGGTAGCAAGCAGCGCATGTCATAGATAGATAGACGCCTACGACACGCTCCTCAGGCCGCTCTCTCGAGCCAAGTACCTTGTAAGCCCCCGCCTGCATGCACATGTCCCTCGCAACACACATGGAGCAGGGGGAGCGGTAGCAAGCAGCGCATGTCATAGATAGATAGACGCCTACGACACGCTCCTCAGGCCGCTCTCTCAAGCCAAGTACCTTGTAAGCCCCCGCCTGCATGCACATGTCCCTCGCAACACACATGGAGCAGGGGGAGCGGTAGCAAGCAGCGCATGTCATAGATAGATAGACGCCTACGACACGCTCCTCAGGCCGCTCTCTCGAGCCAAGTACCTTGTAAGCCCCCGCCTGCATGCACATGTCCCTCGCAACACACATGGAGCAGGGGGAGCGGTAGCAAGCAGCGCATGTCATAGATAGATAGGCGCCTACGACACGCTCCTCAGGCCGCTCTCTCGCGCCAAGTACCTCATGAGTTCGCCCCTGCTCTGCCTCATGCCTCTGGCACCACGCCCCTTCACCTCCCATGTGCAATGCGGGCTGTGCACTGGCAGCAGCAGCAGCGTATGTCAGCGCATGTCAGCGCATGTGCCATAAAGCCAGCCTGGCCCCGGTTCGTCATGTTGCACGGTGTTTTTGAGAATTCTCAAAAACTCTTTGCACTGGTAGCAGCAGCGCATGTGCCATAATGCCGGCATGGCCCCGGCTCGTCGGCCAAACCTGGCCTGGTCGAATCGAACCGGCCGGCTTTGTGCTGCGCTTGCCCCATCGCGACAAACCGGGGGCGACTTTGGAGTCGACTTGAAAGTCACCTCGAACCGGCCGGCTTTGTGCTGCGCACGTCCCATCTGTGCCGAGCCGACCAATCGGGAGCGGGCCGTCTGTGCCGGCTTTGTGCTGCGCCCGTCTCATCGCGACCATCGGGGGCGGTCCGACCTGTCTCTGTGTCTCCTAACTGCCTGCCAGCCTGCCACCATGCCCCCTGGCATTATGCCTCCACTCCCCCTGTGCACTGCTGGCAGTGGACTGAGTCCAACTCAGTCAGTGAGGCTGCACAGGTCCATTGGCACCACCTTGCACCCCTTGGTGGCTCCAACACCGACAGGGAATGGAGGTTGGCGAATGGCGGATGGCAGCCTCATCAGCTCTCTCTCTCAAAAGTGCCTCTAAGGAGAGAGCTGATGAGGCTCCCATCCGCCATCCGCCATCCGCCATCTGCCATCCGCTGTGGCGACATCATCAGCTGATGATGAGGCCGTCTGCCTGTCCGGATTCCGCTGCACCGATCAGATTGCTTGTGCATGCATGGTGCATTGCGTTGCTCACTCCGCTACAATGCCCATTTCTTCTAGTTGGCTCCGTTGTTATATATATAGTATACATACATATATATATATGTGTGTGTATATATATGTGTGTATACATATACATATGTACATATATATATATGTGGATATATATTTACACACATATATATATGCAATTATAGACGTGTGTGTTGTTTCCCGCTTTTGTTCTCCTCCTAGCCCTTCGTGTTTCCCCCTCCCTCGGCATCACGCCAGCAGGGCTGAGTGGTGACAGCCTGAATCCCCCCCCTTTTCCCTCCCTACTCTTTCTCTCTTTCCTCCCGGTTTCTTCTCCTCCTATTTCCCCACGTTCCACTTTTCCTGCCCACCTTAATCGCCCCCTCTCCCCGCTCAGCTGCGGGCCAGTGGAGTGACAGCAGCAGAGCTGAGTGGCAACAGCCGTGAGTCTTCCCCCATTCGCCCTCCCCCTATTTCTCCACTTCGCCTCCTCTCATCCCCCCTCGCCCCTCGCCCCTCACCCCTCCCCCTTCCCCCCTCCCATCGTTCAGCTGCGGGCCAGTGGAGTGACAGCAGCAGAGCTGAGTGGCGACAGCCCGGGGAGGGACCAACAGCTGCTCATGGAGGTGCGTGTGTTCTTGGGGAAAGGTGCTTCTGGGGAGGGTGCTTCTGGGGAGGGTGCTTCTGGGGAGGGTGCTTCTGTGGTGGTAGGCTGCTGATGGAAGTGAGTGTTGATGAAGGGGAGTGATGATGAAGGTACAACTATGCCCATGTGCCCACCCCACCCACAATGCGCCACCCTGCCAACTGGTGTGCACATGGCGGTGCAGCAGGTGATGCAGCTGAGGAACACCTTTAACATCTGAGGCGAGATTGAGATTCAAAACTTGGGATTCTCAAGTCACTCATGGCATGCCACTCCTCTGGCCCCTGGTGTGTGGGCCCTCTGTGCTGTGGTGCGACTGTTTGGCAGGTGATGGAGCTGAGGGAGACCATTGAGGACGCTGACAGCCCGGAGGAGCTGAAAGCTCTGCAGTCGCAGGTGTGTGTGGGTGCGTCCGCGTGTGTGTGGTTGCTTTTGTGTGGGGGGAAAAAGGGACGGGGGGTGCGGCAGGTGATGGAGCTGAGGGAGACCGTTGAGGACGCTGACAGCCCGGAGGAGCTGCAGGCGCTGCAGTCGCAGGTGGGAAAGGCTGCAACGGGAGGGAGGAAGGGAGGGGTTGGGGTATGGGGGCGTGTGGGGAGGAAGAGCGGCGAAGGGAGACGATTGAGGGAGCTGACAGCCCGGAGGAGCTGCAGGCGCTGCAGCTGCATGTGTGTGTGTGTTGGGGGGGGGGAGGGGAGAGGAAGGGGCGGGAATGGCAGGTGATGGAGCTGAGGGAGACCATTGAGGACGCTGAAAGCCCTGAGGAGCTGCAGACGCTGCTGTCGCAGATGGGGACAGGCAAGGATGGCAGGGAGAGGAGGGGAGGGGTTGGGGGGTTGGGAGCATGTGGAGAGAAGGGCTGCTTTTTTGTTGAGGTGGATTCCGGTGGTCGGTGGGGGGATGTCAATATTTCATGTGTGCAGCGAGGTGAGGTGAGGTGAGGTGAGGTGAGGTGAGGTGAGGTGAGGTGAGGTGAGGTGAGGTGAGGTGAGGTGAGGTGAGGTGAGGTGAGGTGAAGTGAGGCGTCTAAGGGTCTGCTCTTGGGGTAGGCAGCCTTTTCGTAAGCAGCCTCACAACTAAACGAATCCCACAAGGCCTCTAACTCACTGGTTCTTGTCCGTGTGACAAAGCAGTCTGAACCAGTCTCGGGCCACATGCATGTCTCAGGCCACATGCATGTCTCAGGCCACATGCATGTTTCAGGCCACATGCATGTCTCAGGCCACATGCATGTCTCAGGCCACATGCATGTCTCAGGCCACATGCATGTCTCAGGCCACATGCATGTCTCAGGCCACATGCATGTCTCAGGCCACATGCATGTCTCAGAACACATGCATGTCTCAGAACACATGCATGTCTCAGGCCACATGCATGTCTCAGGCCACATGCATGTCTCAGGCCACATGCATGTCTCAGGCCACATGCATGTCTCAGGCCACATGCATGTCTCAGAACACATGCATGTCTCAGGCCACATGCATGTCTCAGGCCACATGCATGTCTCAGGCCACATGCATGTCTCAGGCCACATGCATGTCTCAGGCCACATGCATGTCTCAGGCCACATGCATGTCTCAGAACACATGCATGTCTCAGAACACATGCATGTCTCAGGCCACATGCATGTCTCAGGCCACATGCATGTCTCAGGCCACATGCATGTCTCAGAACACATGCATGTCTCAGAACACATGCATGTCTCAGGCCACATGCATGTCTCAGGCCACATGCATGTCTCAGGCCACATGCATGTCTCAGGCCACATGCATGTCTCAGGCCACATGCATGTCTCAGGCCACATGCATGTCTCAGGCCACATGCATGTCTCAGGCCACATGCATGTCTCAGGCCACATGCATGTCTCAGGCCACATGCATGTCTCAGAACACATGCATGTCTCAGGCCACATGCATGTCTCAGGCCACATGCATGTCTCAGAACACATGCATGTCTCAGGCCACATGCATGTCTCAGGCCACATGCATGTCTCAGGCCACATGCATGTCTCAGGCCACATGCATGTCTCAGGCCACATGCATGTCTCAGAACACATGCATGTCTCAGGCCACATGCATGTCTCAGGCCACATGCATGTCTCAGGCCACATGCATGTCTCAGGCCACATGCATGTCTCAGAACACGCGCATGTGAGACATGTCTGGATCAGTACGGTACTACTGTATTGCTCGCACACGGCTCTGCCTTGCCTGCGCTGTACCAGTCAACCTCTCTTCTTTTCCTCCCTTTCTGTTCTTTTTCTTTGGCTGAGTGGGTGCCTTGCGTTGTGAAGACCCAGGAGAGAATGGAAGGGCTGTACGGCAGCTTTGACTCTGCGTTCCGGGGGGGCGATGTGGGCGCGTGTGTGGGGCTGCTGCACCGCATGGCTTACTTCCACCGCGTGGCCAATGAGATTGACAACCGGTTGCACTCCATGTAGCTAGTTACACAACTCACTGCACACTGCATATAGGTGTCGTATGGCAGAGCAGGCACAGCAATGGCGTGTGTGGCGCTGCTGCACCGTATGGCCTACTTCCACCGCGTGGCCAATGAGATTGACAACCTGTTGCACTCCATGTAGCTAGCTTCGCCAGAACTCACAGTAGGCTGCGTGTCTACAGGTATGATAATGCAAAGAAATCACAGCAATATCATGTGTGGGGCGTTTCACTGCACCGCAAGGCCTTACTTCCAACGTGTGGCCAATGAGATCTACAACTGACTGCACTCTATGAATCATTAAAACCGAAATGCAAAATAGTGAACCCAACGCCAACTTGAAAGAGGGCTTGCCGTGCGAAACAATTTTAGAACCAAACCGACAAGTTTCCAGTGTTTCATTGAGAGCGTTTTTTGCAGATCGAACACATCTGATTGGTTCCCGCCAAAACCAAAAGAAGGAACACAGCACGTCAGGCGTCGCATGTCAGTTTTGGAAGCTGCACAACACTAGCATTGCGATCGCTCATGCACGTCCTTGCGATTTTGGGCCCAGCTTGGGGTTCAAGTTGGGTCTGGGTGAACAACTACTAGTTCTTCCGATCATACATCTCAGCTTCTTAGTTATGTGTAGCATGTCTAGCCATCGAACCATCAACTTAGGCCGTTGTTGTTTCAATTTAGACGCGTAGTGAAGCTGGCATGGTTGTGTAGTACTTTGTGCCGTTTCGAATGCCCTCTCGCCGCCTTCCTATCTCATCTCGCTCGCCCTCCCGTTCCGATCGACCGTCCTGACGACGTCCCATCGACCATCCTGACGCCGTCCCATCGACCGTCGCGTCGCGATCATGTCGTCCGTCCCGTCGACGTCCCGTCGCCCTCCTACCGTCATCCCTCCATTACCCCTCTCCTCCAATCACCCTCTCTCTCCCCTCCCATCCCGTCGCTCTTGCTCTCTCCCCTCCCTTCCCGTCGCTCTCTCTCTCTCGCCGCTCCCTTCCCGTCGCGCTCTCTCTCTCGCTGCTCCCTGCGCGTCGCTCTCTCTCTCTCGCCGCTCCCTTTCCTCAACAAATCGCCTTCTCCTCTCCCTTCCCGTCGCTCTCTCTCTCGCCGCTCCCTTTCCGTTGCAATCGCCTTCTCCCATCCCTTTCCGTCGCTCTATCTCTCTCCCCTCCCATCCCATCGCTCTATCTCTCTCCCCTCCCATCCCATCGCTCTATCTCTCTCCCCTCCCTTCCCGTCGCTCTATCTCTCTCCCCTCCCTTCCCGTCGCTCTATCTCTCTCCCCTCCCTTTCCGTCGCTCTATCTCTCTCCCCTCCCATCCCGTCGCTCTATCTCTCTCCCCTCCCTTCCCGTCGCTCTATCTCTCTCCCCTCCCTTGCCGTCGCTCTTGCTCTCTCCCCTCCCTTCTCGTAGCCTTAGATGCAGCCGTCGCAAATTCCTCTCCCACCCACCATCACCCACCCCATCGCCTTCCCGCTCGCCACGAAACGCCTTCTCGTCCCCCGCCCACTTTCTCCTCCCATCGCCTGCCTGGTCGCCTTCACGCTCGCACTCAAACGCTCTCCCCACGCCCTTCCTCTCTCCCTTCCCATCACCGACCTCGTCGCCCTCGTGCTCGTCCCGAAATGCCTTCCCATCGCCTTTCGTCTCTTCTCCCCAATCATTAATCTCTGAAACGCTCTCCATCGTCGGCCAATCCGCCCTTCGCTCTTGCTATGCAATGCCCTCTCCGCGCCCTTCCTTCCTCCCCTCACAATCTGTCTTCCCTCCCCGCATCCCGTCGTTCCTCTCTACCCTCCCATCCCGTCGTTCCTCCGCTCTACCCTCCCATCCCGTCTTTCTTCCTCTCTCCCCTCCCATCCCGTCGTTCCTCCTCTCTTCCTTCCTATCCCGTCGTTTTTCCCTTCTCCCCTCCCATCCCGTCGTTCCCCCTCTCTCCCCTCCTCTCCCGTCAGCCCCCTTGTCCCCAGTCCCTTCTCTTCGCCGTCGACCAATCAACCGTCCCGTCGCCCTTTCTCTTTTCGTACATCATTAATTTCTTTATTTATATCTTCTTCGCCTGATTTCACCTGTGTGTGCCATGGATTTTGCTTGATCATGCCAGTGTTTGCGCAGGATTTTGCGAGTTCTTGCCTGTGCGTGCTGGATTTTGCCTGTGTGTGCGCTGTTCTTTGCATATGGGAATTCTTGTGAAGTTACGACGGCTGCTATGTTGAATGTGGGATTGCAGCCTTGCGCCAAATTCGCATACGAATGTGGGTGAAAGTCGCCACCAATAAGATTTGTAAACAAGTTCCTCATGTTTCCCGTTCAGATCAAGACTCGTCTGGGATGAAAAAAAAGTAAAAACGCACAGGCCGTCAACTTTTCAAACGTTCGTAACGAACTTGTGTTTTCAAGTGGACCCAACTAGAAGGGGGGGGTCACTATTTTAGCTGCTGGCTTTAACAACTCACTGTAGGTTTTCTTATAATGACACATGGCAATGCATAACAATCCATGTGTGGGGCTGCTGCACTGTATGGTCATATAACAGCTGCCAACTGACTGCACTGTTAGAATCACTAGCTAGGTGAGAATGATCGATTGGGTAAGGGGGGGGGTACAAGGACTATCGAGAGTGAATGTTGTACCCTCTAAGGAAGGAACCCTACAGAACCTAGACTGAAATAAGCATAACAATATGTTTTGACACACCCCCATAGGTGAAGTAGGGGATACCCAAACCTAACAGTGGTCTCAAGACCAGTCAAGCAAGGGAACAAGCAAGGCAAAGCCCAGGGTGGATCTCAAGGACACCACACAATCTGAGCACAGGCAGGCGGCCACAAGGCCAGTTCACATGCAGATTTATAATAGCAAGGCAGTACACAGAACACAACCTAGCAAGAGTAAACATGCAGGTATAAAGATATATAGCAGTGTACAACAAGAGCAAGTCAAGCAACCAGCAGGTGAGGCAGAGTGGGCACAAGCACAAGAGCAGTGCAGAAACGCTGATGATCACCAGCCGCAAGGGCCTTGGTGAAGACATCAGCAGTGTTGGCCCGAGAGGCCACGAAAGCAAGGCGCAGCTGACCACGCTGCTGCAGCTCACGCGCAAGGAAGTAGCGCAGAGCAATGTGCTTCGTTCGGTGCTCCAGTCTCTGCTCCCGACACAAGGCAAGCATTGCCTTGTTGTCGACGTACAGAACCGGAGGAGAACGAGGCCGCTCCCCCAAGTCGGTCAGCAGGTAGGTCAGCCAGCGGAGCTCCTGTGCAGCCATGGCCCCAGCGTAGATCTCGGCCTCACAGCTGGAACCAAGTACAGAAGAAGAACGAGTGGACCTCCACGAGACAGAACCAGAGCCAAGACTGAAGGTGTAACCCTGTGACGAACGCTGAGTCGCCTGGTCGTCGGCCCAAGAAGCGTCAGAGTGTCCTGTGAGGACCACCGAACCCCGTCCTCCAAGCACGAGCCCCATGCCCGATGTGCTGCACAAGTAACGCAGTACCCTCTTCGCAGCATCAAAGTGCACCTTTCGGTGTCTACCAGGTGCCACGTAACGAGCTAGAAGGCTCAGAGGGTACGCGAGGTCAGGTCGTGTGCATGTCATCAGGTACATGAGGCAGCCCACAAGCTCTGGGTACGGACCACTCGGCTCTACGGACTCGTCCGAAGGTGGAGCTGAGAGCGAGTGGCCGGTAGCCAGAGGAGTGGGCTGTGGCGAGGAGTACGTGAAGCGGAAGCGCTGTAGGACCTGGTGCACCATGTGTGACTGAGTCAGGGTGATGGTGCGCCGTGCTCTGTCCCGGGTGATCTGCAAGCCAAGTTAGCTCCGCAGCTCACCCAGGTCAGTGCAGGTGTGTCTCTCCTGCAGCTCCGCCTTCACTAGGGCCAGTGCCTCAGTGTCAGCAGTAGCAAAAAACAAGTCGTCGACGTACACGAGGATGTAGAACGGCGGCAGAGTAGTGTCGGTGCGTAGAAACAGCGACGGGTCAGCAGTCGAAGGAGCAAACCCAAGAGCCGCAAGTGTCGTCCTCAGTGTGTCGTGCCACTCGCGGGGCGCCTGACACAAGCTGTACACTGGTCGCCGTAGGCTCCACAGGGTACCCTCAGGAAACGACCCAGTGAAGCCCTGTGGACGGCGCAACCAGATGGCCTCGTGAAGGCTACCCTGCAAGAAAGCTGTCGAGAAGTCGAGGGAGTGCAGCTCGTAGTCTCGCTGAGCTGCAATGTGTAGCAACACCCGAAGAGTGGTCATCTTCGGGGTGGGGGAGAAGGGCTGAAAGAAGTCGACCCCCTCACGCTGACTGAAGCCTCAAGCAACGTAACGTGCCTTGAAGGCAGGCGGAGAACCCGGCGGCCGCTTCACCCTGAAAATCCACATGCCACTGACGATGTTCGCCCCAGGAGGGGGAACCTCGTCGACGTAGGTGCCTGTGGACTTCCAGGAAGCCATCTCTGCGTCCATGGCTGTCTGCCACTGAGAGGAGTACTCACCCGAAATCGCCTCCCTGTAGGAGCGCGGTGTGGGGATGTCAAGTGCATCCCGGTCTCCCTCAGGGGCAAGCAGCATGGTTGCGTGATGGGGTGAAGCGGCAGCAAGGCACTCCAGCTCCTCTTGTCTGTCCTCAAGAATGTCACAGCCAAGGGCAGTGCAGCCAAGAGCAGTCTCACCCCCGACGGACGGAGGACAGGCAGGGACAGGGTCAGAGACAAGACTCGCAAGGTAGTCTAGGCGGTACACAGCAGCAAAGTCAACGAGCTCAGCTACTAGGGCAGACGCAGCAGGAGACGAGAACGTAGGGTCCGTCACAACCGTAGCAAGAAGGCGAGTAACAGTCGGACTGGACGCACGAGCAATGTCAGACGGAGGGTCAGCAACGTCAGGCAAAGAGGACGTAGGAGGTAACGGTAGGACAACACGCTGAGGAACAGAGGAAGGACGGAGTGTCATATCGTGAGTGCCGGGGACAGCCGGAGCACGCTGACGACGAACACGAGGAACATGAGCACGGACAGCAGCTCTAGGCTCAGGCTCAAGGTCAAAGCTAGACTCAGGCTCTCGACGCTCAGGGGTGGAAGCACGAGTCTCAGGCTCTCGACGCTCAGTCAGGAACTCTGACACCGCAGTGTAAGGAGCAGGAGCAGGCTGTGAGAGTACGACGGCTTATGCCAGCTATGCTTGCTTGCCTTTACTTTATCATTCTATTTCTAGCATAGGATAATTATATGCATGCATGAATTGCTTGATTTCCTAGGCTAGGTGCTTTCCTATATTTTATTATAGTTATAGCACCGAGCTAGGTTGCGTGCACCGAATTCTGACTTTTCGGTTGCCACCGAATTGCCTTCTACCGAATTGGAAAGGATCTGTTCGGGACGCTTCGCGACCCGCGGAACCTTCGCGTAACACCTGGTTACGGGGCCTTGTGTCGAGCCTATATATAGCCTCGTGTTGTACCCAGGTGATCATTCAATTCAAATCATCTTTTCTGAGCTCGATCATAGATCCTCACACTTGGGAATCAGAGCTTGTTTAGACGCGAAGTTTTTCGACCGCTAAAAACTAGCTTTTAAAACCGCGGGGGCGACGACGGAAAGCGCCGATTTCGGGTACGTAAACCAATTCCGCGCTATTTTTTAACGTCCCCCTCGAACCGGTTTTCGAACTTCCTCAGGACCAGTGGCGAAAAGGTTGGAATTTCTACCGTCGGATCGTTTCGAATCTCAACGGCACTGAGAATTTCTCCCAAAAAAGTTGGAATTTGGAGCGTCGGATCGAATTTCTTCTCAACGGCCGAGATCGGACGCGAATTTCGACTAAGGGAGAATTACGCAATCTACAGAATCAGTGCTCGTCTTTTTTACAGTCGACTCGACTCACAGTAAGATGACCAGCGCCTAAAATTCATTTATTTTCGTCGCAAATCTTCCTGTAAATCGCCAAATGGAGGAAAACGGTGATAATTCCGTACGAAAAAATACGGAGTTACACACCGGCCTGGACCAGACGCGAGCGGCACTCTAGCGAATAGAGGAGCTTCTCGCGAACCAGTCGGCAGCCGCCACAGCAGCAGCGAACGCAACAGAAGCAGCGGCGGCGACACCGACACTTCACCCAGCAGCAGCGGCAGTGGCTACAGTGAATCTTGAGGCGGCACGTCCGAGGCTACCGGAAACATTCAATCCGAATGCGAAAGACACCGATGTCCGTCGATTCATTGCGACCCTCGAAATTTACTTCGAGGCCGTTGGCTGTACGACCCCGACACACGATGCAATGCGGATTCGGCTCGCAGCGACACTGTTACGAGGCCCGGCGCTCGAGTGGATTTACAACAGCAATAAGATCCGAGGCGAGGGGTCATGGACGCAGTTTCGGGAAGCTTTAATTCAACATTTCGAACCAATCAACTCCAGCTACATGGCGCGGCAGCAGATTCATCGGCATAAACAGTTCGGCAGTGTAACACAGTACACGCAGCAGATGGAGAGCCTCTTCAACCGAATTACCGACCTGACCGAAGGGGAAAAAATCCAAGCGTATACTGAGGGGCTAAAGATGGAAGTCCGCCGACAGGTGATTGCCGCAAACTACAACAACTACCGCGACTTGGTGTGTGCAGCAGAGAGATTCGATGCGTTGACTCAAGGTCAACCCGAAACACGACGACGCATGCCGAACAGATCATTCGGCATGGAGCGATCGGCACCACCCACGACCGCCGACCCGATGGATATCGACAAGATCGACGTGAAGCAGCGGCCGACAAAATATGAGAATTGCGAATTTTGTGGCGCAGCAGGACATCGACTCTTGGCGTGTTGGAAAATGAAGAAGGCACGAGCAGAGCTGCAGGGCAACAACAGTGCGACATCCACGATGGCGAAAAAAGGAGGACACGATTGCGCGAATTTAAAACGCACGACCGGCCGGCAACTGGGGAGTACAAATGGAGGCTCCGCGAAACAAGACTCTGAACCGACCGGGAAACTCCAGCCGAACACCCCCGAGAGTAAGAATATCCCCTCTCGAGGTTTTCAAGCCTTTAAAAATTTCAGGGGAGATTTCAAGGCCAAGAAAAAGCCTTCAGACATTATTCATGTACCTGAGAAGTTGGGCAAACCACTCCGGAGCGTTGAAAAGGGTCGTGCGTTCCAAGGAGTTCATATTCTCTCCCCGCAGCATAGTGTTAAGGCTCCCCATTGCCCACAGGAGAAGCCTACACAGCTGCAAAGGCTTAAGGGAAGGTTCCAGGCCAAGACGAAGCTGAATCGGCCTCGGATAAATCCTTCTAACCCAACTCAGTTGAAAACTGATAGGGAGTCAGCAGCTTCGAGCGCAGGACCGAGGGATGATCTATTCGACGTACCCTACGATCCTATAAGCGAGACCATCTACGATTACTCGGAGCAGCAACAACCACTACTACTCGAGGTGATCTGCAACGGGCGACGCCTCCAGGCAATGGTGGACAGTGGTGCGTCTCACTCGGTGTGCGACCGCGGGACGTTGGAGAAAATTGGAGAATCTTCGGAGGAGACCAAGTTCACGGCAACGATGGTGGACGGTACGAAACTTCCCATCCACGGCGAAGCATCACTGCAGCTGCACATAGGGGCGCTGAGGTGGAAGCCGACATTGCCGATCACGAACATCAAGGGATCAGATTTCATCTTGGGGCGAGATTTCTTGAAGCGGTTCAACCCCGAGATCGACTGGGTCAACAGGAAGGCGCGCATCCACAACAACGGGAAACGAGTGGAGCTGCGAAGCTGGACGGATACAGGGAGCGTTCCTGAAACGACACTGGCACGGTTCGAACAGACAGTGAACGAGAGTAACACGGGTTACTTAGCACTGGTTATGGCAGCAGCAGAGGAGGAGAAGCTGAGTACGGAGCTACCTGCAGCAGTGAAGGAGGTCTCGGAGCAGTACAAGGATATAATGCCCGACGACCTACCCGCAGGCGTACCTCCAGCACGCACCCACGAGCACGAGATCGTGGAGGAACCAGGTGCGAAACCCGTCTCACGCGCACCATACCGACTGAGTCCGACCGAGCTGACAGACATGAAGAAACAGATAGAGTATCTACTGGACAGACAACTGATCCGCCCATCCACCTCTCCCTACGGTGCACCAGTTCTCTTCACTCCAAAACCAGACTACAGTTTACGGATGTGCATCGACTATCGCGCACTGAACAAACAGACAGTCAAAAACAAATATCCCATACTGTGCATAGACGACCTACTGGATCAACTGTGTGGAGCAACAGTCTTTTCGAAGCTGGACCTACGGTCGGGTTACTGGCAGATCAAGATGGCAGACAACTCAGTCCACAAGACGGTGTTCCGTACCAGATACGGCTCCTACGAATACTTGGTGATGCCGTTCGGACTCTGCAACGCACCAGCAACGTTCCAGGCGGAGATGAACCACATCTTACGGCCCCTGTTGGACGAATGCGTGGTGGTGTACCTGGACGACATTCTCATCTACTCCAAGAACATGAAGGAGCACGTGGAGCATCTGCGGAAGGTGTTCGAGATCCTGCGGAAAAACAAATTCTACGTGAAGCTGTCGAAGAGCGACTTCGCCCTGAAGAAGGTGCAGTTTCTCGGGCACATGGTGAGTGCCGAGGGCGTACACGTGGACCCGCGGAAGATCGAAGCCGTCAAGAAGTGGAAAGTTCCGGAGAACGTGAAGGAGTTGCAGCAGTTCCTAGGCTTCGCCAACTACTACAACAGGTTTGTGCCGCAGTACTCTAAGATAGCAGCGCCACTGACCGACCTACTGAAAAAGGATACGCCCTACAAATGGGATACCCCTCATCAGCAAGCCATGGAGCAGCTACAGACAGCACTGACCACAGCCCCAGTACTCATCTTACCGGATCCAGACAAGGACTACGTGGTGGAAGCAGACGCTAGTGACCAAGCAGTCGGAGCAGTACTGATGCAGGATCACGGACGCGGTTTGCAGCCCATCGCCTACCTCAGTAAGAAGCTACACGGAGCAGAACTGAACTACCCCATCCATGACAAGGAAGCCTTAGCGATAGTCATAGCCTTCAAGGCGTGGAGGTGTTACCTAGAGGGAGCTAAGACCACAGTCTATCTGACCACTGCAGTCTCAAATACCTGAAGTCGCAGCCGACGCTCTCACGACGACAGGTGCGGTGGGTGGACTTCCTGGAAACTCACTTCCACTACGACATCGTCTACAAGCCCGGGCTACACAACAAAGCAGACGCATTGAGCCGCCCCGGACATGTAGCAGGCATCCAGCTCAACGGGATGAACCCTCTGCTCAAGGGTCTATTCCAACATGGGTACTCAGTGGACGCAGAGATTGCTACAGCACAGACCAAGAAGCTGTTACAGTGGGAGAAAGACTTAGCTGTAAGGAAGGGCACAGGAAAGATTTGGGTACCGAATTACGCCCCGCTACGGCACATCCTATTGGAGGAGTTTCACGACGTACCTTACGCGGGACATTTCGGGAGCAACAAGACGTTAGCAGGGATAGCAAAGTATTACTACTGGCCCGGGATGGCAGCAGACGTGCAGCAGTTCGTCACCTCATGCGACACGTGCCAGCGGATGAAGAGCAGCAAGCAGAAAAAAGCAGGGTTACTTCAGCCTCTACCTGTACCGGAGCAGCCATGGCAGGTCGTTAGCCTCAACTTCATCACAGGACTTCCTTCTGTCAAATATAGGAGGAGTACGGCCTAGGCTTAGTAGCCTAGGCCACAGTAGGACTAGAACGAGGAGGCGCCAAGTACGAGCTAGGATTGTGTGCAGGAATAGAATTGAGAAGGGATGATTGAACTAGCAAGCAGCAGGATACAAATAGCAAACCCTAAGGGGCTGTACTCACTATTGAGTGCCCCACTGCAGGCTACACAAACAACATATTCTGACACACCCCCATAGCCAAAGTGGGGTGTAATCAGCACAATGAGCAAGCATAGCAGTAGTTCACAATAATGAGCAAAGCTAGTGGTAGTCACAGCAGGCAAGTGAGGAGGAGGAGGGACTGTGAGAGGAGAGAAGATGGGAGACGACAGCTGAAGCTGCAGACACACGGGCAACAGGAGCGGCTGGCACAGTGGCTACCGGGACAGCGCCCCGGACTACTGGAGTAACTGGCTCACGGGCTACGAGGAGCTACAGGAGCAACGGACCCACGGGCGACAGGCGCAGCAGGCTCTCTGGGCTACCAGGACAGCGCCCCGGACTACAGGTGCTGCGTACGACAAGACGGCAGCCTCCTCTCAGCCTCCCCAAACAGTCCCACACCCCCCTACACACACCCCCAGTTTCACCCCTAGCTCCACTCCCACATCACCCCCCTAGCTCCACTCCCCACAGCTCCCACACCTCCACCCCCCTCAGCGGCAGCTGCAGCAGTGGGAGACGAAAAAGGAGGAGGGGAGAACCCACACCTCTCACCCCCATGCTTGCCACCCCACACCCCCACCACCGCGGAACGCACGGCGGAATGGGAGCAATGGGCAGCACGGGGGGGGGGAGGGGGGGGGGGACGGGACGGGCTTCCGCAGGGGCGGCTCGCGCGGGTCCTGGGGCGGCTGCTGCAGGCACGGGCTGCTCCAGGGGCGGCTGCTGCAGGCACGGGCTGCTCCAGGGGCGGCTGCTGCAGGTGCGGGCTGCTCCAGGGGCGGCTGCTGCAGGTGCGGGCTGCTCCAGGGGCGGCTGCTGCAGTGGCGGGCGGCTCCAGGGGCGGCCGCTGCAGGTGAAAGGTAGGAGGAGGGGGGGGGGGGGGGGGGGGGGGGAACGCACGGCCCCCAGGGCGCCCCGAGGGGCGACGAGAAGGGAGCCGCGCGGCCCCCCCCCCGGGGCGCCGCGACGGGCACCAGGGAGGGCGCCGCGACGGGCCCCCAGAGCCACCTCGACGGGCGACAGGGAGGGCGCCGCGCGGGCCCCCCGAAGTCGCCTCGACGGGCGACGGGGAGGGCCGCGCACGGCCCCCGAAGTCGCCTCGACGGGCGACGGGGAGGGCGCCGCGCACGGCCCCCGAAGTCGCCTCGATGGGCGACGGGAGGGGACCGCGCGCGGCCCCTGTGGTCGCCACGACGGGCGACTGGTGGGGAGGCCGCGCGGGCCCCCAAGGTCGCCTCGACGGGCGACGAGAGGGGAGGCCGCGCGGGTCCCCGAGGTCGCCTCGACGGGCGACGGGAGGGGAGGCCGCGCGGGTCCCCGAGAGCGCCTCGACGGGCGCTTCGACGGGAGGGGACCGCGGAGGCCCCCCCAAGGGCACCACGACGGGCGCCACGGAAGGGAAAACCGCCAGGCGCCCCGAGCGCGCGGCGGGCAGAAATTAGGGTTTCGCCGCCGCGCACCACGGGGTGCGCGGCGGACAGTACGGCAGCGGAAGCGGGTGGTGGGCCCATACACAGGAAGGCGGCAGACATGCCGCCCTCTGATACCATGTCAAATATAGGAGGAGTACGGCCTAGGCTTAGTAGCCTAGGCCACAGTAGGACTAGAACGAGGAGGCGCCAAGTACGAGCTAGGATTGTGTGCAGGAATAGAATTGAGAAGGGATGATTGAACTAGCAAGCAGCAGGATACAAATAGCAAACCCTAAGGGGCTGTACTCACTATTGAGTGCCCCACTGCAGGCTACACAAACAACATATTCTGACACCTTCGACCTCACGGGGACATGATTCCATCCTCGTAGTGATCGATAAGTTCTCCAAAATGGGTCACTTCATACCGACCAACGCCACAGCTACAGCTGAAGCAACTGCTCGCCTCTTCTTCGACCGCATCATCACCATCCACGGCATCCCCGCTACACTCATCTCAGACAGAGACCCCAAATTCACGAGTAAGTTCTGGAAGGAGCTCATGGGATTATTGGGGACCAAACTTGCGATTACCTCAGCATACCACCCACAGACCGACGGACAGATAGAGCGACTCAATCAAGTGGTTGAACAGTTACTGCGCACAGCTTGCAAAGACGACGTCAGCCACTGGGACACACAGTTACCGACCCTAGAGTTCGCTTACAACAACGCGTCACATGCGGCCACAGGGAAAACTCCTTTCTTCCTGTGTTACGGACGGGAACCACTCACACCACAGCAGCCAACCACACTGGCACACGTCCAAGCCGCACACGACTTCGTCACCACCATGCAGCAGCTATGGGAGAAGACGCAGCGACGTCTCACCACGATGCAGACCTCCCAGAAGCAGTATGCCGATTGCGAGCGACGTGATCACTCAGTAGCAGTCGGAGATCAGGTGCTTCTTGACACACGCAACTTGAACCTGTCTCACCTCCCATCCAAACTCCGGCCTCGCTTCTGTGGTCCTTTTCTCGTTGAGGCTCAGGTGACACCAGTAACATTCCGCTTGCGCTTACCAGATACATGGAAGCTTCACAACGCTTTCCATGTCCAGCTACTGAAGCCCTACAAGGACCCCAACCAACAGTTCCAGGGACGGCAGCTACCGCCACCACCACCTATTCTCATACAGGATGAACCCGAATACGAAGTGGAACGTGTTCTCACTCATCGGCGCCGCGGCAGCAAGACCCTCGAGTTCCTGATACGCTGGAAGGGATACGACCCCACTGAGGACAGTTGGGTTGCAGAAGCTGATATGGGCAACGCACGCCGTGCTCTCAAGGACTATCTTGTCAAGCAGGGTGTTTCTCACGCCACCCAGCTTTGAGGGGGGGACGTGTGAGAGTACGACGGCTTATGCCAGCTATGCTTGCTTGCCTTTACTTTATCATGCTATTTCTAGCATAGGATAATTATATGCATGCATGAATTGCTTGATTTCCTAGGCTAGGTGCTTTCCTATATTTTATTATAGTTATAGCACCGAGCTAGGTTGCGTGCACCGAATTCTGGCTTTTCGGTTGCCACCGAATTGCCTTCTACCGAATTCGGAAAGGATCTGTTCGGGACGCTTCGCGACCCGCGGAACCTTCGCGTAACACCTAGTTACGGGGCCTTGTGTCGAGCCTATATATAGCCTCGTGTTGTACCCAGGTGATCATTCAATTCAAATCATCTTTTCTGAGCTCGATCCTAGATCCTCACACAGGCAGTGGGGAGTGTGGTAGCAGCGGGGGCTGTGACTGGTCCGCCGGTGGACACAGCAACGGAAGAGTAGTACCTGCCACAGGGAAGCCAGTAGCACCTGGCTGAAGACTGAGAAGGTGGCGAAGAGCACCAGTAGCTCCACCAGGACCTCCAGCACCTCCAGCACCTCCAGCCCCAGCAGCTCCAGCACCTCCAGCACCAGCAGCTCCAGCAGCTCCACGACCTCCAGCACCAGCAGCTCCACGACCTCCAGCACCAGCAGCACCTCCAGTACCTCCAGCACCAGCAGCTCCACCAGGACCAGCAGCACCAGCAGCTCCCCGACCTCCAACACCAGCAGCACCTCCAGTACCTCCAGCACCTCCAGGACCTCCAGCACCAGCAGCACCTCCAGGACCTCCAGCACCAGCAGCACCTCCAGTACCTCCAGCACCAGTAGCTCCAGGTCCTCCGGTAGGAGCTCCGACGACACCAACACCAGAAGGACTCGCAGCACCCCCAGAGTCAGCACCCGAACTCGCAGCACCCCCAGAGGCAGGACTCTCGGTCTCAGCACTCGCAGGCTCAGTACCCTCAGTCGCAGCACCCTCAGGCTCAGTACCCTCAGTCCCAGCACCCCCAGGCTCAGTACCCTCAGTCTCTGCTCCAGTGTCCACAGCAGCATGCTGCAGAGGCGGCGAAGACGGCAGAGGTGGGAACCCGGGGGGTGTAGCCAGACGAGGAGAGCGGGCACCCCCGGACTCACCACCCCCAGCCCCAGCTCCAGTAGTCTCAGCTCCAGAGTCCACAGCAGCAGGCTGCGGAGGCGGCGAAGACGGCCGTGGCGGGAAACCCGGGGGGGGTCTCCAAGCGAGGAGTGCGGCGAGTGGTCGCCGTGTCGTCGGCGACGGCGTCACCCCCCTCAGGTGATTCAGAGGAGTCAGAAGAGATCTCAACTGGCTCATCCAAGGGGGGTGGGTCTACCTGGGACACACCTGAGGGAGCAGGACCCTGTGGGGGAAGGGGGTCTACCGGGGGGGGGACTGGTACCAGGAAGAGAGGTGCGAGAGGGACCGGGTGGGACGCGTGCGGGTGAAGTCGGTAGTAACAGACCGACTCGTCGAAGGTGACGTCCTGAGAGGACAGAACACGACGCGAGGCAGGGTGGTAGAACTGCCAGGGTGGAGCGTCAATGGGGAAGCCCAGGAAGACACAGCGGAGAGTGCGAGGGGAGAGCTTGCTCGCTTTGGTATTGCGAACAAGAGAGAGCGCGCCCCAGACCCGAAACGACGACGCATCACCAGGCTGTCCCGTCCAACGGAGTGTGGGCGAGGTCTCTGGAGCAGAGACACGGGGCCAGAGGTTGAGCTGATGCGCGGCGTATCGGACCGCAAACGGCCACAGGAAATGGGGAGCAGCCGCATGGATCATGGAGGTACGAGCAACCTCCATGATCAGGCCAATGCGACGCTCAGCGATCCCATTTTGCTGCGGAGAGGCCGGAAGCGTGAACGACTGGGCAATGCCCTCATCCTGGCAGAACGTCTCAAGGACGCCAGAGGAGAACTCACCACCCCTGTCAGAGTGCAGACGCAGGACTGGAAAGTCCCGCCAAAACCGCTCGCGCAGCTGGTGACGAGTAGCACGGATCCAGGGGATCAAGACACCACTGACATCCGCCTTGCGCCGCAAGGGGAAGACTGTGGTGTAGCGTGTGTAGTCGTCAACCACCAGCAGGAAGTAGCGCTCCTGGTCCGTTCCACAGACGGGGGCCGGGCCCCACACGTCCAGGTGGAGAGTCTGCAGAGGAGCAGTGGTCGGAGGAAACTCGGAGGAGTGAGGAGCGGCGCGCTGCCGCCCCTCGACGCAAGGAAGGCACGGCAGCGCAAGCGAGCGCGGGAGGGGGGGCAGGGTCGCAGGGAGGCCAGAGACCAGGAGCCGGGAGTGCATGCCGCGCAGACGTAGCTGCGACGGGTGGCCAACACGGTGGTGCCAAAGCTGCGCAGGGTGGGTGAGGAGGCGACACGAGCAGGACGCAGCGAGCTGACCGGACGCAGCCACCGGACCAGATGCAGCTACCTGTGCAGACGCTGTGGTGAGTGTGTACAGGTTCGACCCCGGCTGTCGTGTGAACGTAGCCAGGTGACGGCCTGTCTTGGCGCATGTGCAGATCGCCACACGCTGACCTCCAGGAGTAAAGGTGTCAACCCATACATCCTGAAGGACGGCGTTGCTCACCAGGTTCGTCGAGAACGAGGGGAGGTGGAGACCGGACAGAGAGCCAGAGGGGACAGCTGGGCACGGGAGGACAGTGGAGTGGCGTGCAACCACCGGGCCCCCAGAGGGGTCCGCTAGTGAGACTGGGACTGGGGTAGTGAGTGGGGTGACAGTGGTGCTGTCGCGAAAGAAGCAACGTGACGCACCAGAGTCAAGTGTGAAAGTGTGCAAGACCTCAGCAGTAGCAGCAGACTCACTAGCACCTGGGGCAGTAGCGACACTAGCACCTAGGGCAGCAGCAGACGCACTAGCACCTGGGGGAGCAGCATCACCACCAGCATCGCATGGCACACACGAGTAACACGCACCCTCAACACTATAATCAGAAACATACATAGCATAGAGAGCAGCATTGATCTTAGCAAAGTCAAGAGCAAACACATCTACCCCCTTCCCTATCAGCTGCAGCCAGTTCGGGACCTGCTGGTCCGCGGAGTACTCAGTCACCCAGGCGTCCTCAAGACGGCCGAAGCACTTGTACTCAGTGTGCGGCTTCCCGCAGACTGTGCCCTTCAGAAGCCCCGTGCGCCGGACATAAGGGCAGCGACCAGAGCCCCCACGCTAGAGAACCCGCTCACGGAGCTGCTGGTCGGTGGGGTTGTCCGGGAGGCGCGGCAGCTGCTGACCACTCCCGTAGCCACGGGAGGGTCCACGAGCGCCACCACCCCTGCCAGACCCACCCCGACCTCCTCCACCGCCCCCGCTACCCCAACCGCCTCCCCCACCACCGCCGCCTCCTCCACCCTGTCCGCCTCCTCCACTGCCGCCACCCCCAGAGCCACCCCCAGAGCCTCCACCACCCCCGCCACCACCCCCGCCACCCCCTCCGCTGCTGCCACCACCACCACCCCTGCCCCCTCTGCCCTTGCTGTTGTTGCGCCGTCCACTGGGAGCAGACGCAGCGCCAACGTCCTCAGCACCAAGGAGGTCGACTGCAGCAGCGGTAGCAACTGAGGGGAGGAGAGGGGAGGGAGTACACCCTTCAAAGAAGGGGGAGCGAGGGGTGCCACGAGAGGCAGCGACAGCGACAGTGCTCTTCTCAACCTCGAGAAGGGCCTTCTCAAGCGAGTCAAGTGTGAGCTCAGTGGGGTCCATGGCTAGGAATTGGTCCCTGACAGTGCGAAGGGAGTCAGGGAGGCGAGTGATAAGAAAGTAGAGGGTGAAGTACTGCAGGGGGGGGGTTCTTAGCAAGAAAGTCCGGCTTGAGAGCGGCACGGAAGCGATCCTCACTAGAGCGGAGGTGGGTAAAGAGGTCAGAGACAGTGCGGAACTCAGCTAGATCGGGATGCAGGTACGGCAGCATGAGACGACCTACAGCAGCAGTAGCTGGGGAGGAGTAGCGAGAAACTACAGCGTCATAGAGATCCTTGGCCGTTTTCTGCCGGCTAAAGTGCGCGCGCTCGGTGACTGGCAGGTGGTTGCGGACAGCAAGGCGGGCAGCTGCATCACGTACGAGCCACTTAGACAGATCCTCTACAGCGTCGGCAGCAGGGGGTGGGAGCTTTCCCTCAGTGTGCAAAAACAGGGAAACACCATCCTTAGACTCGCTCTGCAGGAACAGCTGGAGATCGTCGAGCCAGACATCAAAGGTAATCGCGCGGCCCTCAGCATCGAACGTAAGAACTGACAGGTTAGCCATAGCAGCAGTAGCACTAGCTGTAGTAGCAGTAGTTGCAGCAGCAGCAGTAGTGACAGCTCGGGCTGGGCGGCGCGGCTCGGACAGGGCGGCGCGGCTCGGGCTCAGAGGCGGAGCAGCAGCGGGAAGCAGCAGCAGCTGGCGCTCAGTAGCAGCAGCAGCAGCAAGGAGGAGCAGCTGCAGCAGCAAGGAGGAGCAGCTGCAGCAAGTAGCAGCAGCATCAGCAAGGAGGGGCAGCTGCAGCAAGTAGCACGGGCTGTAGCAGCAGGAGCTCTAGTAGCAGCAGCAGTAGCAAGTGCCGTAGTAGCAGCAGCAGCAGTAGCACTAGCTGTAGCAGCACTAGCTTCAGTAGCAGCAGTAGCACTTGCTGTAGCAGCACTAGCTTCAGTAGCAGCAGCAGTGAGTAGCACTAGCTGTAGCAGCAGTAGCGTCAGTAGCAGCAGCAGTGACAGCTCAAGCAGTAGCAAGGAGGAGCAGCTGCAGCAAGTAGCACGGGCTGTAGCAGCAGGAGATTCAGTAGCAGCAGCAGTAGCACTACCTGTAGCAGCAGTAGCTTCAGTCTGTAGCAGCTGTGACAGCTCGGGCTGGGCGGCGCGTAGTAGCAGTAGGCGCGCGTGGGTTGTGGGCGTGCAAACCAGGGGCGCGCAACAGGTGCGTGCGGGGCAGCACTACGAGGAGCGCGCAGCAGGTGCGTGCTAGGGGCTGGCGGGCAGCGTGAGTGGCGCGCGCAGCAGCAGGAACGAGGGGGGACCGGGCGTAGGGGCTGACGGGCCGCGCGAGAGGCGCACGGGGCAGCTAGGGCGCAGTCAGGGGGGGTCGCACGTGACTAGGAAGAAAAAATCGCGACTATGGCAGAAAACGGAACCGTCTCGCCTAGGGCACGTTTTCGCATTTCGCGTTTCTCCTAGGGGCGCGACTCGGGCAGCAGATCGAAATAGTAGTGGTGGGCCCTTTTAGAAATTCTGTCCTAAGGAGCATTGTGCTCTTAATACCATGTTAGAATCACTAGCTAGGTGAGAATGATCGATTGGGTAAGGGGGGGGGGTACAAGGACTATCGAGAGTGAATGTTGTACCCTCTAAGGAAGGAACCCTACAGAACCTAGAGTGAAATAAGCATAACAATATGTTTTGACATGTTCTCCATATAGCTACACCACATCTAACTGAAGCCTTGCATATTGTAGAGAAAGGCACAGAAAATCCCAGCATTCGTAACCTGATGAACCAAGCAATACAGTACTGTCTTCAGTACTTCGACAAGTTCGACAAATTAGTGTCCGCGCACTTCAATAGGTCACCGAATAGGAGGCAGCTAAGAAGTAGAAAGTTGATGTTTGCTTGAACGAGGTGAATCATTGACTGACTCAGAAGACATCTAAACGTGGTAGTGAAACATATGAATGTGACTACCACTTCTGAGTCACCTCAGAAAAATATTGGTACTTTCTGCAGCACACTGCATGGAATTCCACCGTCTCAATCCAATGGACTCGGATTCATTGTGCTCTCTTGTTACACCAAACCTCAGTGGCAGTAGCAACACAATGCTACCCTCACCGCATGCTCAGATCTAGCGGCTTGAGTGTTGAGAATGCTAGGCAGGAATGAATGAACTAGGAAAGTGTTGGGTACAAATATGAAACCCTAAAAGGGGCTGCACCCCATATTGGCTACCCCACTACAGCCTGAACATATATAGCATACATATAATTTGACACACCCCCATAGGCAAAGTGGGGGAGAACAAGGGGTCACAAGACCAGTGAAGAGAAGCAAAGCAAGCTCAGGGTGGATCACAACGTCACCACACACACTGAGCACAAGCAAAGGGCCACAAGGCCAGTTCACATGCAGAGGTATATATGCAACAACCACAGCACAGTGATCTCTACCTAGCAGAGCAAGCATGCAGGTATATATATAGATCACAGTACAAACAAAGTCTACAGCAAGTGAGGAAACGTGGGCACAAGGCCTAACAAAGTACAAAAACGCTGATGATCACAAAACGGAAGTCCCTTGGTGAATATATCAGCAGTGTTGGCCCAAGTGGCCACGTGAGCAAGACGAAGCTGACCACGCTGCTGCAACTCTCGAGCCAGGAAGTAACGCAGAGCGATGTACTTCGTTCTGTGCTCCAGTCTGTGCTCCTGACACAAGGCAATGGCGGCCTTGTTGTCTACGTACAGAACTGGAGGAGAACGAGGCCGCTCTCCCAGGTCGGTCAGCAGGTAGGTGAGCCAGCGTAACTCCTGTGCAGCCATGGCTGTGGCGTAGATCTCAGCCTCACAACTGGAGCTGAGAACAGAAGACGAGCGTGTAGACCGCCAGGAAACAGAGCCAGAGCCAAGACTGAAGGTGTAACCCTGTGACGACCGCTGCGTAGCCAGGTCGTCAACCAAAGAAGCGTCCGAGTGCCCAGCGAGGACAACGTCACCCCGTCCTCCAAGCACGAGCCCCATGCCCGATGTACTGCACAAGTAGTGCAGTACCCTCTTAGCAGCATCCATGTGCACATTTCGGTGCTTACCAAGAGCCACGTAGCGAGCCAGAAGGCCAAGAGGGTACGCAAGGTCAGGACGAGTGCAAGTCATCAGGTACATGAGGCAGCTCACTAGCTCTAGGTAAGGACCACTCGGCTCTACGGACTCGTCCGAAGGTGGAGCTGAGAGCGAGTGACCTGCAGCCAGAGGAGTGGCCTGTGCCGAGGACCAGGTGAAGCCGAAGCGCTGAAGGACCTCCTGCACCATGTGTGAGTGAGTCAGTGTGACGGTGCGCCGTGCTCTGTCCCGGGTGATCTGCAAACCAAGGTAACTGCGCAGCTCACCCAGGTCTGTGCACGTGTGTCTCTTCTGCAGCTCCGACTTCACCAGGGCGAGAGCCTCAGTGTCAGCAGTGGCAAAGACCAAGTCGTCAACGTACACGAGGATGTAGAACGGCGGCAGCAAAGTGTCAATGCGCAGAAACAGCGACGGGTCAGCAGTGGAAGGAGCAAACCCAAGAGCCGCAAGAGTCGTCCTCAGTGTGTCGTGCCACTCACGCGGCGCCTGGCGGAGACCGTAGAGTGGCCGCCGCAGGCTCCACTGAGTACCAGGAGGGAATGACCCAGTGAAGCGAGGTGGGCGGCGCAGCCAGATCTCCTCGTGCAGGCTGCCCTGTAAGAAAGCTGTGCTGAAGTCAAGAGAGTGAAGCTCGTAGTCACGTTGAGCGGCAACGTGCAGCAGCACCCGAAGAGTGGTCATCTTCGGGGTGGGGGAGAAGGTATGGAAGACGTCAACTCCCTCTCGCTGACTGAAACCTCGAGCACATAACGAGCCTTGAAGACAGGCGGAGAACCTGGCGGCCGCTTCACCCTGAAAATCCACATGCCATCGACGATGTTCGCCCCAGGAGGGGGAACCTCGTCAACGTAAGTGCCTGTGGACTTCCAGGATGCCATCTCTGCGTCCATGGCTGTCTGCCACTGAGAGGAGTACTCACCCACGATCGCCTCAGCGTAAGAGCGCGGGGTCGGGATGTCTGGAGCATCCGGGTCTCCCTCAGGGGCAAGCAGCATGGCCATGAGATGAGGTGCAGCGGCTGCAAGACACTCAAGGTCCTCCTGCTTGTCCTCAAGGACGTCCGTGCTAAGAGCACACTCACCCCCGACGAACGGAGGACAGACAGACGCA
Source organism: Closterium sp. Naga37s-1 (assembly GCA_947471745.1). Taxonomy (NCBI): domain Eukaryota; kingdom Viridiplantae; phylum Streptophyta; class Zygnematophyceae; order Desmidiales; family Closteriaceae; genus Closterium; species Closterium sp. Naga37s-1. The sequence goes on along the minus strand of CANJKZ010000206.1, from coordinate 357,215 downwards.
GACTCAGCAACAAGACTAGCGGCGTAGTCTAGACGACAGGCAGCAGCAAAGTCAACAAGCTCAGCGACTCAGGCAGGCGCAGCAGCAGACTCAAACGACGGGTCAGTGACAACAGTGGCTAGCAGACGCGTGACAGTAGGGTGAGCAGCACGAGCGCGGACAGACTCAGGCTCTGGAACGTCAGGCAGAGAAGACGCAAGAGGGTACGGCAGGGGAACACGCTGCGGAGCAGAGGAAGGACGCAGGGCCATGAGGTGTGTGCCGGGGACAGCCGGCGGACGCTCACGAGGAACACGACGACCAGTACGACCAGTGCGGACAGTGCGAACAGGCAAGACAGGATGAGACGCAGGCTCACGACACTCAGTAAGACCTCCTGTATGCTCAGTGTAAGGAGAAGGAGCAGGCAGCGGTGTGCCAGGCTGTAACGGAAGACCAGTAGAAGACGGGAGGCTAAGAACCTGGCGAAGCACGGAGTCACGCGGTGGCAGAGACGAAGGCGACGGCGGAGCGAAGAACAGTCGCGTCTGGGCAGCGCCACCAGCACCAGCAGCTCCAGCACCTCCAGCACCAGCACCTCCAGCGCCAGCACCTCCAGTACCAGCACCTCCAGTAGCTCCAGAACCTCCAGGTCCAGCGCCTCCAGCGCCAGCACCGCCAACAACTCCAGGACCTCTAGCGCCAGCACCTCCAGTACCAGCACCTCCAGCAGCTCCAGAACCTCCAGCAGCTCCAGAACCTCCAGCGCCGGCACCTCCAGTACTAACACCTCCAGCAGCTCCAGAACCTCCAGCGCCAGCACCTCCAGCGCCAGTACCTCCAACAGCTCCAGGACCTCCAGTAGCTCCAGAACCTCCAGCGCCAGTACCTCCAGTACCAGCGCCACAAGCAGCAGCACCCCCAGTCTCAGCAGAACCACCAGCCCCAGCAGCTCCAGTACCTCCAGTACGAGCACCTCCGGGACCAGCGACTCCAGTAGCTCTAGTAGAAGCGCCTCCAGTAGCTAAGTCACCAGCTCCAGTGCCTCCAACGCCAGCGCCGGCCGCAGCAGGGCCCCCAGCTCCAGCAGTGCGACCCTGACGGCTAACGTACCACTCACGCAGCTGATGTGGGGAGAGAGGGAGACGCCGACGAGAGAGCTGCGGCGAGGCACCAGCGGAGCGACTACGGAGGCGGCCGCTCCAAGGAGACTGCACACTAGGCGCCTCAGCGCCCCTTGGCGCAGTACCCCCAGACTCAGGACCCCCAGGCGCAACACCCCCAGACTCCGCACCCTTAGGCTCAGCACCCCCAGGCTCCTCACGCTCAGGCTCAGCACCTCCAGGCTCCACACCCCCAGGCTCAGCACCCCCAGAAGCAGCACCCCGAGTAGGACCACCCCTAGCAGGACTTGAGTCACCAGTGACCTCAACCGGCTCAGTCAAGGGAGGAGGGTCTACATGAGACACACTTGAAGGAGCAGGACCCGGAGCGGGGAGGGGGTCTACCTGGGGAGGACCTGGAGCGAGAAAGAGCAGCGGGGGGGGGGGGGAGAGGCAGCGCGGTAGGGAAAGAGACGGTAAAAGGGGACCGACTCGTCAAAGGTGACGTCCTGAGACGGAAAGACACGGCGCGAGGCGGGGTCGTAAAACTGCCAGCCAGGCGCGTCAGGGACAAAGCCAAGGAAGACACAGGGAATGGCGCGAGGGGAGAGCTTGTCCGCAGTGGTATCGCGGACAAAGGCACGAGCACCCCAGACCCGGAAACGCGACGCATCGCCAACCTCCCCCGTCCAACGCAGTCTGGGCGAAGTCTCCGGCACGGAGACACGGGGCCAGAGGTTGAGCTGATGCGCGGCGTACCGGACCGCAAACGGCCACAGAAAATGGGGGGCAGCCGCATGGATCATGGAGGTACGAGCAACCTCCATGACTAAGCCAATGCGGCGCTCAGCAACCCCATTCTGCTGCGGAGAGGCCGGAAGCGTGAACGTCTAGCGGATGCCGTGCTCCTCACAGTAGGCTCGCAAGAGGTCGGAGGTAAACTCACCACCTCTGTCGGAGTGCAGACGCAGGACAGGAAAGTCCGAGTGGAACCGCTCGCGGAGCTGGAGACGAACAGCGCGGATCCAAGGGATCAAAACATCAGGGACATCCCCCTTGCGCTGCAAGGGGAAGACAGTGGTGTAACGCGTGTAGTCGTCGACTACCAGCAGGAAGTACCGCTCGTGGCTCTCTCCACGGACGCGGGCTGGGCCCCACACGTCCAGGTGGAGAGTCTGCAGTGGAGCCTCTGTGGGAGGGAACGAGGAGGAGTGAGGAGCGGCGCGCTGCCGCCCCTCGACGCAAGGAATGCAGGGCAGCGCAGGCGAGGGAGGGAGGGAGGGCAGAGACCTAGGAAGACCAGAGACCAGGTGGCGAGAGTGCATGCCATGAAGGCGAGGCAGGGAGGGGTGACCAAGGCGGTGGTGCCACAGGAGAGTCTGGTGCGACAGGCTGCGACACTCACACTGGGTAGCTACCTGAGCGGACGCGTACAGCTGAGGAGACAAAGGGGTGGAGCGCGACGCAGTGGTGAGGGTGTACAGATTGGACCCAGGCGCACGTGTGAACGTGGCCAGGTGGCGGCCGGTCCGAGAGCACGTGCAGATCGCCACACGCTGTCCTCCAGGAGTAAAGGTGTCAACCCAGTGATCCTGAAGGACGGCGGTGCTCACCAGGTTCGTAGAGAACGAGGGGAGGTGGAGACCAGACAGCTCCCCAGACGGGACCGCCGGACACGGAAGCACAATAGAGGTCCGTGCTAGCACTGGGCCCCCAGAGGGGTCAGCCAGTGAGATAGGGACAGGTGCAAGGAGGGGAGTGACTGTGGTGCTATCGCGAAAGAAACAGCGGGAAGCACCAGAGTCAAGTGTAAAGGTGTGCAAAGCCTGAGCGGACGCAGTACCAGGGAGAGCAGACTCGCTAGCACCTAGGGCTGCAGACTCTATACCTGGGTCAGGCGGCATACACAAGTAGCAGTCACCCTCAGCACTAACAGTCAATGCATACATGGCAGCAAGAATTGCATCATAGTCAAGATCAAAGATAGCAACACCACGCCTAGACAGGTCTGCCCAGTGGGGAAACTCAGTAGCCTCGGGAAACTTGGCGCGCCATGCATCGCTAAGCCTGGAGAAGCAGCGATACTCAGTGTGAGAGCCGTTGCATGAGCGACCAGTGCGGGGGCCTGTGCGAATGATATAGGGGCAGCGAACAGGACCCCCCAGACGCCCCACGCTGAGCATACCAGTCATGAAGCTGCTGAAGGGGGGGGGGGGGGGGGGGTCTGCTGCTGACGCTGTTGCTGCTGCTGCTGCTGTGGCGGCTGCTGCTGCTGCTGCTGTCCCTGGCCACCAGTGGAGCTTCCCTTCTGGCCGGATCCACTCCAGCCCCCACCGCCGCTACCACCACTGCTCCCTCCTCCCCCACTACCGCCGCTGCCACCCCCACCGCTCCCAGTGCCACCGCCGCCCCCACCACCACCTCCACCCCCACGACCACCCCCACTACCTCCACCTCCCCCGCTGCCTCCACCACCGCCCCCTCCACCGCCAACCCCACCCCCCTTGCCACCCTTGCCGCCCCTGGCACTGCGGCGCTTCCCACTAGGAGCGGAAGCAGCCCCGACCTCCTCAGCACCAAGGTAGTCGAGAGCAGCAGCAGCGGAGGCGTAGGAGGGGGCAAGAGGGGAGGGAGAGCACCCCTCAAAGAGGGGAGTGCGAGGAGTGCCACGAGCAGCACCTACAGCGAGAATGTTATTTTCTGCTGCTAGGAGGTGCTTCTCGAAGTCGTCGACAGTGAGAGTGGTAGGGTCTAGTGCGAGAAAGTGGTCCCTGACGGAGCGAAGAGTGTCAGGGAGGCGGGTGAGTAGGAAGTAGAGAGTAAAGTACATCGGGGGTTGATTCTGGGCGAGGAACTCGTCTGAGAGGGCAGTACGAAAGCGAGCGTCGCTAGTGCGCAGGTGAGAGATGAGGTCCTCAGCAGTGGTGAACGAGGACAGGTCGGGGAACATGTAGGGTAGCATAAGGCGACCTAGAGCTGCAGTGGCCGGGGAAGAGTAGCGGGCAACTACAGCGTCGTACAGTGCCTTGGCCGTCTTATGCTGGCTAAAATGCGCGCGCTCTGTGATCGGCAGATGATTGCGAATAGCGAGGCGCGCAGCAACATCGCGGGTCTGCCACTGTGAGCGGTCGAGAGTAAGAGCAGTGTCAGCAGGAGCAACAGCAGTGCCAGACGCGTAATCGAACAGTGAAACCCCGTCCTTGGCATCAGTCAGAAGAAACAGTTGCAGGTCATCGAGCCAGGTGGTAAACTCTATCGGGCGACCGTCAGGATCGAAAGCAAGAATGTTAAGCGTCGCCATGATTGCAGTGTAGGCAAGAGTAGCGCGCAAGCGGCAAAGTAGAGTGCAGGCCAGGAGAAACTGCGTGCAAGGCTGCAGTGGCGGCGCACTAGCTGCTGGGGCGGCACGCAAGTGGCTAGGGCGGCGCGCAGGGCAGCAGTGGGCCGCTCGCGGGCACCTACAGCGGCGCGCGGGGCAGCAGCGGGCCGCACGCTAGCTCCTACGGCGGCGCGCGGGGCAGCAGCGGGCCGCGCGCGCTCCTAAGGCGGCTAGCGGGGCAGCAGCGGGCTGCGCGGGCGGCGGACGCGACGCAAGGAGCCGCAGCAGGCCGCGCGGGCGGCGGACGCGACGCGCGGGGCCTAAGCAGGCTGCGCGCGGGCGGCGAACGCAGCGCGCGGGGCCGCAGCAGGCTGCGCGGGCGGCGGACGCGGCGCGCGGGGCCTAAGCGGGCTGCGCGCGGGCGGCTTAAGCAGCACGCAGGGCCGCAGCAGGCTGCACGGGCGGCGGACGCGGCGCGCGGGGCCTAAGCGGGCGTCTCGCGGGGCCTAAGCGGGCTGCGCGGGCGGCTGAAGCGGCGCGCGCGGAAAAAAGAAGGGCCGCGCGCACGGGCAGCGCAGCGCAGGCAAGGCAGGGCGCGTGCGTGAGGCGCAGCGCAGGCAAGGCAGGCAAGGCAGGTGGGGCAGCTCAGTAACCGCAACGGTAGGTGGGCCCTAAGAGAAACGGTCCTACGGACCTACTGCTCTGAAACCATGTTGAGAATGCTAGGCAGGAATGAATGAACTAGGAAAGTGTTGGGTACAAGTATGAAACCCTAAAAGGGGCTGTACCTCATATTGGCTACCCCACTACAGCCTAAACATATATAGCATACATATATTTTGACATTGAGTGCATGCACCCACACGTGTGGGTTGAAATACAAGGTGTGTTCTCTCCGTACATGCGCACGTCATACCGTGTGCGCGGATACACCAAACCCCCCTGGCAGTAGCACACTCCTCCTACCCTCACCGCACGCTCAGATCCAGCGGTTTCAGCGCATGCACCCACACGTGTGGGCTGAAGTAAACAGTGTTCTCGCCATATGTGCGCACGTCATACCGTGTGCGTGGAAACACCAAACCCTCTGGTGGCAAAACAGTCCGCCTTGCTCATCGCACGCTCAGATCCAGCGGCTTCAGCGCATGCACCCACACGTGGGGGCTGAAGTAAACAGTGTTCTCACCGTATGTGCGCACGTCATACCGTGTGCGCGGATACACCCCCTCCATGCACGCGCCTATCCCCGGCGCCAAGTCCTCATGCACCTCCAATGAAAACACTTCCCCATCATGCTGCCACCCCCCCGCTGCTGCATCTGTTGCTCCTGCTGCTGCTGCGGAGCAGAACACCTGTTTCTCAGCGCCCTCAATGTCAATCTTCACATAGTCAAAGCGTGGCAGCTGCACGCGCTGCAGCAGCGACGGCACCGAGACAGCTGGCATGCAAGGGGAGGGGGAGGCAGGTGAGTGGCTGGAAGAAGCAGAGGATGGCTGTGACTGGAAATGCGTGCTGGATTGCTGCTGCTGGTGATGATCGTCCTGCTGCTGCTGCTGCACAAGCTGCTGCTGTTTCTCCTGCTGCTCATGTGCCTGCTGCGTCTCCCCACACGCGTGTGTCTCGTACGCCCAGAAGCCCTCCCTGCGGCCCGCAGTGACGGCTATCCGGGTGTCGTGCGACCAGAGGGCGGCATTGACTGGCAGTATCCGGGGGAGGTGCTTCACATTGCGCTGCAGCAGGGCAAAGTTGTCCCGCGCCGGCTCCACTGCCACTATCAACGCACCGGGGAAGCTGCTTGGGGGAGGGGGCAAGGCAGGAGGGGGATGATGGAGGCAAGGAGAAAGCAATGAGCAAGCAGCGCGAAGTTGTCCCGCGCTGGCTCCACTGCTACTATGAGCGCACGGGGGGAGCTGCTTGGGGGAGAAAAGTGGAGGGGAGACGCCACGCAACGGGAAGAGAGAAGGATGGTGGTTGAAAGAAAGAGAGCAAGAAATGAGTTGACGATGGTGGGGCATGTGTCAGCAGCATGTGCCATATATTCACAGTTGAATAGATGAATCACATCGTACATTCATATCTAAATCCCAGCATACCGCAGGGCAAAGATGAGGGACGCAAGGCCGATGTTGGCGCCCGCATCAAGGATGGCGGACGGGCGGAAGTGGGGCAGCAGCGAGGGGCGCAGGAAGCGGAAGGCGCGCGTGTCGAGCAGATGGTAGAGCAGCGCCACGTCGGACGACGCAGGGCGGACCCACACCGCCAGCTGGCAGCCAGCTGGCGAGCCGGAGCAGGGGAACCAATGGGGTGGCAGATACACCGCCACGCATACAGCCTGGAGGAGAGGGAAGGGAGAGAAATAAAGGTTGACGGGCGGAAAGAGAAAACAAGATTTGGGACTGAAACAGAGCCAACACGAGAGCCAAGGCAGAAGCTCAACCAACGTATTTTATATATCAATCCATCTTTGCACCTTCCGACCTTCATCCTCCCTCTCACCTCCGATTCGTCCCCCGCAATCCCCGCTTGTCCCCCTCTGCGCCCTGCCATCTCCGCTAGAAGCATCTCCAGATATCCGTGCTGCATCCACTCGCTGCCGTTGGTGCTGTACCACACCGAGTCCCCCTGAAACCCCTCCTCCGTCTCGCGCGCAGGAGCAGCGGGAGCCGGCCAGCCGCACAGCTCGTCACCACCTTCACGCTTTCCCTTGCGGTCAGAATAGGAAGCTTCGTCGTCGGCTCGAGCGGCGTCAACCGGTGTAGCTCTAGCCGTGGTATCAGCGTCAGCTGCGGCGCTCAGCCGTGATCGCGCGGCGGAGGCTCGCCATTTCGCCAGTCGCGCGTGCGACACTCCAGGCAGCACCTCGTCATCGCGCAGATCCCACGATGAATCCAACGAGATTCCGTCGCGGGTAGAAATCGCCTCGTCCGAAGAAATCACTCTTCCGAATCCTCCAGGAAGATCGTAGCGTGTCGAAGGTTTTGGCGGCGCTGGTCTAGAGTGTGGAATCACACCGCCAATGTAGGCTAGGGTACACACGGCGGAGAAAATGAAGAACCTCAGCAAGCAGGGGATGCGGGAAGAATGCGCTTGGGACTCAGTGCAGGCGCTGACGCGCAGGCGAAGTGCGTGCGGAAGGCGGTTTTGCCATCGAGTGGCTCTTGGGCTAACCATTTGGCGGGATATGCGGCGTCATATTAGACGCAAGGAATCCATGAGGAGCAGGCGAGAACCACCTCCATCCCAGAATCTCGTTGATGGGCTAGTTATTTTACCCGTTCTGGTCGTGGTCTAGCTTTCACGATTCATGATTTCGAATTGGAATTCTGAAACATGCTACAGAGATGGTTACAAGCGGATCTGCGACTATGATAAGTTGAAACAAGACGACTGTGGCGAAGAGTGCGAGTTCGTAAGAGCGTGTTACGTACCCCTTAACTTGGTGGCAGGGCCCGGTTGCATGCAAAAGTCGACCCAACCTGACTGGTCGGGTCGACCGGTGGGCGGTTGGGTACCCACAAGGCAACCTGCAATTGTACCACCCGCTTGTTTTCGGGACCCAACCACGCGAATAGTATCTGGGGCAGACCCAACAGTCAGGCGTCATTTTCACTGGCCTACCTTAGATGAAAATTTTCTTGCACTAATCACGTCGACTTTAGATAACGCAACCTGCCCGCAATGTTTTCGTGTACGTTTGCGCAGCAGGTTGGTACGTTTGCATGTTGGTTGCCTCGACCTGGTTGTGTGTGGGCGGGACCAACTGGTTGCTTGACTAACTGGTCGCCTCGACCGAGTGTGACCGGTCCTGGTACGCACGTCCTTTACTGTACACTGTACACACTAGGGTAATCTGGTAACCCTACGTTCAACCCAACTCGACCGTTCGAGGCAACCTCGACCAGGCCCCAAAATAAGGGGTACGTAACACGCTCTAAACCACGTCGTCGCTCATGGATTTGTTGATGCCGAACGTCCAAAAGCAGAAAGATACTGCATACCAAGACGGGTTACTACGAAACAATTGCTTGGGTGCTCTAAGTCCATTTCCCCTTGCGCGAGCAACCGAAACGGCCGTTGCGAAAAGGTCTGAAGAAGGTTCGCATGCCAAGTGCACCGCCTGTCAAGTGGACGACGCTTGGCGCAAGCGTCTGGGTGTCACCCGTCACATCAAATTTCGCCAAGCACCTTCTATGCCAAGAAAAGTTGGGTGCGGCATGTCAGAAGGCTCCCACAAACCGAAGGTTAGGCTCGAAACCTACGTGCCGCACGTCTCCAACCAGGCCGGAGCTGCAGCTTTGGGGGTGTCAAACATGGCTCGGGCTCCCCTTGGCGCGGAAGTGAGCTCTGGGGAGACGAGATGACTGGTGGCAGCAGTGCCTCTTGCGCAGTTTGCGGGCAGACAAAAGAATCAGCAGATGCGATTCGTCACTCCAAGCCGCAACCAGCCAAAGGCAACAGCGAATCACGATGAACAATGACACTCGGAAATTCCTACCAGGCCATTTTCCGAGCCAGCTTAGAGCTATCAAACTGTTACCGAACCTGTCTGTTTTCCCGCATCACATAACGAGCCTGCGCCATACGTGTCCGTTTCTCTGCACCTGATTTGTTTTTCCCCTAACTACCCTCGGCATCTTGCACAGTCAGATCTGAAACACCCTGACCACGCAGAACAGTGCTGAACCGCACGGGTAAGTGGTTGGCCAAGCAAAGCGAGCACCCCGCCATGGCTTCCATTCCACACCACAGCTTTTCCTAGTCTCCTGTCGTTACACGCTCGAGAACAGGAGAGCTTCTCGTCTCTGCCCACTTGGTTTCAGAAAGACACTTCGGTGGGCTGTCGTTGCTTTCTCCACGCATCGCCCTCGTCGAAACTCGACAGGACATGCAACATTCTCTAGGAATCAGTGTCTCCGCATCTCGCGTTCATGTAGCTCGCAAGGTCATGCTCGCGTAACGTTTGTCTCTTGAAGATCTCTCCGGTGGACTATCAGTTGATATCATAGTATGACTAGCAGAATGCGTAAGGACTGACGGACTGACGGAAACCAGCCTTCCATCCTAGAAATCAGTCCGTCGCGCCGCCTCTCGCGATGGACGACTCGAGGGTGGGCGTGCAGCGGAAAACCGGCCTCGCGCTGCACGGCCGCAGCATCAGCGCCAAGGAGTCGAGCCGCGTGCTTCACGCAGGAGTTCACGCGGCCGAAACCCTCAACAAAAATGTCGCCGTCTTCACTCACAACCACGCGTACAGCCACTACCCGCCAACGGACGAACCGAACCTAGCTTCGGTCGACTTCCGAGCCTGGCTCGCTGACCAGGTCAAGTTCAGCCAGAGCCTCGTCATCCCGCAAGTTCCGGAGAAGCCGAGCTTCCTCGAGTCGTTCGCGCCGTTCCGGCTGTTAGGGCGCGTGGGGAGCAAGAAGGCGCAGTGCACGGTGGCTATGCACGTGCACGGGGTGGACAATTTCCCGAAAGACATGGAGGGGAAGGAGCTCGTCGTGCAATGGCTGCGGCGCGGCATGTCCGTCGGCACGAGCCCCATGGTGGTGCACCGCGGCGTCGCGCGCTTCGAGCAGACGCTCACGATGTCGTGCACGATGTTCTTCAACGCCGGAGCGCAGGGGACGGTGAAGTTCAAACGGAAACCGTCGACGCTCTGCGTGCAGATGTTAAAGACGTCTGGGATTGGCTACGTCGCGGAGCTTGGGCGGCATTCCGTGGATCTAGCGAAGCTGCTGCCCGCGTCGCTGCACGAGAAGGAGGAGGGGCAGCCCATGACGCTGAGCTTTCAGCTCGCGGGATTGGCGGAGGGGGCCGTCATGGTCGCGACGTTCGGGTACGAGTTACAACTCGGCCGCGGCGTTACGTTCCTCGCGCGAGTTGACACGAAGTCTTTCCGCCTGTACGCCGCGACGGCGATCGCGGCGGCGGCGGCGGCGGTATCGCCGACCAGCAGCCCTCCGGGGAGCCCGCAGGCGAGTCCCCGCGGCGGAAGCGAGAAGGACGAAGCTTCGCCGAAGCAGAAGAAGAAGCTGTCGTTCTCCCTGTACCAAGCGCCGTCGGATCGCTCCGCGGCGCCGCAGAGCGCGCGGAGCCAGGGGGACGCGCGCGGGACCCGCGCGGGCCCGCTGATGCGCATGATCTCGGGCGGAAGCGCGATGCGGACGGTGGTGGAGGAGGAGGAAGAGGAGGAGGAGAAGGAGAAGGTTGCGGTGAAGGATACGCGCTCGGCGGGGTTACAGGCGCGCGCAGACGGCAAGGGCGGGGCGAGCGGAGGGGGAGCCGGAGGGGGGACGGCGGAGAAGGAGGCGGAGGGGGAGGGTGACGCGGTGGACTTGGCGGATGTTTTGGCGGAAGGGGAGGGGTTAAACGACGAGGAGGAGGAGGAGGAAGAGGGAGAGGAAGACGAAGAAGAGAGTGATGCTGAGGAGGAGGAAACCGATGACGAGGACGAGGACGAAGAGGACGACGAGGATGAAGAAGAAGAGGAGGAGGAAGAAGGGGGAAGAGTGGAGGTGAAGAAGGTGATGGGGGGTTATGCGGTGCAGAGTGATTCGGGGGAGGAGCGCACGGTGCGGGTGGACCCAGGCACGGGCACCAGCAGCGTCGCCACCACCACCACCACCTCGACGACGACCACCAGTGGCCGCGACGCGTCGCTCGATTCCGCGAGTTCCGCGGGCGAGGGGGGGCGGTCGCGCATGGCGCAGGCGATGCTTGAGTTCGAGTGGACGCTGCAGGAGGAGCGGAGCGCAGAGGTGGCGGAGCGGAAGGGGGACGAGTCCGCGAAAGGGCTGTCTGGCGGCGACGATTACGGTTACTCGCCGGGGCGCGAGTGGGCGAACGGGGCTGTGAAAGCGGCGGGGGATGCGGCGGCGAATGCGGCGGGTTTGGAGGAGGAGATGGATCTGGTATCCGACGAGTTCCTCGAGCTGCTCATGCAGTCCGGCGCGATTGACGGCGCGCCGGGGAGTCTCGACGGGTTTGGCGGCGGAGAGGACGGGGAAGGGGAGGAGGGGGAGGATGGGCGGGAGGGGGGGCTGCTGGGCGTGGCGGAAGGGCTGCTTAGCCCCGCGCGCCAGGCGTCGAGCCGCGTGGGCAGCAACAGTGTTGGCGCGAGTGAGCGCGAGTGGATGGAGGGTAGTGGAGAGGTGTCTTCTCACGCAGACGAGGATGAGGAGGAGGAGGAAGAGGAGGAAGAGGAGGAGGAGGACGAGGACGAGGACGAGGAGGAGGAGGAGGAGGAGGAGGAGGTGGGTGAAGGCATGATGGCGTGCAATGGTGTAGGGCGGGACGCAGGGCAGGGGGAGGATGCGGGGGAGGGGGAGGGGGAGGGGGACGACGATATGCTGTCGAGCATGTTGCGCGAGGCGGAGGAGGAGCAGCAGCGCGCGGAGATCGAGGAGAAGAGCCGCCGCAAGGCGCGCCTGCTCGACTCGGAGGAGGAGGCCGCGCTCATGCTGCGCTTCCGCGGCAACGCGCCCGCCGCCGCCGCCGCCGCCGCCGCCGCCGCCGCCGCCGCCGCTGCTGAGGTTCCCTTAGCTGCTGCCCCTTCTGCCGCACCTGCCGCCTCTGCTTCGGAACCGGCTGCGGCTGGCGTGCAGTCCGCGGCGCTGGTGGTGGCGGGGAGGGGCAGGGGCGCGCCCCCTGCTGCGGCCGCCGTTACCACTTCCTCGGCTCTTGCCGCGCCTGCGCGCAAGCGCTGGTCCACCGCAGGCCCGCTCGCCGTCGCTGGCAGCGGCGCGGGGAACGGCGCCGGGAGGGGCGCGGGGAGGGGCGCGGGCGCCAGTGGCGCGCTTGTGCCGAGGGTAGGGGGTCGGGGGGCGGCGGGCGAGGGAGCGGGCGGAGGCAGGGGGAGGGGGGGACGGCTGACGGTGCAGGAGAGAGTGCGGTTGATGGAGGAGGAGCGCGCGGCGGGGAAGGAAGGGCGGGGGGGGAAGGGGTGGGAGGGGGAGGAGGAGGAGGCAGAGGCGGAAGCGAGGAGAAGCGCGAGCGCGGAGGCTTCCGGAACGTCGACTGCGCTCGTGCCAGCTGGCAGGGGCGCGGCGCGGCAGCTGACCACGTCAGCAGAGGTGGAGGAGGTGACTACTGGCATCCCGCGGGCGCTCGTGCGGGGGGCGGCGGGGCCTCTGGGCAGCAGCGGGAAAAGCGGCGGAACGATTGAGATTAAGATGAGCGGGGACAGCGGTATTGGGCGCGGAAGCAGGGTTGGAGCAGGGGGAGGGGCGGGGCGAGGGGCGAGAGCTGCGCTGCCTGCGCCCGCGGATGCAGCAGCGGCGGCGGAAGCAGAAGCTTGCACGGCGATGGTGCCCGTGGCGGGGCCTGGCGGACTGGTGGCGGCAGGCGCAGCAGCAGGCGCGGGGAAGAAGGGGGGAGGCCGCGGGTCCTCTGGCGGAGACGCGGTAGGCGCGGGGGCGATGGTGCCCGTGGCGGGGCCTGGCGGGCTGGTAACAGCGGGCGGGGGAAGAGGCGGCGCAGGCGCGGAGAGAGGAGGAGGCGCACCAAGCGCAATGACGCTGGCGGCGATTCAGCAGGGCGCGCTGGCGCCAGGCGCGGGGTTCGGGGGAATGCACATGCCCTCGCGCGGCCCCTTCACGACGGTGAACACAGGCAGCAGCGGCGGCATCAACAGCATCAGCACGCGCAGCAGCGTGGGGGGAGTTACCGCCACCACCACCACCACATTCTCCCCCTCCTTCCCCGCATCCCCCTTCCCCCCGTCCCCCTTCCCCGGTTCCGCCTTCTCCCCCGGCTCCTTCGACCTCCCCCCGCTGAAGAGCCTCAACAGCGTGCTTGCGCCCACGTGCGCCGCCACGGGGCTCGCTTCCGCCAGCGCGGCGCTGTACGGCGGGGCGGGCGGGCTGGCGCAGCTGGGCGCGCTGCGCGGCGCGGATCCCATGGTGCTGGCCGTTCCGCCGACCATGGCCCCCCCCGAGCTGGTGCAGGGCATGGGGTCCGCTATCGCGCTGCCTGGCGGAGGATTCTTGACGTCCATGTCGGGGAGACATTTCTCTGAAGGGGCCAGCCGGCTCGTCATGCAGGTAAGGGCGGTGGTTGGTGTACGGTGAATGGGGGAACGGATGGGGAGGGGTGGGGAAGGATAGGAAGGGGTGGGGAAGGGTGGGTGGGATAGAGAGGAGGGGGGTTCCGCCCATCATGGCGCCCCCCGAGCTGTTGCAAGGCATGGGGTCGGCGATCGCGCTGCCCGGGGGGGGGGGGGGGAGGGTCTTGACGTCCATGTCGGGCAGACACTTTACTGAAGGGGCCAGCCGGCTGGTCATGCAGGTAAGGGCGGTGCTGGGAAGAGATGAAGGTGGGAAGGGGTGGGGAGGGTTGGGAAGGGGTGCGGGGGTGGGTCCGCCATCGCGCTGCCTGGTGAAGGGTTCCTGACGTCAGGGGCGGCACTTGTCAGAAGGGGCCAGCCGGCTGGTCATGCAGGTAAGAGCGGTGGGGGGGAGGTGAAAGGGGGAAGGGGGACCCAAGGAGATGGGCATGGACGGCATGCCCAGTGACACCCAGTGACACCCAGTGACACCCAGTGACACCCAGTGACACCCAGTGACACCCAGTGACACCCAGTGACACCCAGTGACACCCAGTGACACCCAGTGACGCCCAGTGACACCCAGTGACACCCAGTGACACCCAGTGACACCCAGTGACATCATTCAGAGCATGGCGGCGCTGGGAATCGACGCCTTGTCACAGCAGGCGCACATGCTCATGCCCTCTCATCCCCTCTCCCTCACTTCCCCTCACCCCCACTCCCTTCCCCTCCCCCAGTTTTCCCGTGCCGTCGTGGTACCCAAGGAGATGGGAATAGAGGGCAGTGACATCATACAGAGCATGGCGGCGTTGGGAATCGACGCGTTATCCCAGCAGGCGCACATGCTCATGCCCTTGCCGGACGTCAGTGGCAAGGCACTTGAGCAGATGGCGGCGGAAGGGCTGCTGTTCCTGGATGGGGCGGGCGGTGGCGGGTACGAGGAGCATCTGAGGAGACTCGGCGCGCCCCAGAGGTGAGATCTCATTTATCGCATTTCCGGAGGGACTAGAGGAGGTGTTTGGATGGGAGGTGTTTTGAGTCGCCTGCCTAAAGAGAAGGGTTGCGTTTCTTGAAAAGGTGAGGTGAGGTGAGATCTCATTTATCGCATCTGCAGATGGACTAGGAGGTGTTTGGATGGGAGGAACGAGTGCCTTGCTGAAGGGAGGGGTTGCCTTTCTTGGTAGCGAGGGCGGTGGGGGGTACGAGGAGCATCTGAGGAGACTCGGCGCGCTTCAGAGGTGAGACGGTGGGAACATGAGGCTACTCTGAGGGGTGAGTGGGAGTGAGGGCTATGGAGAATGAAAGGACTGCTGTTCCTGTATGGGGTGGGGGGGAAAGGAGCATCTGAGACGGCTCGGCGCGCCTCAGAGGTGAGAAACAGGAGGTTCTTGTGAGTGAGGGAGTGAGAGTGTGTGAGTTAGTGAGTGCGGAAGGCATGAGAAAAGGAGCATCCGGAAACATGAATCAAACGACCTCTATCGGGATGCAGCCTCATCTCCTCCTCCTCCCACTCCCACCCTCCCCATCTTCCCCTTCTCTCTCCTCATTCCTGGATTTCCGTCCATCCCTTCCCTTCCTTTTCCTGCTCCTTCACCCCTGGTCCTTTTCCCTGTTTCAGGAGGGCCCTTGGCGCAGCAGCAGCAGCAGCATTGGGGGGGGGAGAAGGCTATCTGGCCCTGGAGGGGCGTGCAGGGGGGAATTACTTGGCGCTAGAGGGAGGAGCAGGAGCAGCAGCAGGGATGCAAGGCGGGCAGCTTGTGCATGTAGGCGCGGGACAGCTGGCAACAGTGGGAGGAGGCTCGGCAGGAGCCTTGGCATTAGGTATGGGCGGCGGCTTGACGCCCGAAGCTATGGCGGCGGTGGCTCGGCAGTCCGCCCTGGCTGGCACTCTGGTTCGGCTGCGGCGCCGAGGCAGGATGATAGCCGCGGCAAAGCAGAGGATTATGCAGAAGCAGCTTCTGCTGGAGCAGGGCGGAGGGGGAGGGGAGGGGGAAGCAGGGGAGGGCGCAACTGGGGGAGGGGGAGCCAAGGAGGGGCGGCTGGCTCTGCTAAGGCGGACGGCTGGGGAACTGGCTGGTGTTGGCGGTGGGAAGGGAGGGAACGGAGGGAACGGAGGGAACGGAGGGAACGGAGACAGAAGGTTGCTTGCAGGGGATTTGTTTACAGAGGATATGGATGAGGAGTTAAAGAGGGAGCTAATGTTAATGGAAGAGGAGGGGTGGGAGGATGGGGAGGAGGAATATGTACCGTTGGATGAGCTGGGCGCGCTGGCGATGGAGCAGATCGAACGGATGGCGTTGGAGGGGCTTAGAGTGCAGAACGACGCTTCTGATTTGCTGGCGCCGTATGCGATTGATCTGGGGAAGGAGGGTGGGGGAGCGGGTGCGTTGGGGATGGGCGGGTATGGCGCGTTGGGGATGGGAGGGGGGGCGGGGAGGGGAGGGATGGGGGAGTTGATGTATGGAGGCGGGGGAGCGGGGATGCTGACAAATGGGGGGTACGGAGGGGCGGAGATGGGTGCGGGAGGGGACGAGTGGGCGATGGTGGCGGCGGGAGGAAACGGATCGATGGGGCTGGCTGTATCATTAGACGAGTGGCAGCGGCTGGATGCGGGGATATTCGAGGACTTTGAGACAGAGGATGACACTCTAGCTGTGCTGCAGGCGCACTGTGCGGCGCATGGCGCGGGGGAAATGGTTCTGCATGATATTGCGCGGTTGAGGACGGATCTTGCGGCTGTGAGGGGGGGAGGGGTGGGTGGAGGGATGGGTGGAGGGATGGGAGCGGGATGGGGGCTGGCGGCGTGGGGCGGTGCGGGAGGGATGGGGATGATGGGGGGTGGGGGGATGGGGATGATGGGTATGGGAGGGATGGGGGGGATGGTGGGTGGGGTGGGAGGAGAAGGCGGGTTGATGGGGGATAAGGTCACAGTGGCGATGCTGGTGCAGCTGAGGGACCCTCTGAGGAATTTCGAGCCTGTGGGTGCGCCCATGATGGCTCTGCTGCAAGCGGAACGAGCCCCCCCTGCTGCTGCTGACGATGATGAGAAGAACGGTGGCAACGGTGTAGCAGCGCTGGAGGGAGGTGCAAAGGCGTTGCCGGGAGGTGGAGGTGTGAGGAGGATAGCGTATAATCTGCACACGGGCACGGCTGTGCGGCCCTCGGGAGGGCCGCTGACAGTGCGGAACGGAGCGAGCAATCGGCGGAGGGATGGGGATCCGATTGTGGAGGAGGTGGATGATGAGGAGCAGCCCGGGGGGAAAGGCGGCGTGGAGAAAGCGCGGTTTAAGCTGACAGGCGTGCACATGATGGGGCTGAAATCCGAAGAGGCGGCAAAGAGGGGATGGGGGAACCAGAAGCAGGGACAGGCAGGGTCGAGGTGGCTGTCGGCCAATGGTATGGCGAAGAAGGGAGCAGCTAAGCCGAAGAGGTCTACGGGGCCAGTCAAGCCTGCCAAGGTGACTGTACAGTCAGGTGACACTCTGTGGAGCTTGTCACAGAAGGTGCATGGCAGCGGCACAAAGTGGAAGGATGTGGTGAAGCTGAACCCGCACATTCGAAATCCCGACCTCATTCTTCCGAACCAGCATGTTCGGATGCGCTGATCACCAGCTGCTTTGAGCCCAAGCATGATATGCCGTCAGTGTCAGCAGCATGCTACTCTGCATCTTCTTACATGGCACTAACTGTGCCTTATGCCAGAAGATTCTGCCACAGTGCTTTCCTGCTTATCTATGTATACCTCCCTGACACTCTTGACATGCTTAGCAAGCATGTTGCTTATTTGTAGTTCTTTAGGGGCTGTGCAGCCAATGATAGATATAGCATCTATGGTTTGTGACTAGGACATGTAAGTTTTTGTGTATCAGGTTCCACGTGTGATGTTCCTCAGTGGTATGCTCTGCTGCAGGGGATTTAACTACAATGCTCGTTCATATTGTGCTACAGCATGTAAATGCTGACCCCAACTGGTGTGTGTGCTTCCACCTAATCCTGTCCATACACATCTGGCCTTGGTGACAAGGTAAGCTGCTGCACAGCCAGCATGTTCACTCCCATCAACGTTAACATCTTTTGCCGGTCTCAGATGAAAGATGTACATCATGCCAACCAGCATTACCGGCTACATCAACCATCAAATCCGGAGTAGCTTCAGCGGCAGTATAATTGTAGAAGTCCTGATCAAAGAAAAAGGCATAAGCCATGGTGTGGTAACCAAAGGATGTACAGACAGCACATACCAGCACATACTCGGGGGTTGAACACGTGATCTGGGTCGTACTCGTGAAGATGTGCTGCATCAATAAGTAAATCTCGGACAGACCGGGTTCTTCCAAAATTACTGGGCCAATCCAGACGATCAAAAATTCGAGCACCCGAAAATGACCTGCCTGCGAGGAAAATGTTTCTCTCCATGGCTATCTGCACAAAAGATATGTTAGCCAAGAGAAGGACGAGCACTGTATGTATGCAAAAGAGTACAGAAGCAGTCACCTGAGCATGGCAGGTACTACCAACTCCATACAGTCCCCAATGCTGGAAGACATTATTATAAACGTGAACCAATCCTGCAACAACTCGAGGATGGCGCTGAACGGTCCCAGCGAACCAATTAGTATGAATGCTGACATGAAGATTCACAGGGTGGTCTTTGGATTCTTCAGCATCTGTCTGCCAAGCATGCAACACAAAAGTCACGAAGAGTCATGCTTGCAAGCAGCAATATAACAAACATTTACCTGTGAGCCAACAAGCATAACTTTGTTGTGGTGGTGAAAGAGGCTGCGTGATATTGTGACGTCTGTTGAGCCACGTGTCACATCGATCGCACCATCTCCCCATCTTCCAATGCTCACATGGTTGATCCAAACTCGCTGTGCCCCGTACTTCAGCTGAATGGCATCCTCTCCACCTCTCCATAAAATAAGGTTATTGATGATGATGTTCTGAGCAGCATGTCTACTCAAAAACGACCAGGGAAGTGTTACAGAACGGCGAGTGTCTTCCAATTTAAATAAGCTAAAAAAACGTTTGGGACCTGATATGAAGGCCATTGCACGAGATGACGACTCGTTGACCACGGCCGTCTATTGTCTTATTTGAGGCAACACCAATTGGGCTAGAGAGGCAAATTGTACCAGAAATGTTGAACAGTATCCAGCGAGAGCCGTGAATTGTTGCTCCTTCCCTTTATCATGGCAAGTGGCAAAGATCAAGATCCGAATTATATGACACAAGAAAGCTATTGGTTGTTTAATACTTACCTCAAACTACCAGGCCCAGAATCCGAAAGAGTCGTGACCCAAAAAAAGGGTCCAGAATGCCCGCCGGTGACGTTGCCTCCAAATCCGTCTGCACACTGCACCAAATCACGAATTGACTCTGACCATTGTGTTCCGGCCATTTCTCCACGCAAAGATATGACCTGAAACCTTAAACGGTTAAGAAAATGAAAAAGGTCATTATCTTCAAAGAATGACCACGAATCATCAACTCACGTCGAGGAAAATGATAAGTAACAGGACGCTTGCATGTTGACGCATACTAACTGGTCCTCCTGTAAGATATTGCCTGTCGATGGAGGCGCGACATGTCTCGAAGCCGGACACCAGTGGTCAATAACTACTCAATATCTATTCAAAGTAGAAGACTGTCACACACGAAGCCCTTGAGAAAAGGGTATTACTACGAGGAATATCTCGAGAGAAAGGGTGTCAAGAGGAACATTAATTCGACGAGACTAATAACATGCACTAACTCGACGCGTCTTGACGAGTCACTGGTAACTTCGTGCAAGCACAGCCAACAGCCAGAGGTCCTATCCCACATGAAGTCGAGTGTTGACCTTTTGTTCAGTGGAGTGGTGTGGTGGTGCTGGTGTGCATACTGCACAGCCTGATCAAAAGAAACACGAACTGCGAGCAAACTGGTGTGTGACCGCCTGCACTGCGACATTCCTGCGCAATCAGGTTACTCGTTTTCAAACACAGTTGACTTTGCGGGACGCGGTCGGATGTGCAGTGGTCTAAAGCGGTGAGATAACTTATGCTACTTTCCAGATTGAACTTCCTCATACAACTAATGCATTTACTACACTTTCTCAATTTCTTTTATGTGCATTTACCGCAAGCATTTGTTCTATATGTTTTTGACAAGCTAAATGAATGAAATCTGCGAGCACTTTGTAGGGATGTGCATTTTGCATTACTACTTTCTCGAGTCAACATAAAGCATGCCTTATGTATTTTCCATTTGGCCTGCCAGAAAGATTAAATCCATGTGCCAGAAATGCACTCTCACCTCTACTCCCCGTCCCTACTCATCCTAATCCTCATCGTAATCGTCATCAAACTCATCACCATCCCTATCATTACGATCCCTCACCCGCTCCTCTTCACCAACCACCGGCTTCCAGTTCCGTCTTTCCACCATGAACCACTCCTCCTCATCCAGCGTGTACCCCTCCATCAGCCCCCGATTCACACTGTGCATCTTGTCCCGCACGCTCTTCCGCCCATTCCTAAACGACGCACTGCTCTTCCCTCCTCTCAGCCCCCTCACGTGCGCCACCGGCCCACCCTCCACCCTCATCCCTTTCCTCTCCCAGTACCACGTGTGCCTCGCAACACAGTACAGCGCCAGGGAAGGATACTTCGCCTTGAGATCTCCCAGCAGGGCTGCTGGTGTGTTGCGGCGGGTTGGGAAGAAGATGGCTAGCAGATTCGGAGCGTTGATGCTTGGAGGGATGTACTGGCGGTTCGCAGCTGGCCTGCGTGAAGGTGTCGTACGCTCCAGTGAACCACCAGAAGATTCTGACCTTTCCTCATCTGCACACTCCTCATCTGACAACTCCTCATCGGTACCATAGACTTCGTCGGCACTGTCATAATCGTCAGCATCACTGTAGTCATCAACGTTATCGTAGTCGTCATCGTAATCAGCATCAACATTATCGTAGTCGTCAGGTCCAACACCAACAAGCTGGTTCCCAAACGGGCCTGCATGGAAGCGAGTCAGCCGTCGACTTCTCATCCTGCACTCCGTCCCCCTCCACTCCTCCTTCTCCTTCCTTCTCTGCTCCCTCGTCCACTCGATGATCTCATTCCCATCGGCTCTCTCCACATCTTCCACTGCCATCTCCCCACACACCGGGTTCATCACATCGTAGTCGCTCGCCACGGCAATCCCAAGGCTCTGCAGCCGTGGCCAGGGGAACCTGCAGGCTTCGAGGTCAATGTCATGCCTCACTATAAGCAGCTCTACCGTTGGCGCGAATACTTGCAGCCAGTCTGCCCATGCAAAAGGCTGCGGCGGCGGAAGATACATAAAGGAGTCACCACAGATCTCCATGGCTTTCCGAACGTCAGCAGGGATGTGAGTGGGCCATGGCGGAAGCAGATTAATCGGGGCGTTGAGGTAAAGCGCACGGACAGAGGCAACCTTGAAGGAAGCAATATGGATCCTTTCTTCCCCAAACAGCAAAAGCTGGGTCAACGTGAGAGGGCGGGCAGAGCTGCAGGCGAGAGTGAGGGACTGGGCACAGGCGGAGAAGGAGGTGAGGGAGTGGTGAGAAAGGGAGAGTTTCAGTTTGAGCTCGTGGGTGAGGAAGCGGAAGGAGAGGCGGCGAGCCCTGGGGAACTCGAGCGCCAGCAGCACCGGTCCTTTGCAGTCCTCCCCTCCCTCCTCCTCCAGCTTCCACGGCTCGCAGAACGTGAACTCGTGCAGCTGAGGCGAAATGGCAGCCAGGGCTTTAAGAGCGATTCCCCTGGGGTCCACATTCTTGAGAGTCAAACTCCGAAGCGACTGCATCCAGGGTGCGGTGAGGCAGCTTCTACCTAAGCGCCAAACGCCACGTCCGAGTGTGAGGGAACGCAGAGAGGAGCAGGTCTTGAGAAAGGCTAGATTCCAATCTCCCTGGCGGTAATCCTCCTCTGTGAATTTCTCTCTGACACCCAAGCTTAGTTGCAGGGATGAGAGGGAGGAGGCGGCCGGAGAGGAGGGGAGAGTGAAGGAGCGGCGGATGAGGGGAATGAGGGAGGGGTGGGAGAAGGAGAGGCGGAGGGATGGGGGTGCGGGAGGGCGGGAGAGCAGCCAGCGCACGCTGGTGGTCCATTGGGGCTGGGCGGCTGTGAGGTGCAGACTCATGGGCGTGCCGTGTTCCTGGTGGGTGAGGGGAGGCAGGCAGGGAGGGAGGGAGGAAAAGATAAGGGCTTATCACGCGGGTGGTGTGAGCAGTTGAGAGTGGAGCTTATCAAGAGTAAGACATTGCAGTGAGAGCAGTAGCGAGAGAGAAGGAGAGAGCACGAAGATACCACGCATGGCTGTAACGGACAGAGATACACGCAATTACTTTACAGCTGAGAATGCAATGAAGTGAAGAGGAAGAAGACATGGTGATTGCTCCTGGAGAACAGTATCACGGGGAACGAGAGTGTGTTGATGGGCAGCACTCGGTGGGAGAGGGCGTGGAGTGACCGAGAACGAGTGGAGAACTCACGGAGAAGGAGGCGACGAGGAGGAGCAGCCTCTTGCTGGCGAGCGCGCAGCACAGCAGAGGCCACGAGGAGCCGTACGTGCGAGCGTTGCGCGCATGCAGCCAGCACGGCGAAACCTCGGGATTCACGAACACGGGCACCGGTGCCACTCTAGCCGCACCATTCTCAGCGCCCCGTGGAACATTGCTGATAGCACCACCAGCGCCGCCACCGCCGGTGCCACTGGGATTCTCCTCTGCTCGCTGCGCCGTGCTGCGCGCGCGGCAGTAGTAGCGGCCGCCCGCGGAGTGTGGAGGGGTGGCGCTGCAGGGGCGCTCCAGCAACAGGCGGAAGATGTGGTGCCAGAGTTTCGCTGGGAGCGCGTCGATCACGTCGCTGCCCTGGTCTGTGAGCGAAAGCGAGAGGGCGAGAGAAAAGGAGAGGGCGAGGAAGAAGGAGAGGGAGCGGGAGAGGAAGAGAGAGAGGAAGAGGGAGTCAGTATACAGGAGGAGATAGAAACGGAGTGTGCGATGCAGAAGAGGGAGCGGAATTGAGGAGTGATGGTGGAATAAGTCGCTTCCAAAATGAGGAATGAAGGTCGAGGGGAGTTCCAAAACTGCCAGCTTGAGTTGCTATATTGACGATGGTATATTCATTGCGCAGACATTAAAGTCTGGATGCTTTGCTTTTTAGCCGGAACGCGATTGAGTCAAGCGACTGCGTCACGTTTCGATCAAGCTCCGGCAGGATGTGGGCCCTTGCCTTCGGGGTCAGCGTCGTCCTGACGTCTATCGTTCGTTCGCCTCCTCTGAACGCGTCGCTCGCTCGTGTCTCTCAGTTCGCCAATGGGATCACCAGCAGCGCCCAGCGACGATGCCATGGCGATAGCGTAAATTCGAATGACTCGTTTCACTGGCTTTATAAATCGATTTCGCCTCTCATCGGTTCTTCGTTTGAATCATCAAGGTGACATCTGCGCATTAGTGTCGAGGTCTCGTAGTTCAACTGCCCATGTATGGGTTTGGGATAAAATCAAACCTGCAGGGAGAATGGAATAAAGCGAGTGGGCCTTGGGGCTGTCTTGAACTCAAACCTGTGACCTCCAAGCTTTGATGCGTTTTATGAAGATGATGAGCCTTTGCTGCTGGACGGAAACAAAAATGTGGAGCTCAAATCAGACCCTTGTGCCTGGCGGGAGATAATCCTGTCAGAGTGGACGTGACGCGACGCGAGGCGGTTGATTGTATGGAGTGGTTCGTCATGAAACAGAAGGAATCAACAACTAAAAGATACATGCAAGGAATCGTGCACTCTCCCTTTACCCTGTACTCGTACAACTACAAATAATAGAACCCCTAACTTGAGCCTCCATTTTGATCTTTTGTTGCACATCCTCAGCTTTGGAAAACAATACCAGTCTATCATTCGGAATCTTGTGAATATGTTTGTGGATGACTTCTGGTGGGTCGGCATGCTCCACAAAGTGGACACAAGGCATGCTTTGGTGTAAGGAATTTTCTCGACATTCCTTAGCGCGCACTGCAACATCGCGTACAGCAGCAGCCGTTGTTCGCCCGTTACTACTAACGGGGCTTCGCCGACTTCGCGCGCACTGTTTCACCAAACCTCGCACTGCTGGCCCGGCCGTGTCGGCCTACGCTTCGGGACTAGCCTGAGCCTCGCTGCCAGCGTAGCACTAGCTAGCTCGCACGCACCGCGTTACCGTTTGCATGTTTCGCGTATAAATGTTCGTTCATGCCTTCGCTCACATTTTGTACTCGTTTGACACCTTAGTGCAATCCTCGCTACCTCGATTCATTGCACCCGTAACACTTGGTATTCAGAGCCTCTTTCTTTTCGGACCGCGCATCTCCGCACCCCAGGAAATCAACTTTTGATTTTTCACTCGAAGGGACTCACGCGCCTTAGCCCCTAGGAGCCGCTGCACTCGCGTTCTCTCGTAAACGCGTGCAGCCACGACTGCGCCTAGACTAAGTCGAGCCGACTCCCTTCGTAATGGCCGACCACATCGACGTCACCACACTCACGCAGAAGCGTCTGAACGAACTCCTGCAGCAACTTCGCCAAAGCTCCGAAGAAATCGCGGCACTGACGGCAGAACGTACATCCCTGCAAAATGACGTCGCACGAGCACAGCAAGCACAATCTCAAGCACCTGGCACCCCGATACAGCCTGCACCACAGACATCGCAACATGGAAGCGTGGGGCAACCCGCGAGCGCGGCCAGTGATGGCGTCGTCCGCCACGACGGAGACGACGACTGCGGCACGACACACCCCGACGCGACGAATGCGGCCAAGAATCAGCCTCGAGTCACGATTTCTGTGCCGGCCGGCGAATCAGCACTACCGTCGCCGATGCCGCTGAAGCCGCAGCGTCCGCCATGCTTTGACCCGAGTCAACGAGGTGGTCCTACCGTTCAGGCGTGGCTATTCACGTTGAACGTCTTCTTCGACGCGAACTACGTCTCGGAGGATACGGCGAAGATTCGTTACACCGTGTCGTTGCTGTGAGGACCCGCCATGGACTGGTGGCGTGTCATCGTCACGAAGCCGGTGGACTACGCGACTCTACCGACACGGGAAGGACAAACCGGACCCTGGGCGCCGTCGTATTTCGTGGAGGTGCCCCAATATCGCACGTGGGACGTGTGGTGCGCAGGTCTGCGCGCTCGGTTTGAGCCAATTGCGGCTTCGATCACGGCGCGACAGAAGCTCCGCACTTGGCGCCAACTCGGTTCCGTCCAGGACCACACGAGTGGGTTTCTGGCGCTATGCGAGCAAGTGGGTTATATGCACGAGAGCGAACGCATCGACCGCTACATCAGCGGCCTGAAGCACGACATCGCTCAGGAAATCCAGCTTCGCGGCGTCACTGATTTTCAGGAGATTCTTGCCGTGGCGGAGAAGCTCGATTTCTTCCGCCGACCGAGACCGGGGCCCTACGGAAGCAACAACTGGGGACATCGGTCTCGTGGGACGAACGAGGGTGCTACGATACGTGCCGTCGCCGCGAATGCCGCTGCTGCACCGTTCAAAGGGCGCTGCTTCGCGTGCAATCGGCTGGGACACCGTAAGAGCGAATGCCTGGAAAACGCTAAGGGAAAGGGGGAAGCTGAGCAGCAGAAACAAAACAAACAGCAGGGAAACGCTGGGAGTCAGTAGCAGACGGGCCCTCTACTGACAGGTCACGCCGCTCGCCCGACCCAACCGACCTTTACCGAGTGATTGTGCCGGTTCACGCAATCGACCACACCCAGCCGAATAAGGAGGGTACTACGGTAGACAGCCCCAAACTGCTTAGTGGGAAAATCGGGACAGACTTGGTTAAAATCTTCGTAGACGGGGGAGCTAGCCACAGCCTTATCAACACCACCACAGCACGGAAACTGAAACTGCCACTGGACAGATGCTTACCTGAAATCGACGCAAGACTGGTTGACGGCAC
Source organism: Closterium sp. Naga37s-1 (assembly GCA_947471745.1). Classification (NCBI taxonomy): domain Eukaryota; kingdom Viridiplantae; phylum Streptophyta; class Zygnematophyceae; order Desmidiales; family Closteriaceae; genus Closterium; species Closterium sp. Naga37s-1. The sequence goes on along the minus strand of CANJKZ010000206.1, from coordinate 331,822 downwards.
ACCACTGGCGATACGGGAACGTGTGGACCGGGTTCGGATTCGATGCGGGGGTAACTTCACGTTTAGCCAGGAAATGCTCGCGACAACCCTCGACGAAACCGACATCTTACTCGGCCGTGATTGGCTGCGACGACACAATCCGCGAATCGACTGGACGACGGGTGACTGCACCGTGCGAGTGAATGGTAACAACATCGCCTTACCTCGCTGGGGCTCGCTTGAGTCTTTGTCGGTGCGTGTCAATGCGATCACGATGAAACGCGCCGTAGCGGCAGGAGCTGACGTGTATGCGGTTGACATTCGGGATGCCGAAGCAGCAGACAAAGGGGGGGGTTTACAAAAACTGCTAGCCGACGTACCGGATGACCTGGCCGCACTCCTGAAGCAGTACAGCGAGATATTTCTGGACGATCTGCCGACGGGACTGTCACCTCAGCGGCCGCACGACCACAGGATAGAACTGGAACCGGGGGCACAGCCGACAGCACAGCGACAGTTCCGACTGACCCAACCCGAACTGGACGATCTGAGAAAGCAACTGGATTACCTGCTCGAAAAGGAGTTCATTCGCCCGAGTTCGTCACCCTTCGCAGCACCGATACTATTCACGCCGAAGAAGGACGGGGGTTTTCGTATGTGCATAGACTACAGAGCACTGAACAGGGTTACCAATAAATCCCGTTACCCCATCCCGCGAGCCGACGAACTGATCGACCAACTGCGCACAGCCCGAGTTTTCTCGAAAATCGACCTTCGGGGAGGTTACCACCAGATTCGCGTCAACCCACCTGACTGCCCCAAGACAGCTTTCCGAACACGCTACGGATCCTTCGAATACACCGTCATGCCCTTCGGACTGACCAACGCCCCCGCCACTTTTCAAATGACAATGAACGAAGCCTTCCGCCTGCTTTTAGATAAGTGCGTCATCGTATACCTCGACGACATACTGATTTACAGCCCCGACAGAACACAGCACTTACATGACATCGAAGCAGTTTTTAAAATACTGAGTGAGAACCGCCTACTGACCAAAGCATCTAAGTGTGAGTTTTTACAAGACCGACTGGAGTTTTTGGGACACATTATTTCAGCTGAAGGAGTGGAAATAGACCCGAAGAAGCTCGCGACGATTCAAGCATGGCACGCGCCGACCAACTTGACTGAGTTGCAGAGTTTTCTGGGGTTCGTCAACTACGTGCGACGGTTCGTCCCCAACATGGCGAAGCTGACTGCCCCGTTGACCGACCTGCTGAGGAAGGGGGTTGAGTACACGTGGGGGGAGAAAGAGCAAGCTACCAAATCGGCCCTCAAAAACATTTTGTGCTCGCCGCCCGTGCTTCACATCGCAGATCCGCACCGTCCGTTCGAGCTCGTCACCGACGCTAGCGACATCGCTGTGGGAGCAGTACTGTTGCAGGACTTCGGGAACGGCCTCCAGCCAATCGCGTACGAGTCCCGCAAGCTTCACCCGCCCGAACGCAACTACCCGATACACGACCGCGAGATGCTGGCGATCGTGCACGCGTTCAAGGTGTGGCGATGTTACCTCATGACAGTACGGACAGACCACCGATCACTACACTACCTTCGCGCCCAACCGAATCTCAACCCACGACTGATCTGCTGGTTGGACTATCTGGAGTCCAACTTTCACTACATGGTCACATACAAAAAAGGCGCATCCAACATCGCCGACGCACTCACACGCCCCACCACCCAACTCCACGCCATCCTACTCGCCCAAACCAACCCACTTCTAACTGGCCTATTCACCCACGGATACAGTACCGACCCATTTTTCACGACCAGAAATTCACAGCAACTGGCAGAAGCAAAAGGAGTCTATTACGTAAAAATAGGAACCAACCGCATCTGGGTACCCGCGTACTCACTACTGAGGGAACTGTTACTGCAGGAGGCACACGACGGGATTACCTCGGGACATTTCGGGGTAGAAAAAACGCGACTGCAACTGCAGCGGTATTACTACTGGCCGGAGCTGTTGACCGACGTACAGCACCACGTGGGCTCGTGTCCTACGTGTCAGGTGATGAAGAGCTCGCGAAAAAGAAAGGCGGGTCAGTTGCAGCCGATCCCACCGCCTGAGCGCGCCTGGCAGCAGGTTACCATGGATTTCGTCACAGGGTTACCTTCGAACCCTGGGGGTAACGACGCGGTTGTGGTCGTCGTTGACAGGTTGACGAAAATGGCTCACTTCGCTGCGTGCAAGAAATCGATCTCAGCCGAAGAAACCGCTCGCCTGTTCATCGCAGCCGTCGTTCGACTGCACGGGATACCCGCCGCGATAATCAGCGACCGTGACACGAAGTTCAACAGCAATTTCTGGGAGAACCTCTGGGAGCAGTTCGGGACCAGGCTACAGTTCAGCTTGTCGTACCACCCCGAGACCGACGGTCAAACGGAGCGGACGAATCAGACGATGGAACAGTTGATTTGTGCCACGTGCGACGACCCGACAACTTGGGAGCAGCAGCTGCCGCTGATTGAGATGCAGCAGTCCCCGTTCTACCTGAACTACAGGCAAAATCCTACAGTGCCCATGACGCCGAGTCCGGACATCCCAACGCCACGTGCATAGGGATTCGCTGAAATTCTGCAAGCTGCCCGCACCAGAGCCGCCGAAGCAATAAAAAAAGAAAATGTCATCGCTAAGCGCAACGCTGACCGCCACCGCCGCCCAGTCACGTACCAGTCCGGAGACTACGTACTGCTCGACACACCGAACCTAAGACTGCCCGTCGTACCAAAATTACGACCGCGTTACTGTGGACCGTTCCAAATCAGCCACATGATCACCCCAGTGACAGCACACTTACTGTTGCCGACAGACTGGTACATCAACCCTTCATTCCACGTCAGCCTGCTTCGCCCATACATCCCAACCACAAGCCAACTGCCTCGTCACCGCCCGCCATCCATGACTCGCCCTGCATTGGAGCCGATCATTGAGCCCGAAAAAATCCTGAGCCATTGGATTCGACACCCCACGGGAATCAGGAGGATTGTCTTAAGATAGGCTAGGAGACAAGTGTCGAGAGTAATGTTTGAGTAAGGAGGGACAAGGAGATACAAATGTCGACCTAAAGTGTTGTACCCTTTAGAGGGCAACTCACAGTAGCCTATCTAACAATATATAGAATGTATAAACATTTGACACACCCCCATAGGCTAAGTGAGGGGCATCAAAACAACCAACGGAAACAAGGGGTCACAAGACCAGTCAAGAACAAGCATAAAAAACAAAGCTCAGGGTGGCGCTCAGAGTCACCACACACTCCGAGCACAAGCAAGTGGCCACAAGGCCAGTTCAAGAGTTTACTAGTATATATAGAAGCACAACAAGTAGAGCAAACAGCAAGTCTACAGCAACCGAGGGCCTACCTCAACAAGCCCCAACTGCACACAGAACCTGTGGTGGTCACCAGGCGCCAAGGCCTTGGTGAAGACGTCGGCAGTGTTGGCCTGTGAGGCCACAAAGTCCAAACGTGCCTGACCGCGTCGCTGCAACTCTCGCAGGAGGAAGTACCTCACGTCAATATGCTTCACTCTGCTCTCCAGTCGAGGCTCTCGACACAGGAGGATCATGGCCTTGTTGTCAGCGTACAAGGTCGGTGCAGAGCGAGGCCGCTCACCAAGGTCGGCGAGCAAGAAGGTCAACCAGCGAAGCTCCTGTGCCGCCATGGCACCAGCGTAGATCTCTGCACTGGAAGTAGCCACAGACGACGACCGTGTAGACCTCCACGACACAGCACCAGCTCCCAGACTGAAGCAGTAACCCTGAGTCGAACGCTGAGTCTCCACGTCGTCAGCGTAGGAAGAGTCGCAGTGACCAGTCAACGCCACTGGCTGAGTCCCTCCAAGCACAAGCCCCATGCCTGATGTAGTCGCCAGGTACTTCGCCACCCTCACAGCAGCTGTCCAGTGGACAGGGCGGTGTCTCCCAGTCGCAACAAAGCGAGAAAGGATGCTGAGTGGAAAGGCGAGGTCCGGTCGAGTACAAGTCATCAGGTACATGAGGCAGCCCACCAGCTCTGCGTAGGGTCCACTGGACTCAAAGGGCTCGTCAGGAAAGGGGCCCGTGAGTCTGTGGTCAACACCAAGAGGAGTGGGCTGTGTGGTGGAGAACTGGAAGTCGAACCGCCGAAGGATCTGCTGCACCATGTGTGACTGCGTCAGTGTGATGGTGCGAGCGGCTCTGTCCCGGGTGATCTGCAGGCCAAGGTAGCGCTGCAGCTCACCCAGGTCAGTGCACTTGTGTCTCTTCTGCAGTTCGGACTTCACCTGAGCCAGGGCTGCCCTGTCTGCTGTAGCAAACACCAAGTCGTCGACATAGACAAGGATAAAGAAAGGAGTAGAACCCGCTCGAACAAACAGCGACGGGTCGGCGGAGGACGGGCTGAACCCAAGGTCACGAAGCGTGGAGCGAAGAGTGTCGTGCCACTCACGGGGCGACTGGCGGAGACCGTAGACTGGTCGCCTCAGGCTCCACTGGGTCCCAGGTGGGAAGGTGTCAGTGAAGCCAGGAGGACGGCGCAGCCAGATCTCCTCGTGTAGTCGGCCCTGGAGGAACGCAGTGGAGAAGTCGAGGGAGTGCAGCTCGTAGTCTCGCTGCGCTGCTATGTGGAGTAACACCCGAAGAGTAGTCATCTTCGGGGTCGGGGCGAAGGTCTGGAAGAAGTCAACTCCCTCACGCTGACTGAAGCCCCTAGCCACGTAGCGCGCCTTGAACACCGGCGGTGCTCCAGGCGGCCGCTTCACCTTGAAGAGCCACATGCCATCGACTACGTTCGCCCTGGGAGGGGGAACTGCGTCGACGTAGGTGCCTGTGGATCTCCAAGACGCCAACTCTGAGTCCATAGCCGCTTTCCACTGAGAGGCCCACGCCCCTGACACTGCCTCGCGGTAAGTGCGAGGAGTCGGTATGTCAAGGGCGTCGGGGTCTCCCTCAGGGGAGAGCAGCATGGCACACACAGAGGGAGAAGCGGCTGCCCAGTACTCCAGCTCAGACTCTCTGTCCTCTAGGACGTCACAGCCAAGGGCAAACCCACCCCCGACGGACAGAGGACGGTAGGGAGGAGCTGGCACCACACGGGTGGCGTAGTCAAGGTGGCTGGCGGCAGCAAACTCAGCGACAGCGGCAGTAAGAGCCGAGGCAGACGACGGAGGGAAACGAGAGTCGGTGACAAGAGTGGCGAGGACACGTGCGGCAACAGGACGAACAACGCGGTAGTAGTCAGAGATAGGAGTGGGGAGGGCTGGTAGGGAGGACGGAGGAGGAGACGGGAGAACGGACACAGGAGAAGGAGAACGACGACGAGACGAACAAAGGAGGGCAGTGTGGAGGTCAGTAACAGGGGACGAGTGACGAGCACGCGGAGGACAACGAGTGATCAGGTCGCGACGGACAGAGGGAGGAGGAGAAGACCAGACCGCCGGACGGTCGTCAGGAGGAGGCAACGGAGGAACAAACACAGGAGGAGACTGGGAGCGGACAGGAGGAGAGGAGGAAAGGCCAAGGGCCCGCAGGCCACTCACAGGTGGGAACAACCGCCGCTCCAGAGGAAGCTGCGGTGGTGGCTGCGGCCGCTGCTGCTGCGGCTGCGGCTGCTGCTGCTGCGGCTGCGGCGGCGGCTGCGGCTGCTGCTGCTGCTGCTGCTGCCGCTGCTGCTCCAGAAGGTCCAGCACCCGCAGCTCCTGCCGCTCCCTCTCCAACCGCTCCTGCTCCTCACGCTCACGCCGACGGGCAGCCTGGAGACGCGTGTCGTGGCGGTGGGGAGGCGGAGTGGACTCCGCAGAACCAGGGTCTCCAGCGTCAGTCCCCTCAGACTCAGCACCCCCAGAACCAGCACCGCCAGTGCCAGGACCTCCAACTCCAGCACCCCCAGAACTAGCACCGCCAGTGCCAGCACCCCCAACTCCAGCACCCCCAGAACCAGCACCTCCAGTGCCGGCACCTCCTGCTCCAGCACCCCCAGAGCTAGCGCCACCTGCGCCAGCACCTCCAGCTCCAGCACCCCCAGAGCTAGCGTCACGTGCGCCAGCACCTCCAGCTCCAGTACCCCGCGACCGAGCACCCCCAGACCGAGCACCGCCAGCGGCTGCACCTCCAGCTCCAACACCAACCGAGTCCAAAGTAACCTGTCGCGGAAGTGCCGAAGGCTGCTGAGGGGACTGTGAGGAGGACTGCGGGGAGGGAGACGCTACCTGACGCGCGACCGAGGGTAGAGGGGTAGCGTGGGACACACCAGACGGGGCAGGACCTGGGGGGGGCGGGGGTACCGGAGGAGCGGGAGCAGGAGGAGGAGAGGGTGCGAGGAAGAGAGGGGGAGGGGGTACCGGGAGACCTCGACAGGGGTACCGGGTGTAGTAGGACACGGACTCGTCAAACCGGACGTCACGGGAGTCTAGGAACTGGTGGAGGGGAGGGTGGTAAAAGGACCAGTCAGCAGAGTCCACTGGGAAACCAAGGAAGACACATGGGACGGCGCGTGCCGAGAGCTTGTCCGCGGAGGTGTCGCGAACAAGTGCAAGGCAGCCCCAGACTCGAAAGGCCGACCCAACACCAGGGGATCCAGTCCAAAGACTGGTCGGTGAAGCCTCGGGCCGCGAGACACGCGGCTGGAGGTTCAGCTGGTGTGCGGCGTAGCGAACCGCGTGGGGCCACAGAAAATGGGGCGCACGGGCATGAATCATGGACGTGCGGGCGATGTCCATGACCAAGCCTATGCGGCGCTCAGCAACCCCATTCTGCTGTGGGGACTCTGGCAGCGTCCAGGACTGGGTGATGCCCTGTTCGCCGCAGAATCCGCCGAGAATGCCGGAGCGAAACTCGCCCCCACGGTCGGAGTGAAGACAACTGACTCGACGACCACGAGTGCCCTCAGTGGCTAGAAGCCACCTGATCAGCGTAGCAGTCACCTCGGACTTCTTCGCAAGAGGGAACACTGTGGTGTACCTGGAGAAGTCGTCGACGACCACCAGAAAGTAACGCTCCCTCCCAGACCCCTGCGTCGGGGCAGGGCCCCAGACGTCCAAGTGGAGAGTCTCGAAGGGAGCGGTGGCCGGACGAAGGGAGGAGGAGTGGGGAGTGGCGCATAAGCGACCGGCGACGCACGGAGAGCAAGGAGGGGCAAGCGAGAGAGGGAGCGACGGGAAGGTGCGTGGGAGACCTGTGACTAGTCCCTGACTGAGCATGCCACGAAGGCGAGGGATCGACGGGTGGCCAAGACGGTGGTGCCACAGGACGGTGCGGTGGGTGAGAGAGCGACAGGAGCAAGACGCAGCGACTGGACTGGACACAGCGACCGGACTGGACACGACTACCTGGCTAGACACAGCAACTGGACTGGGGACCTGAGCCGGAGGGGACGCAACAACCTGAGGGGAGGACGCGACCGGGGAGCGCTCGGTGTGGAGAACGTAGAGACCGGAGCGGGGCTCCCTGGTGAACGTGGCCAGAACAGCACCTGTGGTAGCGTCAGTACAGACTGCAGTCCGCCCCCCCCCCACAAAGGTAACGGTGATCCCCCTGTCCTGGAGGTATCCAACACCCACCAAGTTCCGAGTGAACGAGGGGATGTGGAGGCCGCGCAAGACACCAGAGGGGACCACAGGGCACGGGAGGGTGGTGGAGCTGCGCGCAACGGCTGGTCCTGAAGAAGGATCAGCCAAAGCTACCGGAACCGGAGCAAGAAGTGGTGTGAGGGTCGTGTGGTCGCGGAAGAAACACTGCGACGCGCCAGAGTCCAGCGTGAACGACAGAGACGCCTCAGCCGGAGGCGTGTCAGGTCCGGAGGCTACACAAGCACCTAGAGCAGAAACACAAGCACCTAGACTAGAGAGGCACAGGTCTACACTAACAGGAGGCAAGCATCCTAGACTACGAACACGCGAGCACACAAATCCATCAGCACTATAGTCAACATCAGCATACAAAGCATACTGACGAGCATCGTCCATAGACAGTTCAAATACAGGAATCTTACGGGCTAGCAGGCGAGCCCAGCGCGGGGTGGTCGCCTCAGGACCCCAGCGTGCACGCTAGAGGTCGTCGAGGCGGCGGAAGCACCGCGCTGCAGAGTGGTCGTCGCGGCCGCAGACACAGGGACTGCCGGGTCCGGTGACGCACCAGTGGTCGCAGGGGCCGGTGTCGCGCCGCGGGGGGCGAGGGGCCCAGCTGGTAGTGCTGCTGCTGCGGCCAGTGCTCCCGGGTCCTCCAGGTCCCCACTGTGGCGGAGGGCCCCAGTGCTGCTGCGGACCCCACTGCAGTGGGGGTCCCCACGTCTGAAACTGCTGTGGTGCCTGCCACTGCTGCTGTCCCTGGTGCAGCTGCTGTCTCTGCTGTGGCTGCTGCTGCTGTGGCTGCTGCTGCTGGGGCCCCGCACCACCGCTGGTCGAACCTCCTCCAGCAGGTGGGTCAGCACCTCCTCCAGAGCTCCCTCCGCCTGGGGCAACACCGCCACCACTGCCGCCCCCAGGGCCGCCTCCACCACCGCCACCTCCTCCACCGCCGCCACCCCCCTTCCCCCCTTTCTTGCCCCCCTTGCCCCGTTTCTGCCTGTCAGCGGCAGAAACAGCTGCAGTGTCCTCAGAAACCGACACAGCAGCAGAGGCACGTGTAGCAGTGAAGGTAGGAAGCTGGGGGACAGCACACCCCTCAAACAAACGAGGGGCAACTGCGTCAGTGGCTGAGGCAACAGAGAGGAGGTTACTCTCGATCTTCCCGAGAGTGGTCTCGAGAAGATCAATCGTAAGCTCACTGGGGTGATGCTGGAGAAGTGCGTCACGGGCAGTGGAGAGGCGGTCAGGGAGACGAGTGACTACCCAGTGGACTGTGAGCCAAATAGGAGGAGGAGCAACAAGAAGCTGAGCCTCAGTGCAAGCTGCTCGGTAGCTAGCGACAAGGGAGCGCAAGTGTGTGGCTAGGTCAGAGACAGTCGCAAAAGAGCCGAGGTCGGGAAACACGAACGGCATGAGGATGCGGCTGAGGGAGGCAGAGGAAGGGGTGGAATAGCGTGCAGAAATAGCATCATACACCTCCTTCGCAGTCTCTACCAGGTCGAAGTGAGCGGCCTCAGTCGGTGGAAGGAGCTCGGTCAGCGCGAGTGCAGCCGCAGCGTCACGGGAGTCCCAAACGTCCCGCGCCAAGACGAGACGAGCGTAGTCCGCCTGTGCCTCCGGAGTCGGGGGGGGCACGGCAGGGAGGGGCTCGGGACGCGGTGGTGCCTGGAGGGCGCCGGACGCGTGGGCGTACAGGGTGGCGCCGTCCTGGCGCTGACTGGTGAGATAGCGCTGAGTCTGGCGGAGCCAGGTGCCGAACTCTATCGGGCGCCCCTCTGCATCGAAACGAAGGCGGCGGGAGGAGTCCATATTGGACGCTAGGCTAGGAACAGCTGGAGCACGGAGCAAACGGAGCTAGGAGCGAGGAGCGCCAGGTGGGACTAGGCGAGGTACTGCTGGAGCACGGAGGAAAACTGAGCTAGGAACGCCAGTCTAGTAACAAACGGAGCTGGGAGTTAGCTGACCTAGGAGCACACGGCTGGAGGAGGCAGGGCTGACGAGCCGATCGAGGAGCCAGAGGGTCGTTCGAGGGGCTGGCGGAGCGAGGAGAGACCTAGCTAACAACGAACGTCAGGACTAGCCTAAACAGCTAAGCGGAGCGGCCTCCAGCCGCGACGGTGCGAAACACTGTGAGTATGAGTGACGCGAGTGTCGAACCAACGGAGGTCGGGTGGTCCTGGGTGGTGTGCGCGCGTGATAAGGGGATGTGAGCGTTTGGAAGGGGCTCTGAGCGGTTGGAAGGGGCTGTGAGCGGTTGGAAGGGGCTGTGAGCGGTTGGAACGGGCTGTGAGCGGTTGGAAGGGGCTGTGAGCGGTTGGAAGGGGCTGTGAGCGGTTGAAAGGGGCTGTGGGCGGGTGGGAGGGGCTAGCTGGCGCCAGCTGCTGGCGGCTAGGTTCCGGTGGCTAGCTGCTGCTGGCGGCTAGCTTCTGCCTAGCCGTGCTGCTGCTGCAGGAGCACGCGCTGCTGCCTAGCCGTGCTGCTGCTGCAATGCACACGTTGCTGCCTAGCCGTGCTGCTGCTGCAATGCACGCGCTGCTGCCTAGCCGTGCTGCTGCTGCAATGCACGCGCTGCTGCCTAGCCGTGCTGCTGCAGCAAAGCACGCGCTGCTGCTGCAATGCGCGTGCTGCAGTGGCGTGCGCGGCTGCCGCTGGCTAACGCGCGCGCTGCTGCGGGCTAAGAACGACTACGCGGGCCCGCGGGGGGGGGGGGGGGAGAGTCCCTTCTGGAGCGCGACGAAACGAGGGGCCAGCGGGGCCCTGTAAACGCGACGAAAAACGAGGCCCGCGGGGGCCCTTAAACGCGACGAAAACGAGGCCCGCGGGGGCCCTTAAACGCGACGAAAACGAGGCCCGCGGGGGCCGTCCTACCCGCGACGAAACGGGGCCTAAGGGACGGGCGCCTCGGGACCGGCTAAGGGAGGGAGCGGAAGCGTGGGATGGAGTAAAAAACCTACTCTAATACCATCTTAAGATAGGCTAGGAGACAAGTGTCGAGAGTAATGTTTGAGTAAGGAGGGACAAGGAGATACAAATGTCGACCTAAAGTGTTGTACCCTTTAGAGGGCAACTCACAGTAGCCTATCTAACAATATATAGAATATATAAACATTTGACAGATTGAATTCCTCGTTCGCTGGAAGGACCGCATGCCAACTGAGGATAGCTGGGTGCCCCTGGCCAACATCGAAAACCACCCTGCCCTGCAAGTGTACCTTGAGGAGCCGGGGTTTCCGCGATATACACGCTCTCGCGTATCGGAGGGGGCTTCTTGAGGGGGGGGGGGTAGTGTAAGGAAAAAACAACATTCCTTAGCGCGCACTGCAACATCGCGTACAGCAGCAGCCGTTGTTCGCCCGTTACTGCTAACGGGGCTTCGCCGACTTCGCGCACTGTTTCACCAAACCTCGCACTGCTGGCCCGGCCGTGTCGGCCTACGCTTCGGGACTAGCCCGAGCCTCGCTGCCAGCGTAGCACTAGCTAGCTCGCACGCACCGCGTTACCGTTTGCATGTTTCGCGTATAAATGTTCGCTCATGCCTTTGCTCACATTTTGTACTAGTTTGACACCTTAGTGCAATCCTCGTTACCTCGATTCATTGCACCCGTAACATTTGGGCATAACGTAGAAAGGCGTATGCATCACTGAACCACACAGAAACAATGTACCTGCTTAAATTTGACGAACGCGTAAACTACTACATTGGGAATGGACGGAGTCGGGTCCATCAATAACCTTCTAGTACGTGCATTGTACTCCACTGCATCGATTCCATCCGAAGATAGTTCGTTCCTTACTCATCCTCGTCCTCATTGTCATCCTCATCATCCTCATCCTCATCCCCATCCTCATCCTCATCCTCATGCTCAACCTTCTCCTCGTCATCATCCTCATCATCAAACTCATCACCATCGCTATCATCATCACCATCTCTCTCTCCCTCCTCACCAACCACCGGAAACCACAACTGACCTTCAACCATGAACCACTCCTCCTCATCCAGCCTATACCCTGCCATCAGCCCGCGATTCACACTGTGCATCTTGTCCCGAACGCTCTTCCTCCCATTCCTAAAAGAAGCGCTACCCTTCCCTCCTCTCGGCCCCCTCACATGCGCCACCGGCCCATCAATCAACCCCATCTCTTTCCTCTCCCAGTACCACGTGCGCCTCGCAACACAGTACAGTGCCAGGGAGGGATATCTTTCCTTGAGATCTTCCAGCAGGGCTATGGGTGTGTCGCAGCGGGTCGGGAAGAAGATGGCTCGCAGATTTGGAGCGTTAATGCTTGGAGGGGTGCACAGAAAGGGGGGATCAGGCATGCGTGCAGGTGTCGCATGCACCATATCAGTCACATCTTCACCATCATCAACACCATCGTAATCCTCGGGCCCAACACCAACAAGCTGGTTCCCAAACGGGCCTGCATGGAAGCGAGTCAACCCTCGAGTCAACATCTCGCGCTCCCTCTCCCTCCCCTCCTCCCTCCGATCACTCCGCTGGTCTCTCGAAAACTGTACGTACTCGTTCCCATCTGCTTTCGCCACATCTTCCACCGCCATCTCCCCGCGAGGTTCGTTCCATGCAAAGTAATCGCTCTCCACGACAATCCCGAGGCTCCGCAACCGCGGCCAGGGAAACTTGCAGTCTGCAAGGCGGATGTCATGCCTTGTTATAAGCAGCTCCACTGTTGGCGCGAGTGCACGCAGCCAGTCCGCCCATGCGAACGGCAACGGCGGCGGGATAAACACAAACGAATCCCCGCACACCTCCATGCCTTCGCGAACAGCAGCGACGGGGATGGGGGCAGGCTGCTGCGGCAGGAACTTGATCGGGGCGTTGAGGTAAAGCGCACGGACCGAGGCAACCTCAAAGGAGGCAATATGGATCCTCTCCTCCCCAAACAGCAAAAGCTGGGTCAAGGCGAGAGGACGGGCAGAGCGGCAGGCGAGGGTGAGGGAGAGAGCGGAGGCTGAGAAGGAGGTGAGGGAGTCATGAGAAAGGGCGAGTTTCAGCTTGAGCTCGTGGCTGAGGAAGCGGAAGGAGAGGCGGCGAGCCCTGAGGAACTCGAGCGCCAGCAGCACCGGTCCTGTGAATATTCCCCTCCGAGCCCCCTCCTCCACTTTACGTGGCTCGCAGAACGTGAATTCGTGCAGCTGAGGCGCAATGACAGCCAGGGCTTTAAGAGAGATCCCCCGGGGGTCCATGTGCTCTAGGGTTAGGCTCCGAAGAGACTGCATCCAGGCGCCAGTGAGGCAGCTTTTACCTAAGCGCCAGGCACCACGTCCGAGTGTGAGGGACCAAAGGGAGGTGCAGGGAGTGAGAAATGCCAGATTCCAGTGGCTCTGGCGGTAATCCTCCTTTGGGAAGGATTCTCTGATGCTCAGAGTTAGGTGCAGGGATGAAATGGAGGAGGCGGCGGGGGAGGAGGGGAGAGTGAAGGGGCGGCGGATGAGGGGGACGAGGGAGGGGTGGGAGAAGGAGAGGCGGACGGAAGGAAGGGCAGGAGTGTGGGAGAGCAGCCATCGCACGCTGTTGTTCCATTGGGGGTTGGAGGGAGTGAGGTGTAGACACATGGGCGTGCCTTGTTCCTGGTGGTGGGCGCGGGGGGGAGAAGAAAGAGAGAGATAGAGGGAGGAGGGAAAGAAAGGGCGGGAGGGAGAGAGGAAGGGAGGGAAGGAGGGAGAGAGGGAGGGAGGGAGGGAGGGAGGGGGAAGTGAGGAGAAAGATGGAGGGAGAGGAAAAAGAGGGTAGAAGGGAGTGAGAGCCAGCAGGTGGAAGTGCGAGTCCAGCAGTAGTTGTAGTGAGGGGGAGAGTGAGAGGGGGAGAGGAGAGAGAGGGAGAGGGAGAGAGGAAGCGATTGCGAAGCTACTACACATGACAGTTAGGGACAGAAGAGACACAAAAGAAAGAAATTATGGCTGAGAATGCAATGAAGTGAACGAGAAGACAATATGGAATTCAGTCACGGAGATAGTCGCGACATTGAGGAGGAGAGGGTGTGGACAGGAGAAACAGTGCCGAGGAGAGGGTCTGGAGGGGCGGCACTGACGGGGAGAGGAAGTGGGGAGCGAGCATGGTTCTCACAGAGAAGGAGGCGACGAGGAGGAGCAGCCTTTTGCTGGCGAGCGCGCAGCACATCAGGGGCCACGAGGAGCCAAACGTGCGAGCATTGTGTGCATGCAGCCAGCACGGCGACACCCCGGCGTTCATGAACACCACTTTCTCCCTTGCCTTCTCCTCCTCCTCCTCGTCGCTCTCCCCTGCACTGCCCGTGCCCTCGTCGTTGCCCTTGCCGTTACTCTTGCTCTTGCCGTTGCTGCTGGCACAAGCACCAGCACCAGCGCTCCGTGGGTCGTTGATGCCAGCACCACCACCACCACCAGCGCCACCATCACCAGCGCCAGCACCGGCGCCACCATCACCAGCGCCATCACCAGCGCCACCATCACCAGCATCAGCATCGCTGGCAGTGGCATTCGCCTTGGAGGCATTCGCCTCTGCGCGCTGCGCGACGCTTAGCGCGCGGCAGTAGTAGCGACCTCCCGCGGAGTGCGGAGGGGTGGCGCTGCAGGGGCGGTGCAGCAGCAGGTGGAAGATGCGGTGCCAGAGCGCCGCTGGAAGCGCGTCGATCACATCGCTGCCCTGGTCTGAAGACGAGCGGGAGGGAGGGAGAGAAGGAGAGGGAGAGGGTAGGCGAAAGAGAGGGAGAGGGGAGCGGGAGGTAACATAATACGAGGTGCGTTGAGATTGAGACGGAGCGGAATCTGCTTCAGATTTTAGAAATGGTGGGTGGGAGAGAGCTTCTATCTCGACTAGAGAATCCGCTCCTGAGATGTGAAGTGAAGGTGGATAGGAAATAATATAGCACAAGTGGAGGGGAGGGACGAAAACAGCCAGTTAGACTAATTGTGCGTGTGCGGAACGGTGGAGAATTCCCTAAGAAGACGTGATTTCTGGCTGCTTTGTTTATCGAGCCAAAATGCGAAGCGACGGAGGTAAAACTCAGGGGATTGCGTCGCGATAAGCTGTGTTATGAATATGCGTCCTTGCCTTCGGAGCCAGCGTCGTCCTGACGGCTATCTTCCCTCCGCCTCTTCCTCTCTCGTCGCTCGCTCGTCCCTCTCAGTTCGCCAGCCGGATCGCCAGCAGCTGCCAGCGACGATGCCATGGCGGTCGCGTGACGTCGAATTGCTTGTTTCACTGCCTATAAAATCGCTCTCGCCTCTCACCAATTCTTCGTTCTCACCATCACGGCGACATTTCCGCATCAGTGTGGAGGTATACGTAATTTGCTTAGGAATGGATATGGCATGGGCTGGGCAACAAGCAGGGAGAATGGAAGTGCATGTGGTTTGAGTCTGACTTGCGCTCAAAACTGTGACCTGCCTTTTGGGGATTGCCCGAGACGGAATGTGAAAAAGCAATGTGGATGAGCAATGTGTGTTTTTTTGTGCAAAAAATCCCTTTCACCGCCAAGATGCGAAAGGGTTTGCTGGCTGGCGTTGAGTTTCTTCTGGTTGACTCTTGAAGTCCCTGGTCATAGAGCGAAACAGGTCTAGAGATGCCGCGAAATCCTGCCGCATAGGTAGAACTATGGAAATTGTGAGAGCACGGGAAACTAGCAGCTGAAAAACAAATGTAGAGCTCAAACGGTACTGTTTGGCGGGAGATGCTTCCTCTCAGACTGGACGCGACGCGATGCGAAGGGGCTGCTTGTGAAATTATTATCGGTTAGGAGTGGCTGGTAAGTAAAAGAAATGTATATTGTTATTTTAACCCCTAACCAAAGCAGAAAAACAACTGTGACATGTAAGGAACTGTTGGTTGTTCTTATGGTGCTCCTAGCTAGCAGACCTCTTTCTGTGAGCCTGTAGTAGCTTTACAATGAGTGGATGAGATGGCAGGGGACCTCTTCAGTGGATGAAGTCAGACATACCGGAATTCTGGTCTTCAGAATGCTTGGTTGGGTGTACGAGATGAAATAGCGGAATCCTAGTATGTTTTCAATATTCATCACTAGATCACACGACTCTCCCACATAGTGAAGGTGATCAATACGGTATCAGCAACAGGATGCAAGCTTACAGCATCCTGGCAACAAGGATAGGCATTAGTGGTAGTAAGTCAGTATTGCAGCAAGACAAAACTTACAGTACAATACATTGAAAGGTGTGGTGTGGCTAAAAATGGCCACACCAAAACTATCACTACCTTACACTCTCTAAAGCTTCAATCATGATAACACTATTTCCACGAATAACCTGCAGAAAGAAAGCAGAGAAACGGATTGTGAGTTCAGGGGGGTAAGGCAGCCCGAGCAAGGAACACCAACTCAGAACAGATCTTTCTGGCTCTAGGGGAAGCTACACAAGAACAAGTCAGAAAGCACAGCACAGAGCCAAGAGACCAAGCAGAGAGCGGACAAGGAATTTTCGAATACGAGCAGAGTCAATGGAGCGCAAGGAAGGCACAGCAGCAGTTGATGGGGGAGAGAGGAGTATGGAGAGCATAGGGGGGGGAGAGAGGAAAGAGGGGAGGGGCACTGAGATGGAAAGGCTTTGGAACAAAAGAAGGAGCATGAGATGGTAGTTGGTGAAGAAACAAGGCGTGAAGGGGGAGAAACGATAGGTGGGAGAGGGGAGGAGGGAAGGGAAAGAAGAGGAGAGAAAAGGAGGTTTCAGCAAAAAAAAAAGAGCATGGGATGGGAGTTGGTGAGGAAACGTAGAATGAGGGGGGTTCAGGGATAGGGGGGGAGAGGGGAGAAAAGAGGGAAAAGAGGGTCAGAGGCGTGAGAGGGAGGTAGATGGTGGCAGGGGAGGGAGAGAACGAAGGAGGGAGGGAGGAGGGGGAGAGGGAGGGAGGGAGGTGAACAGGGTGAAATGAAGGAAAGGAGGGAGGGATGAGTGAAGTGAGAAAGGAAAGGAACTAGAAATGAGGATAAACAAGACAAGACACAGCAAGACAAGACGAGACAAGAATGAGGAGGGAGACACAGCAGGGAGGCATGGGGGTGAAAGCCAAGGGCACTGACCACCATGCCGATGAGGGTCCTGTCGGGAGCGCAGCGCGGGAGGCAGGCAGCGAGGGAGAGCGGAAGAGAGAGACAGGGATAGGCACAAGGAAAGGGCACTGACCACCATGCCAATGTCGGTCTGGTCGTCACCGCTCATCTCCACAGTGCTGTCGAGCATGATGTTCATCAACTGGTCGAAGGCAAGGTGACTTTTGAGGAAACTCAAAAGGCAGGGAGGACAAAGAGGCAAGGGCACTGACCACCATGCCGATGTCGGTCCGCTCATCTCCACAGTGTTGTCAAGTACGAGGTGTGTTTTGGGTCAACTTAGAGCAGCAGGCACAAGACAAGACAAGAGGACACAAGCAGAGAAGGGCACTGACCACCATGCCAATGTCGGTCCTGTCGTCACCGCTCATCTCAACAGTGTTGTCGAGCACGAGGTTCATAAACTGGTCGAAGCCCCGCAGCACCCCCACCACCGTGCGATTCGCGTTCAGCTTTACTGCACGCAGGGAAAGGGGGGAAGGGGGAGAGGGGAAAGGAAGAGGGAGGAGAGGAGGGAAAGTGAGGAGAGTGGAGGGGTTGGAGGAAAGCAGGAGAACGGGTGGTGGTTTTGGGGGAGAGTGTGCAGTACCCCTGAACAGCAATAATGGGATGCTGCAATTGTAGATGAAAAGGGGGTACGAAGTAGGAGGAAGCGCCAGGAGAAGCATAGGAACGGTGTTGAAAGAGTGACCGCACAAGAATGACCACATGAGAATGACCGCACGACTGGGGAGATGAGTGCGTGGGAGTGCGGGTGGAAACCCAGTGTGTGAGTGCGGGAGCAGCTTCATGAGTATGTGATTAAGCTAGGAGTGTCACTGTGCAAACGCGTGGAGAGCCAATGAGAAGTGCATTGCATTGAAGCAGAAACGCAGTGCTCCTCTGCTCTAGAAAATGGAAAATCAATCTGTGAAGCAAGAGCGCAGCGAGAGTGGAACGGCACTCACTGTTTAACTTCTTGTCCATGTACCTGCGTCGAGCCGGGTAGTAGTGGGGAGGGACAAGCAGGGAGGGTGGGGGAGGGGAGGCGAGAGAAGGGAAAGGGAGGTTGGGGGACGACAGGGAGGGGAGGAGGAGGCGTGGGAGAGGGAAGGTAGTGACATGTTGAAAGAACGGGGAGAGGTGGGGAAAACGCGAATGTGAACAAGTCCTTAAAAGTCCGCGATTGCCAATTGTGCTAACTACGACTACATGAGGATGGTAGGCAACGCAAGTTTCGGGTGGAAATTGTGGGGAATTAGGGTTACAAATACAAAAAACGGGAGTACTTTTTATTCGTACTTCAGGATTCTGGCATTCGCTGCACCCTAGAAAAGGCGGTCAGATGACCGATTTTTTTTTACGAAAAGCCAGTGGTAACAAAAGACGAGTGCGATCAGGGTGCTGTGTGTGGGGGATTTAGAAATGGAAGCGACTCGGCGTCAAGAGAAAAGGTAAATGAAAGAAACCGCAAGTGCAGCTTACTTTTTCAAATCGGGAGCCTGGCCTGATCTACTCATGCTGATCTGTGGGTTGTAGAGACCACGCTGTTAGATGGGAGCTAAAGACAGCGGCTGGAAGAACGGCTCAAAGTATCTCCTGTGGTATTTTGTGAAACTTAGATCAGCCCGTCCATGTGCAATCTGGCACCTAAGTGTGAACGCGAAAGGAGGTGGTAGTGGCGCGAGAAAGAGGTAATGGAGCGTAAGGATCAGCAGCAGACCTCGCGAAAGGAAACGAGCAGATGATCGATGTTTCAGTGGTAAGCCTGGCTATACTCGTTAGAGCCTCCAGGTTTGCCGATTAGAACCCCAAGTGTCAGGCTAGTGTTTTCCACTATAGGCGTTATGTAAGGAATTTCCCCTAATTCCTTACTGAGTCGCACTGTACGCGTACAGACTCCAGCTTTCAGAGTTCAGGCTCGGCCCGATGATCTCGCCCTCCGAACCACCATTGCGTCGCCTTCGGGTTTTCCAACCCCGAACCTGCACCCCACCAGGGGCTATTTTTGGTTTCAGTGCACCCTTACGTATCAGGGTGCCTAGGTGACAACACTCTAACTGCCAGGATGATTTTTCCTCCACCCTGTCCACACAAGGGTAAAAATTTCCGCACACTGATTGTGTAAGGGTGTTTTCCAGAAATTTGACAAAATACCCTGTTTCAATTGTAGCGTGCACTACTATGGCCATACTGTGTCTTCTATTCAATAAGAATCATTCATTACTTTGGGCCATGCCCTCAACTACAGCTACTACAGCTACACATACAGATAGGCTAACTACATAAAAAGCACCACTCTACAATGTCAAACATATATTTAGATGTTATAGTTTGGGTAGGCTTAGTGGGGTACTCACTGTGGGGTACAACCCCTTAGGTTTCACTTTTGTACCAAACTTCTCGATAGTTGAATCACACCTTGCCTAAGATTCTAACATGGCATCTAGAGCATAGGTCTTTAGGACCTAGGATTAGGGCCCACCAGTTACCATATTACCTCACGTGCCTACCTGCCTTGCCTACTGCCCGCGCGCGCCTCGGCTGCACGCGCGCGTCCTTTTTTTTTTTTTTCCCCGCGCGCGCCTCTTAAGCAGCCCGCGCGGCCCGTTTAGGCCCCACCCGCGCAGCTCGTTTAGGCCCCGCCCGTGCGCCACTTACGCCGCCCGCGCGCAGCCTGCTTAGGCCACGCCCGCGCAGCCTGCCGCCGCACGCAGCCCGCAGCCGCGCGCGCAGCCCGTCGCCACGCGCAGCCAGGAGCCGTGCGCAGCTCGTCGCCACGCGCAGCCAGCAGCCGCGCGCAGCCCTCAGCCGCACGCAGCCAGCAGCCGCGCATGCCCTGCCCGTGTGCCTGCCTGCGCGGCCCGCTGCCTTAGAAAGCGCGCGGCCTGCTGCTGCCTAGCGCGCCGCCTTAGGAGCTCGAGTGCGGCAAGCTACTGCCCTGTTAGTTGCCTGTGTTGCCTGTTGCCTGCTGCCTCTGTCTTGGCCTGCGGTCTACTGCCTGCTGCCTCCTGTCTGCCGCCTGCTGTCTCTGTCTTTGCCTGCTGCCTGCTGCCTACTGCCTCCTGTCTGCTGCCTGCTGCCTACTGCCTTTGCCTGCTGCCGTTATGACGACGCCTAATGTTCTCGCGTTCGAGCCTGACGGTCGCCCCACAGAGTTCGCTGTGTGGCTCGACGACCTGCAACTGTTCCTTCTGACCGATGCCAAAGAGGGCGTTTCACTGTTCGATTACGTATCTGGCACTGCCGTTGCTCCTGCTGCCGATGCTCCTGCTCTCGAACGCTCACAGTGGCAGACTCGCGATGCTGCTGCACGCCTAGCTATTAGGAACCATCTGCCGATTACTGAGCGCGCGCATTTCAGCCAGCACAAAACTGCTAAGACACTGTACGACGCTGTAGTTGCGCGCTACTCCTCCCTGGCCACTGCAGCCATAGGTCGGCTCATGCTACCCTACCTGTTCCCCGACCTTTCCTCGTTCACCACTGCTGAGGACCTCATTTCCCACCTGCGCGCTACTGACACTCGCTTTCGTGCCGCCCTTTCAGCCGAGTTCTGCGCCGCAAACCCCCCCCCCCCCCCCCGATGTACTTCACTCTCTATTTCCTCGTCACCCGCCTCCCTGACACTCTTAGCTCTGTCAGGGACCACTTCCTAGCGCTAGACCCCACCACTCTCACTGTCGACGACTTCGAGAAGCACCTCCTCGCAGCAGAGAAGAACATCCTCGCTGTAGGTGCTGCTCGTGGCACTCCTCGCTCTCCCCTCTTTGAGGGGTGCTCCCCCTCCCCTCTCACCCCCTCCTACGCCTCCGCAGCAGCTGCTCACGACTACCTTGGTGCTGAGGAGGTCGGGGCTGCTTCCGCTCCTAGTGGGAAGCGTCGCAGCGGCAGGGGCGGCAAGGGTGGCAGGGGAGGTGGGGGTGGCGGTGGAGGTGGCGGTGGTGCAGGCGGCGGGGGAGGTGGAGGTGGTGGGGGTGGCCGTGGGGGTGGAGGCGGTGGAGGTGGTGGTGGGGGCGGCGGAGGCACTGGGAGCGGTGGAAGTGGCAGCAGCGGCGGTGGGGGAGCAGGGAGCGGTGGTGGCAGTGGTGGTCAGGGCCAGCAGCAGTCGCAGCAGCAGCAGCAGCAGCAGCGTCAGCGCCAGACCCCCACTTCCCAGCAACTTCTTGACTGGTATGCCGGGCGTGGGGCTTCCGATTGGTATGCCGGGTGTGGGGCTTCTGGGGGTCCTGGTCGCTGCCCCTATATCATTCGCACAGGTCCCCGCGCTGGTCGCCAGTGCACAGGGTTTCACACTGAGCAGCGCTGCTTCGCTCGGCTTAGCGACGCCTGGCGCGCCAAGTTTCCTGATGCTACTGAGTTCCCCAACTGGGCAGACCTGCTTAGGCGTGATGTACCTATCTTTGATCTTGACTATGAGCCAATTCTTGCTGCTATGTATGCATTGACTGTTAGTGCTGAGGGTGACTGCTACTTGTGTGTGCCGCCGGATCCTGGTATAGCCCCTGGTATAGCCCCTACAGCACTAGGTGCTTGTGAGTCTGCTCCCCTTGGTACTGCGCCTGCACAGGCCTTCCACACCTTTACACTTGACTCTGGTGCTTCCCGCTGTTTCTTTCGCGACAGTACCACAGTCACTCCCCTCCCTGCACCTGTTCCTGTCTCACTGGCTGACCCCTCTGGGGGCCCAGTGCTTGCACGGTCTTCCACTGTGCTTCCGTGTCCGGCGGTCCCGTCTGGTGAGCTGTCTGGTCTCCACCTCCCCTCGTTCTCTACGAACTTGGTGAGCAACGCCGTCCTTCAGGATCACTGGGTTGACACCTTTACTCCTGGAGGCCAGCGTGTGGCGATCTGCACGTGCTCCCGGACCGGCCGTCACCTGGCCACGTTCACACGTGCGCCTGGGTCCAGTCTGTACACCCTCACCACTGCGTCGCGCTACACCCCTTTGTCTCCCCAGCTGTACGCGTCTGCTGAGGTAGCTACCCAGTGTGAGTGTCGCCGACTGTCGCACGACACTCTCCTGTGGCACCACCGCCTTGGTCACCCCTCCCTGCCTCGCCTTCGTAGCATGCACTCTCGCTACCTGGTCTCTGGCCTTCCCGAGTCTCTGCCTGCCCTCCCTCCCTCGCCTGCGCCGCCCTGCATTCCTTGCGTCGAGGGGCGGCAGCGCGCCGCTCCTCACTCCTCCTCGTTCCCTCCCACAGAGGCTCCACTGCAGACTCTCCACCTGGACGTGTGGGGCCCAGCCCGCGTCCGTGGACAGGGCCACGAGCGGTACTTCCTGCTGTTCGTCGACGACTACACGCGTTACACCACGGTCTTCCCCTTGCGCAGCAAGGGGGAGGTCCCTGATGTTTTGATCCCCTGGATCCGCGCTGTTCGTCTCCAGCTCCGCGAGCGGTTCCAGTCGGACTTTCCTGTCCTGCGTCTGCACTCTGACAGAGGTGGTGAGTTCTGCTCAGACCTCTTGGCAGCCTTCTGTGCGGAGCACGGCATCCGCCAGACGTTCACGCTTCCGGCCTCTCCGCAGCAGAATGGGGTTGCTGAGCGCCGCATTGGCTTAGTCATGGAGGTCGCTCGTACCTCCATGATCCATGCGGCTGCCCCCCATTTTCTGCGGCCATTTGCGGTCCGGTACGCCGCGCATCAGCTCAACCTCTGGCCCCGTGTCTCCTTGCCGGAGACCTCGCCCACACTGCTGTGGACGGGGAAGGTTGGCGATGCGTCGCGTTTCCGGGTCTGGGGTGCTCGTGCCTTTGTCCGCGATACCACCGCGGACAAGCTCTCCGCTCGCGCCATTCCCTGCGTGTTCCTTGGCTTTGTCCCTGACGCGCCTGGCTGGCAGTTTTACGACCCCGCCTCGCGCCGTGTCTTTCCGTCTCAGGACGTCACCTTTGACGAGTCCGTCCCCTTTTACCGTCTCTTTCCCTACCGCACTGCCCCTCGCCCCCCCCCGCCGCTCTTTCTCGCCCAAGGTCCTCCCCAGGTAGTCCCCCTCCCTGCGCCAGGTCCTGCTCCTTCAGGTGTTTCTCAAGTAGACCCTCCCATGCCTGCGCCTGTTGAGGTCACTGGTGACTCAGGTCCTGCTGGGGGTGGTGCTGTCTTTGGGGGTGCTGGGCATGGGGGTGCGGAGCTTGGGGGTGCTGAGCCTGGGGGTGCGGAGCTTGCGCGTGAGGACCCAGGAGGTGCTGAGCCGGGGGGTGCGGAGTCTGGGGGCGCTGAGCCCGAGCGTGAGGAGCCTGGGGGTACTGAGTTTGGGGGTGCGACGCCTGAGGGTTCTGCGACTGCTGTTCCGCGGTCTCCTTGGAGTAGCCGTCTTCGTCCGCGTGTGCCTCTCACCTCACAGCAGCTGCACGACTGGTACGGTCGCCGTCAGGGTCGCGCTTCTGGAGCTCGGGGCTCTGCCGCTGGAGGTACTTCTGCTGACGTCACTGGAGCTGGGAGTGGTGCTGGTCCCGGAGGTGCTCGTACTGGAGGTGCTGGAGCTGCTGGGGCTGGAGGTCGTCCGTCGTCCTTCCTCTCCTCCGCAGCGTGTTCCTCTGCCGTCTCCTCCTGCGTCTTCTCTGTCTGTCGTTGCGGACCCTGCGTCTGACCGATTTCGTGCTGAGCACCCTACTGTCACGCGTCTGCTAGCCACAGTTGTCACTGACCCGTCGTTTGAGTCTGCTGCTGCGTCTGCCTTAGTCGCTGAGCTTGTTGACTTTGCTGCTGCCTGTCGTCTAGACTACGCTGCTAGTCTTGTAGCTGAGTCTGAGTCTGTCTGTCCTCCGTCCGTCGGGGGTGAGTGTGCTCTTGGCACGGACGTCCTTGAGGACAGGCAGGAGGACCTTGAGTGTCTTGCAGCCGCCGCGCCTCATCTCGTGGCCATGCTGCTTGCCCCTGAGGGAGACCCGGATGCACCAGACATCCCGACCCCGCGCTCTTACGCTGAGGCGATCGCGGGTGAGTACTCCTCTCAGTGGCAGACAGCCATGGACGCAGAGATGGCATCCTGGAAGTCCACAGGCACCTACGTCGACGAGGTTCCCCCTCCTGGGGCGAACATCGTCAGTGGCATGTGGATTTTCAGGGTGAAGCGGCCGCCAGGTTCTCCGCCTGTCTTTAAGGCTCGTTACGTTGCTCGAGGCTTCAGTCAGCGAGAGGGAGTTGACTTCTTCCAGACCTTCTCCCCCACCCCGAAGATGACCACTCTTCGGGTACTGCTGCACGTTGCCGCTGTCAAACATTATACATGTTTACATTGTGTAGGCTATAGTGGGTTTAGCCTTAGGGGGTACAACATTGCTAGGGTTTCCTACTTGTATCTCCCTGCTGCCTAGTTTCAAACATTCTCGTTCAGTTCTACATTCTAACATGGTATCCGACGCCTAGGTCACGACCTAGGACCGACGTTGGTTAGGGCCCACCGTTCCGCCGCGCCCTTGCGCGACCGTGTCTGATAGTACCTCGCGCCGTCGAGCGCCCTTCCTAGCGCCGTCGTGCGCCCTTCCTAGCGCCGTCGAGCGCCCTTCCTAGCGCCGTCGAGCGCCCTTCCTACCGCCGTCGAGCGCCCCTCCTAGCGCCGTCGAGCGCCCTCACTAGCGCCGTCGTGCGCCCCTACCCGCGCCCTCGAGCGCCTACTTACTTGCGCTCTCGAGCGCCACCCTGCCGCCCTGCCCTGCAGGCCGCGCGCGGGCCTCCTCTGCACCCGCGCAACCGCCCCTGGACCCCGAGGCGCGGCCCCTGGACCCCGCGACGCGTTGCCCCTGCCCCGTCGCGACGACCCTGCGGGACCAGCGCGTCGCCCCCGCCTCGTCGCGGCGCTTGTGCGGGCCCACGCGCGTCGCCACAGCCTCGTCGCGACGCCCCCCGCGCAGCCCGCGCGTCGCCACCGGGACCCGCGCGCGTCGCCCCTGCCTCGTCGCGACACCCCCGCGCGACCCGCGCGTCGCCACTGGGACCCGCGCGGGGGCGCCTCTACTCGCCACGACGCCCTGCCCTACCCCGCGCCCGCCCTTGGGACGGCCGCCCCTGGCCCCTGGACCAGCCGACACTGCAGCAGCCGCCCCTGGCCCTTGGAGCAGCCGCACCTACAGCCGCCCCTGGACCCTGGAGCAGCCGCCCCTGCAGCGGCCGCCCCTGGCCACCTGGAGCAGCCGCCACTGCAGGAGCCGCCCCTGGCCCCTGGAGCAGCTGCCGTCGCGGCCCGGCCCCGCCCTGCAGCAGATGCCGCGGAGCTCCCTGCCGCGGCCCGGCCCCGCCCTACAGTTGTAGCGGCCATGCTGTTGCCTCCGTCTTGCGCCTGCCCTTCCTACCACTGGTGAGCACTGCCCTGCCCGCCCTGCTACCGCTGCTACTGCTACTACTGCTTATACTGCTCCTGCTGCTACTGCTGCTACTACTTTTACTGCTCCTGCTGCTACTGCTGTTACTGCCGCTACTGCAACTACTGCTGCTCCTGGCGTGGCCAGATGCAGCTCCACGGCCGTCCGCGTGTGTCCCTCACGCCCCAGCAGCTTCGTGAGTAGTACGCCAGTTGGGGTTGTCGGGGTGGCCGTAGTGGGAGTCGTCCTGGAGTGGGTAGTTCGGGAGCTTCTTGTAGTGGCCCGGTGCAGCAGCAGTGTCTTCCGCGCGAGCCTCTTTCGCCCCAGCAGCTTCGTGAGTGGTACGCTCAGAGTAGAGGGTCACTGAGTACTGCTCGCTGCCCGTACGTTATTAGCACGGGTGCCCGGACTGGCCAGCCTTGCGGGACGCGTGGTCACACAGAGTCCCACTGCTTCGCCCGTCTGAGCGACGCTTGGCGTACAGAGTTTGGCGACGACGCTGAGCTCCCCGACTGGGTGGAGCTACTTAGGCAGAGGGTAGATATCTTTGCTTCTGACTATGATGCTATCCTCACAGCCATGTATGCATTGTCTACTAGTGCTACGGGTGCCTGTCACCTGTGTGTGCCGCCTGACCCCGGTATCCAGTCTGCTGCTCTAGGTACTGGTGAGGCTGCCGCTCTAGGTGCTAGTGTGTCTGCTGCTCTAGGTACTCGTGAGTCTGCGCCCTCTGGTACTGCGTCTACTGAGGCACTGCACACCTTCACACTGGACTCAGGTGCTTCCCGCTGTTTCTTTCGTGACCGCACTGCCCTTGAGCAGCTTGCTCGGCCAGTTGCAGTCTCCCTCGCTGACCCCTCCGGGGGTCCGGTCATTACGACCTCCTCCACTGTCCTCCCTTGTCCTGTGGTCCCGTCGGGCACACTGTCAGGTCTCTACCTCCCCTCGTTCTCTACGAACTTGGTGGCGGGTAGTGCGCTCCAGGACGGGGGTGTCCACCAGTTCACCCCTGCCTACGAGCGCGTGACACACTGCACGTGCGCTCGGACGGGTCGCCACCTGGCTACCTTCACTCGGCAGCCGGGGTTGGACCTGTACACACTGACCACTGAGTCCCCTCAGGTAGCTGCGTCTGCGTCTGCGTCAGGTCAGCTGTCGGCCCCCTGCTCGTGTCGCTCCCTGGCGCACGAGACCGTCCTCTGGCACCACCGCCTTGGTCACCCGTCAGTGCAGCGCCTTCGTGGCATGCACTCACGGTACCTTGTCTCTGGTCTTCCCAGGGTTCTCCCTCCCCTCCCACCCTCGCCTGCTCCTCCCTGTCTTCCCTGTATCGAGGGGCGGCAGCGCGCCGCTCCTCACTCCTCCTCGTTCCCCCCGACGACTGCTCCCCTGCAGACGCTCCACATGGACGTGTGGGGCCCAGCCCGCGTCCATGGACAGGGTCACGAGAGGTACTTCTTGATAGTTGTTGACGACTACTCGCGCTACACCACGGTCTTCCCCTTGCGCACCAAGGGTGAAGTCCCTGATGTTTTGATCCCTTGGATCCGCGCTGCCCGTCTCCAGCTCAGCGAGAGGTTCCACTCGGACTTTCCTGTCTTGCGTCTGCACTCCGGCAGAGGTGGGGAGTTTTCCTCCGACCTCTTGAGGGCCTACTGTCAGGGGCAGGGCATTGAGCAGTCGTTCACGCTTCCGGCCTCTCCACAGCAGAATGGGGTTGCTGAGCGCCGCATTGGCTTGGTCATGGAGGTCGCTCGTACCTACTTGATCCATGCGGCTGCCCCCCACTTTCTGTGGCCGTTTGCGGTTCGATACGCTGCGCATCAGCTCAACCTTTGGCCCCGTGTCTCCGTTCCGGAGACTTCGCCGACACTGCGTTGGACGGGAGAGGTTGGCGATGCGTCGCGTTTCGGGTCTGGGGATCTCGAGCTTTTGTTCGCGATACGTCCGCGGACAAGCTCTCCTCCCGAGCTGTTCCTTGTGTCTTCCTTGGCTTTGTCCCGGACGCGTCTGGTTGGCAGTTTTACCACGCCACCTCGCGCCGTGTCCTGCCCTCTCAGGACGTCACTTTTGATGAGTCGGTGCCCTTCTACCGCCTCTTCCCCTACCGCACTGCCCCGCTCCCCCCCCCGCCTCTCTTCCTCGCGCCAGGTGCTGCTGTGGTAGACCCCCTCCCCCCTCAGGGTGCCGCTCCCTCAGGTGTGTCCCAGGTAGACCCGGTTGAGCCTGTCGAGGTAGCTGTCGACTCTCGTCCTGCTAGGGGTGCTGAGCCTGAGCGTGCGGAGCCTGGGGGTGCGGAGCCTGGGGTTGCGGAGTCTGGGGGTGCTGAGCCTGGGGGTGCGGAGCCTGGGGGTGCTGAGCCTGGGGGTGCGGAGCCTGGGGGTGCGGAGCCTGGGGGTGCTGAGTCTCGGGGTGCTGAGCCTGGGAGTGCTACGTCTGAGGGTACTGAGCCAGAGGGTGCTGCGACTGAGCGTGCTACACCTGGAGGCGCTCTCTCCTCACAGCAGCTGCGTGAGTGGTACTTACAGTACTGTAGCCTCAGGAGAGGTGCTTCTGGAGCTAGGGGTGCTGCTGGAGCTGGTGCTCGTGCTTCCCCTCCTAGGCGGGAGCTGCCCTCTCCCCAGCGGCTCCGAGAGTGGTACGCTCGGCGCTGCAGTCTCCGGAGTGGCGCTACTAGTGTCACGGACCCTGCTGCTGGAGCTGCTACTGGTACTGGTGCTGGTGCTGCTGGAGCTGCTGGAGGTGCTGCTGGCGCTGCTGGAGGTGCTGCTGGTGCTGGTGCTGCTGGAGCTGCTGGAGGTGCTGCTGGAGCTGCTGGAGGTGCTGCTGGTGCTGGTACTGCTGGAGCTGCTGGAGGCACTGCTGCTGTTGGCGGTGCTGCTGGCGCTGCTGGAGGTGCTGCTGGTGCTGCTGGCGCAGGAGCTGCTGGTGGTGCTGCTGGAGGTGCTGCTGGAGCTGCTGGAGGTGCTGCTGGTGCTGGAACTACTGGAGGTACTGCTGGTGCTGGAGCTGCTGGAGCCGCTGGTTCTGGAGGTGCTCGTGCTGGAGGTCCTGGAGCTGCTGGGGTTGCTGGTGGTGCTGCGGGAGTTGTAGCTGGAGACCCTGGGGCTGAGGGTACTGGTGCTGTCTCTGCTGGTTCAGGAGGTGCTGAGCGGCCGCGGCCGTACTACGTTCCGCTCCTTCAGCAGGTTCTTGGCCTCCCGCCCTCTCCTGGTCTCACTCCTCCCCTACTGAGTCCACAGCCTGTCCAGTCGCAGTCACAGTTATAGCCAGCCTCTCCACTGCCTGGTCCTTCTCCTTACGCTGAGCCGACGGGAGGTCTTACGGAGCGTCGTGAGCCTGACTCTCGTCCTCCGTCGCCTGAGACTCGTCCAGAGTCGTCTGAGTCGCGTCCAGAGTCGCCTGTCCGCGCTGTCCGCGCTGGTCGTCGTGCTCCGCGTCAGCATCCTCCTCCTGTCCTTGGCACTCACTATATGACCCTGCATCCTTCCACTGCTCCACAGCGTGTCCCTCTGCCGTCTCCTCCTGCGTCCTCTCTTCCTGCTCTTGCTGACCCAGAGTCTGACTCTCTTCGTGCTGCCAGTCCTACTGTCATGCGTCTCCTTGCCACTGTTGTCACTGACCCTTCCTTTGAGTCCTCTGCTGCGTCTGCTCTAGTCGCTGAGCTTGTTGACTTTGCTGCCGCCTGTCGTCTAGACTACGCCGCTAGCCTTGTTGCTGAGTCTGAGTCTGTCTGTCCTCCGTCCATCGGGGGTGAGTGTGCTCTTGGCACGGACGTCCTTGAGGACAGACAAGAGGAGTTTGAGTGCTTTGCCGCTGCTTTACCTCATCTCGTGTCCATGCTGATTGCCGCTCAGCGTGACTACGAGCTTCACTCTCTTGACTTCAGCACAGCTTTCTTACAGAGCAGCCTGCACGAGGAGATCTGGCTGCGCCGCCCACCTGGCTTCACTGGGTCGTTCCCTCCTGGTACCCAGTGGAGTCTCCGGCGGCCAGTCTACGGTCTCCGCCAGGCGCCACGTGAGTGGCACGACACACTGAGGACGACTCTTGCGGCTCTTGGGTTTGCCCCGTCCACTGCTGACCCGTCGCTGTTTCTGCGCACCGACACTTCGCTGCCGCCGTTCTACATCCTCGTGTACGTCGACGACTTGGTCTTTGCCACTGCTGACACTGAGGCTCTCGCCCTGGTGAAGTCGGAGCAGCAGAAGAGACACACGTGCACAGACCTGGGTGAACTGCGCAGCTACCTTGGCTTGGAGATCACCCGGGACAGAGCACGCCGCACCATCACACTGACTCAGTCACACATGGTGCAGCAGGTCCTTCAGCGCTTCGGCTTCACCTGGTCCTCAGCACAGGCCACTCCTCTGGCTACAGGTCACTCGCTCTCAGCTCCACCTTCGGACGAGTCCGTAGAGCCGAGTGGTCCGTACCCAGAGCTAGTGGGCTGCCTCATGTACCTGATGACCTGCACTCGTCCTGACCTTGGAGGACGGGGTGACGTTGTCCTTACTGGTCACTCGAACGCCTCTTGGGTTGACGACCAGGCTACGCAGCGGTCGTCACAGGGTTACACCTTCAGCCTTGGTTCTGGTTCAGTTTCCTGGCGTTCTACACTCTCGTCTTCAGTTCTCGGCTCCAGTTGTGAGGCCGAGATCTACGCCACGGCTATGGCGGCACAGGAGCTACGCTGGCTCACCTACCTGCTGACCGACTTGGGAGAGAGGCCTCGTTCTCCTCCAGTGCTGTACGTCGACAACAAGGCCGCCATTGCCTTGTGTCAGGAGCACAGACTGGAGCACAGAACGAAGCACATCGCTCTGCGTTACTTCCTTGCTCGAGAGCTGCAGCAGCGTGGTCAACTTCGTCTTGCTTACGTGGCCACTCGGGCCAACACTGCTGATATATTCACCAAGGCGCTTCCGCCTGGTGATCATCAGCGTTTCTGTACTTTGTTAGGCCTTGTGCCCACGCTTCCTCACTTGCTGTAGGCTTTGTTTGTACTGTGATCTATATGTAGACCTGCATGCTTGCTCTGGTAGGTAGAGATCACTGTGCTGTTGTTGTTACATATATATCTCTGCATGTGAACTGGCCTTGTGGCCTTTTTTGCTTGTGCTCAGACTGCGTGGTGACGTTGTGATCCACCCTGAGCTTGCTTTGCACTTCCTGACTGGTCTTGTGACCCTCTGTTCTCCCCCACTTTGCCTATGGGGGTGTGTCAAACATATATTTATATGTTATAGTTTGGGTAGGCTTATTGGGGTACTCACTGTGGGGTACAACCCCTTAGGTTTCACTTTTGTACCAAACTTCTCGATAGTTGAATCACACCTTGCCTAAGATTCTAACATACAACTAAACTTTGTGGCCATGCCCCCTGCTAATGTCTACAAACTGCCTCGCTCCAAGGGTCACGACCGAGAAGTCCCTAATGGGGCGCCTGTTCTTCTCTCAGCGGAAAACAGCTGGTAGTCCAAGAGGGAGCATCGCATGAGGGATCCAAGGTTGGCATCGCCAATGGTGTCCCGTCCCCACGTCTTGATGACATTCTGCTTTGAAAAACCCCTCTCGCACTCAACAGTGCTGAGAGGCAGAACAGCCACTTCCTGCCACAGCATCATGATGTTGGGTAACGAGCGACGCCAGGTGTCGTCATCACGAAGTGTCAAAGTATATGCATGTTATATATGTGTAGGCTGTAGTGGGGTAGCCAATATGGGGTACAGCCCCTTTTAGGGTTTCATACTTGTACCCAACTCTTTCATAGTTCATTCATTCCTGCTGCTAGATTCTGACATGGTATCAGAGCACTAGGTCCGTAGGACCGTTTTTTTTCGGGCCCACCTACCGTTGCGGTTACCGCGCTACCCCACGTGTTGTCCTGCGCCTGCCTGCCTGCCTGCCTTGCCTTGTGATGTGCTGCGCTGCGCGCGCCGTCCTGCAGCCCTCGTGCTGCCCACTGCTGCCCTAGGCCAGAGCGCCGCCCCTGCAGGCCCGTAAGGCCCACGCGCCGCCCCTGCAGACACGTCAGGCCCGCGAGCCGCCCATGCAGGCCCGTCAGGCCAGAGCGCCGCCCCGCCAGGCGCTGACGCGCCAGGCCAGGTCGCTGCCCCGCGCGTCGCGCCCACAGCCCGCGCGTCGCGCTGCAGCCCCGCGCATCGCGTCCGCTGCCCGCGCGTCGCGCTGCAGCCCCGCGCGTCGCGTTCGCTGCCCGCGCTTCGCGCTGCAGCCCCGCGCGCCGCGGCTGCCGTCCTCGCGCAGCCCGCGGCGGCTTCGCGCGCCGCGTCCGCAGCTCGCGTAGCGCGCTGCAGCCCCGTGCGCTGCGGCTGCCCCTGGACGCCGCCGTCGCTCCTGCAGCAGCTGCCGCGGAGCGCTCTGCCACAGTCGCGGCCCCGCCCTGCAGCAGCTACCGCGGAGCCTTCTGCTGCCGTCGCGGCCCTGCCCTGCAGCAGCTGCCGCGGCTGCCGCGGAGCCTTCTGCCGCGGTCGCGGCCCCGCCCTGCAGCAGCTGCCGCGGAGCCTCCTGCCGCCGTCGCGGCCCTGCCCTGCAGCAGCTGCCGCGGAGCCTTCTGCCGCCGTCACGTCCCCGCCCTGCAGCAGCTGTCGCGGACCTGCCCTACCTCCGACGCGGCCCTGCTCTGCCGCAGCTGTCGCGGCCCCACCTTCGCCGCCGTCGTGCGCCTGCCCTTCCCGCCACTGGTGAGCACCTGCCTACCTGCCTGCCTGCCACGCCTGCCTGCCTGCCTGCCTGCCGCGCCACCACCTTGGTCACCCCTCAGTGCAGCGCCTTCGTAGCATGCACCGCCGTTTCCTTGTCTCTGGACTTCCAGAGACTCTGCCTCCTCTACCACCCTCGCCTGCTCCTCCCTGTCTTCCCTGTTACGATAAGAATGAATTGATAGAAAATGTGAAGTACAACCCTAGATATAGCAAACCCTAATCATGCAAGTAAGTAGAAACGTAACACCTAGACTAACCTAAACAACACATATAAAATATATGTTGACACACCCCCATAGTCTAGGTGACGGAAGTCCTGTAGAAACAACAAGAGCAAGCAACGGTCACAAGACCAGTCTACAAGAACAAGACAAATCTCAGGGTGGAGCTCAAAGTCACCACACACTCCGAGAGCAAGCAAGGGGCCACAAGGCTAGTCCACATGCAGGTACATAGCAAATATAAAGAGATGCAAGAGTACAAGACATGCAGAACAAGGCATCTCTAAGCAAGCAAGTGAGGACGGGCAGGCACAAGGCCAAGCTGGGTGCAGAAACGCTGGTGGTCACAAGGCGGCAACACCTTGGTGAAGATATCTGCCGTGTTGGCCTCGGAGACCACACGTCGAACGAGTGCCTGTCCACGCTGCTGCAACTCACGCAGAAGGAAGTAACGAAGCTGGATGTGCTTCGCCTTCCCAACCAGTCGGGGCTCCTCACACAACAGGACAGCAGACCTGTTGTCGGCGAACAAGACTGGGGGAGAGCGAGGCCGCTCACCAAGGTCGGTGAGAAGGAAAGACAGCCAGCGAAGCTCCTGAGCGGCCATGGCCGCAGCGTACACCTCTGCCTCACAGCTGGAACCGGCGACAGACGACGCCCGAGTCGACCGCCACGAAACAGCACCTGCCCCGAGGCTAAAGGAGTACCCCTGTGTAGACCGACGCGTCTCCGCGTCGTCGGCCCACGACGAGTCCGAGTAACCTGTGAGTGTAACTGGCTGCTTCCCTCCAAGGACAAGTCCCATGCCTGATGTACTCGCCACATACTTCGCCACCCTCTTAGCAGCGTACCAGTGGGAAGGTCGGTGTCTCCCAGGCGCAACAAAGCGCGCAAGGACGCTAAGAGGGTAAGCTAGGTCTGGGCGAGTACAGGTCATCAGGTACATGAGACAACCCACCAGCTCAGGATATGGACCACTGGACTCAAATGACTCGTCCGAAGGTGGAGCCGTGAGCCCATGATCCACACCAAGAGGGGTGAGCTGTACCTTGGAGAACGGGAAGCGAAACCGCGTGAGGATCTGCTCGACCATATGCGACTGAGTCAGCGTAATGGTGCGAGCTGCCCTGTCCCTGGTGATCTGCAGGCCAAGGTAGTGCTGCAGCTCACCAAGGTCAGTGCAAGTGTGTCTCCTCTGCAGTTCCTCCTTCACGGAGGCCAGCGCGCGTCGGTCGGGAGTGGCGAACACTAGGTCGTCGACGTAGACCAGGACAAAGAACGGGGTCGAGCCACGGCGAACGAACAGTGACGGGTCAGCAGACGACGGAAAGAAGTCAAGAGCTGCAAGGGTCGAGCGAAGTGTGTCGTGCCACTCACGTGGGGCCTGACGCAGGCCGTAGACTGGTCGACGCAGCTGCCACTGGGTCCCAGGTGGGAAAGAGCCAGTGAAGCCAGGCGGGCGACGCAGCCAGATCTGCTCGTGCAGGCTCCCCTGAAGGAACGCGGTGGAAAAGTCCAAGGAGTGCAACTCGTAGTCGCGCTGGGCTGCAATATGCAGCAACACCCGAAGAGTACTCATCTTCGGGGTGGGAGCGAAGGTCTGGAAGAAGTCCACCCCCTCTCGCTGACTGAAGCCTCTCGCAACATAGCGTGCCTTGAACACAGGTGGTGACCCAGGCGGCCGCTTCACCTTGTAGAGCCATCGGCCACTGACGACATTCGTCCCAAGTGGTGGGACTGCGTCGACGTAAGTGCCTGTGGACCTATAAGATGCCATCTCTGCCTCCTCAGCTGCTATCCAGTACGAAGCCCAGGGTCCCGAGACCGCCTCGGCGTGAGTGCGAGGGATCGGGATGTCAAGGGCGTCTGGATCCCCCTCAGGGGCAAGCAGCATGGCGCAGAGATGAGGAACAACGGCCGCAAGAAAACCAAGCTCGAACTGCCTGTCCTCTACGACCTCCAGGGGAAAGACAGGAGCACCCCCAGAGGACGGAGAGCGTGCAGGGCCACTCACCAAGTGAGCGGCGTAGTCAAGGCGGTGGGAAGAGGCAAAGCCAGAGACAGTGGTAACAAGTGCTGAGACAGACGACAGAGGTGCAGTCGGGTGAGTGACCAACGCGGACAAAACACGGGAGACGACAGGACGGGAGGCACGGAGGTAGTCGGACAACGGGTCGTGAAGCACAGTGAGGGACGACTCAGGGGGCTGTGGAAGGACAGGAGGAGGTGGAACACGAGAGCGGAGAACAAGGTGAAACGGACCGTCTGCACGGTAACGGGACCGACGGGGCTGTGGAGACACAGCACGACTGAGGGGAGGACGACGAGTCCACTGGGAGGAGGAAAGGGACTCAACTGGTGGAACAGGAGGGGACGACAGGGGACCACGAACAAAGCGTGCAGGTGCTGGGTCGGGGAGGTCGCGTAGTCGCAGTCGCTGCTGCTCCGCCTCCTCTGGCGTCTGCTGCGACGGTACCGGCCCCTGCTGCTCCTGTGGCTCCGCCTCTGCCCTCTCCTGCTGCGGCTGCAGCTGTACCCGCTGCTGCGACCGGGACTCCTGCGCTACCCTCTCCTGCTGCTGCCGTGACTCCTCCTCTACTCTCTCCTGCTGCGTCTGTAACTGCACCTGCTGCTGCGGGTGGGACTCCTGCTCTACCCTCTCCTGGTGCGGCCGTGACTGCTCCTCTACTCTCTCCTGCTGTGTCTGTAACTGCACCTGCTGCTGCGGGCGGGACTCCTGCTCTACCCTCTCCTGGTGCGGCCGTGACTCCTCCTCTACCCTCTCCTGCTGCGGCTGCAGCTGCACCCGCTGCTGCGACCGGGACTCCTGCGCTACCCTCTCGTGCTGCTGCTGTGACTCCTCCTCTACTCTCTCCTGCTGCTGCTGCTGCTGCTGCTGCTGCTGCTGTGCCCTCTCAAATCGCTCACGCTCCTCCCTCTCCAACCGGAGGAGACGCTGCTCACGGGTCAGGAAACGTACAGTGCGCGGTGTAGGCGCCACAGTGCCAGTGCCTCCAGCTCCAGCACCCCCAGAACCAGCACCTCCACCACCGACACCCCCGGGGCCTCCAGTACCTCCCGCAGGAACACCCCCAGGCTCCGCAGCAACTGACCGCAGAGAAGAAGGAGGAGGAAACTGCGGGACGGACGGGAAGCCAGGGGGTGAGGCAGGGCGAGGCCGCCGAGTCGAGGCTGCCGTGTCCTCCACAGGAGTGACCTCCACGCCCACAACCCCTGCACCCCCAGAGCCGGCACCACCAGCTCCTGCAGCCCCAGTACCCTCACCCTCCGCAACTGCACCTCCCGCACCCCCAGACACGACAGGGACTGGACGCTGCGGGGGGGAAGACTGCGGAGTGACGTGCGACACACCTGACGGGGCAGGACGCAAAGGGGGGGGGGCTACCGGGGCGACTGGTGGGGGCTCAAGGGTGAGGAACAGCGGGGGGAAAAAGGCCTGAGTACCTCGGTGGGGGCGACTCCTGTAGTAACAGACAGACTCGTCGAACGTGACGTCCTGCGAAGCGAAGAACTGGTAGGTGACCGGGTCGTAGAACACCCAGCCGGAGGCGTCCAAAGGGAAGCCAAGAAAGACGCAGGCACGAGTGCGCGGAGACAACTTGTTCGCGCCAGGGGCGCGAACGTGAGCCAGACAACCCCAGACGCGGAAGTCAGCTGCTACGCCCGGAGAACCTGTCCAAAGGGAGACCGGCGTCACCCTTGGCCGTGCGTCACTGGGCCACAGGTTCAGCTGGTGCGCGGCATAGCGGACTGCCTGGGGCCACAAGAACTGGGGGGCACCGGCATGGCACATGGAGGTCCGGGCAACCTCCATGACCAAGCCGATGCGTCGCTCGGCTACCCCGTTCTGCTGCGGTGATGCTGGTAGCGTGTAAGACTGGATGATCCCCCGACCCTGACAGAACGTCTCCAGGCGAGTGGAAGAAAACTCACCACCACGGTCCGAGTGTAGGCGAAGCCCACACAGGCCCTGGGCGCCACCCCACGCTAGTAGCCACGGCTCGAGGACGGTAGGCACGTCGGCCTTCCGTCGCAAGGGGAAAACCGTGGTGTAGCGGGAGTAGTCGTCCACCACAATCAGGAAGTAGCGCTCCTGACGTGGGCCAAGGACCGGAGAGGGGCCCCAGACGTCCAAGTGCAGGGTCTCGAAGGGAGCCGTGGTGGGGGGGAACGAGGAGGAGTGAGGGGCAGCGCGCTGCCGACCCTCGACGCAAGGAGTGCACAGCGGCGCAGGCGAGCGGGGAAGCGGTGCAAGCGACCCTGGGAGACCTGAGACCAGACGGTAACGTGCCATCCTACTGAGACGCGGGAACGACGGGTGACCTAGACGGTGGTGCCAGAGGACCGACGGGTGGGTGAGGGACCGACAGTCACACGACACAGCAGCTACCTGACCTGACCTGACCTGACCCGACTCAGTGTGGTGGGACCCAGTGTGTAGTGAGTACAGACCAGATCCCGGCTCTCTGTGGAATGTGGCCAGGGGCGCCCCAGTGGCACCGACAGTGCAGGAGGCAACAGGCTCGTCCAGTGGGAAAGTAGTGACTACGCCTAGGTCGTGAAGGTGACTGACACCCACCAAGTTCCTAGAGAGCGAGGGGGTGTAGTAACCTGTAAGAAAACCTGAGGGAGCCGCCGGACACGGAAGAGTGGTGGTGCTGCTAGCAACTACACGTCCCACAGAGGGGTCAGCCAAGGCGACAGTGACTGGAGTGCGCAGTGGTGTGAGGTCGGTACAGTCGCGAAAGAAACAGCTGGACGCTCCAGAATCTAGGGTGAAGGAAAGCTGTGCAGTCTGTGGGGTCGCACCCGAACCAGCTACAAAGGCTAGTGCTAGACTAGTGGTAGCTGCAGCTTCTACACAAAGACCCTCAGAGGCGCCGGGACTGGAAACAACACACGCACCAAGACTGGAAACACAGGTCTCTACTCGTGCAGCCGGAAAGGGTCCTAGACCAGGCAGGTGAGACTCAACTGGTGCAGTAGTGCGCTGGCGAAGGCGCGAAGGCCAGTGCGGTGTAATAGCGTGAGGACCAAAACGCTCACGGTGGAGGTCGTCGAGTCGACGGTAGCAGCTGGACGCAGTGTGGTCAGGACTCCAGCAGGTAGTGCCAGCACCAGGGCCTGTCAGGGCCCGGTACCCGCAGGGGCCGACGTCTCGCCCACTGCTAGCTGAGCCACTGCTGGG
Organism: Closterium sp. Naga37s-1; assembly: GCA_947471745.1. Classification (NCBI taxonomy): domain Eukaryota; kingdom Viridiplantae; phylum Streptophyta; class Zygnematophyceae; order Desmidiales; family Closteriaceae; genus Closterium; species Closterium sp. Naga37s-1. Next base: position 294,738 of record CANJKZ010000206.1, on the reverse strand, counting down.
GGCGCCACACTTTGGACCCGCAGGCCCCAACTGACGGGAGTGCTGCGGCTGACCCTGCTGCTGTAGAACCCTAGTACATGCCATGTGAGCCTATGCTGCTGCTGGTTCTGCTGGGGGCAGCCTAAGCTGCTGCTGGTGCGCTGGGGGCAACCTGTGCTGCTTCTGGTTCTGCTGAGAGGCAGCCTAGGCTGCTACTGGTTCTCCAGGGGGCAGCCAATGCTGCTGCTAGTGCGCAGGCAGTTGCCTAAGCTGCTGCTGGTGCGCTGGCGGTAGCCTAAGCTGCTGCTGGTGCGCTGGGGGCAGCCTATGCTGCTGCTGGTTCGCTGGGGGCAGCCTATGCTGCTGCTGCTGGTGCTCTGGCGGTAGCCTATGCTGCTGCTGGTTCGCTGGGGGCAGCCTATGCTGCTTCTGGCTCTGCTGGGGGCAGCCTTAGCTCCTACTGGTTTCGCTGGGGGCAGCCAATGCTGCTGCTGGTGCGCTGGTGGCAGCCTATGCCGCTTCTGGTTCTGCTGGGGGCAGCCTACGCTGCTGCTGGTTCTGCTGGTTCTGCTGGTTCTGCTGGTTCTGCTGGTTCTGCTGGTTCTGCTGGGGGCAGCCTACGTTGCTGCTGGTGCGCTGGGGGCAGCCTATGCTGCTGCTGGTGTAGCTGGCGGCAGTGTAATCGGCTGGGGCTACTGACGGCGGGTGTGGTAGGTCGTGGGGAGGCAGGTTTCAGGTGGGGAAGCTGTTAAGGCAGCGGGCTACGGGTGAGGCGGCGGTTCTGTGCAGTTCTGTGCGGTTATGTGCAGTACTGTGCGGTTCTGTGAGGTTCAATGCGGTGGAGAGGACTGGGTGGGGCAGCTGATTCCGGGTGAGGTGCCTGGAACGGGTGGGGCAGCAGGTTTCCAGGTGGGGCGGCGGTTGTCAGGTCTGGGGCGGTGGTTTTCAGGTGGGGAAGCTGTTAAGGCGGCGGTTCTGTGTGGTTCTGTGCAGTTATGTGCAGTTCTGTGCGGTTCAATGAGGTGGAGAGGACTGGGTGGGGCGGCTGATCCCGGGTGAGGTGCCTGGAACGGGTGGGGCAGCAGGTTTCCAGGTGGGGCGGCGGTTGTCAGGTCTGGGGCGGTGGTTTTCAGGTGGGGAAGCTGTTAAGGCGGCGGTTCTGTGTGGTTTTGTGCAGTTATGTGCAGTTCTGTGCGGTTCAATGAGGTGGAGAGGACTGGGTGGGGCGGCTGATCCCGGGTGAGGTGCCTGGAACGGGTGGGGCAGCAGGTTTCCAGGTGGGGCGGCGGTTGTCAGGTCTGGGGCGGCGGTTTTCAGGTCTGGGGCGGCGGGTTTCCAAGTTCGGCGGCGGTTTTCAGGTCTGTAATGGCGGGTTTTCAGGTCTGGGGGGCGGTTAAGACGGTGGGCTGCACGTGCGCGCGGCCGCGACGTACTAGCGCGAAGCTGCGGGTGCGACTAAGGCTGCGCGCGCAGCTACGCGCGTTCGTCTGCTGCGCGCTAGAGGGCTGGGGGGAAACGCGCGGGGTAAAACGAGTGGGGCGCGGGGCAGAAAACGAGTGACGCACGGCAAAAACGGGTGGGGCGCAGGGCAGAAACGGGTGACGCGCGATGTCGACGGGGGGGCGCGACCTACTCGGGCTCTACGGGGCAGGGCGCTTCGGGCTATGGGTCGCTACGAGGCGCGCGGGTGGTGGGCCCATAGACTATCGAGAGAAATTTCGCCTAAGGGAAAAAATCGCCTAGGGGAAAAATCGCCTAAGGGAAACCTAGCTCTATACCATGTTACGATAAGAATGAATTGATAGAAAATGTGAAGTACAACCCTAGATATAGCAAACCCTAATCATGCAAGTAAGTAGAAACGTAACACCTAGACTAACCTAAACAACACATATAAAATATATGTTGACATTCCCTGTGTCGAGGGGCGGCAGCGCGCCGCTCCTCACTCCTCCTCGTTCCCTCCCACAGAGGCTCCCCTGCAGACTCTCCACCTGGACGTGTGGGGCCCAGCCCGCGTCCGTGGACAGGGCCAGGAGTGGTACTTCCTGCTGGTCGTCGACGACTACACGCGTTACACCACGGTCTTCCCCTTGCAGCGCAAGGGGGATGTCCCTGATGTTTTGATCCCCTGGATCCGCGCTGTTCGTCTCCAGCTCCGCGAGCGGTTCCAGTCGGACTTTCCTGTCCTGCGTCTGCACTCTGACAGAGGTGATGAGTTCTCCTCAGACCTCTTGGCAGCCTTCTGTGCGGAGCACGGCATCCGCCAGACGTTCACGCTTCTGGCCTCTCCGCAGCAGAATGGGGTTGCTGAGCACCGCATTGGCTTAGTCATGGAGGTCGCTCGTACCTCCATGATCCATGCGGCTGCCCCCCATTTTCTGTGGCCGTTTGCGGTCCGGTACGCCACGCATCAGCTCAACCTCTGGCCCCGTGTCTCCTTGCCGGAGACCTCGCCCACACTGCTGTGGACGGGAAAGGTTGGCGATGCGTCGCGTTTCCGGGTCTGGGGTGCTCGTGCCTTTGTCCGCGATACCACCGCGGACAAGCTCTCTGCCCGCGCTGTTCCCTGTGTCTTCCTTGGCTTTGTCCCTGACGCGCCTGGTTGGCAGTTTTGTGAGAATTACGAGGAAAATGATGGACTAGGAAATGAGTTGAGTACAAATATGTAACCCTAGGAAACTGTACCCCTTACTGTCTACCCCACCACAGCCTAGAAAGACTATAGCATGAATGTTTGACACACCCCCATAGGCAAAGTGGGGGAGAACAAGGGGTCACAAGACCAGTCAAGCAAGGCAAGCTCAGGGTGGATCACAACGTCACCACACATTCCGAGCACAAGTTCAAAGGCCAAAAGGCCAGTTCACATGCAGGATTATAAATCAAGGTGAACAAGCAAGACAGTGATCGCAACCTAGCAAAGGTATACAGGCAGGTGCAGGATATATAGATCACAGTACAAAGCAAAGTCAAGAGGTAAGCAAGTGAGGCCAGGTAGGCACAAGACCTAACATAGTACAGAAGCGCTGATGATCACAAGGCTGAAGTGCCTTGGTAAAGATATCAGCAGTGTTGGCCTGAGAGGCCACGTAGGCAAGGTGCAGCTGACCACGCTGCTGCAGCTCACGTGCAAGGAAGTAGCGAAGAGCAATGTGCTTCGTTCTGTGCTCCAGTCTGTGCTCCTGACACAAGGCCAGCATGGCCTTGTTGTCTACGTACAGAACTGGAGGAGAACGAGGCGGCTCTCCCAGGTCGGTCAGCAGGTAGGTGAGCCAGCGTAACTCCTGTGCAGCCATGGCCCCTGCGTAGATCTCGGCCTCACAGCTGGAGCCGAGAACAGAAGACGAGCGGGTAGACCGCCACGAAACAGAGCCGGAACCAAGGCTGAAGGTGTAACCCTGTGACGACCGCTGCGTAGCCAAGTCGTCAGCCCAAGAAGCGTCTGCGTGACCAGTGAGGACCACTGAACGTCGCCCTCCAAGCACGAGCCCCATGCCCGACGTACTGCACAAGTAGCGCAACACCCTCTTAGCAACATCCATGTGCTCCTTCCTGTGTCGGCCAGGAGCGACATAGCGTGCTAGGATGCTAAGAGGGTATGCAAGGTCGGGTCGAGTGCAGGTCATCAGGTACATGAGGCAGCCCACAAGCTCTGGATACGGGCCACTCGGCTCTACGGACTCATCCGAAGGCAGAGCTGAGAGCGAGTGGCGAGTAGGCAGAGGAGTGGGCTGTGGCGAGGAGTACGTGAAGCGGAAGCGCTGAAGGACCTGCTGCACCATGTGTGACTGAGTCAAGGTAATGGTGCGCCGTGCTCTGTCCCGGGTGATCCGCAAGCCAAGATAGCTTGTCAGCTCACCCAGGTCTGTGCACGTGTGTCTCTTCTGCAGCTCCGACTTCACGTGGGCGAGTGCCTCAGTGTCAGCAGTAGCAAAAACCAAGTCGTCTACGTACACGAGAACGTAGAACGGCGGCAGAGTGGTGTCGGTGCGTAGAAACAGCGATGGGTCAGCAGTAGAAGGAGCAAACCCAAGAGCAGCAAGAGTCGTCCTCAGTGTGTCGTGCCACTCACGGGGTGCCTGGCGGAGACCGTAGACCGGCCGCCGGAGGCTCCACTGGGTACCAGAGGAAACGACCCAGTGAAGCCAGGTGGGCGGCGCAGCCAGATCTCCTCGTGCAGGCTGCCCTGTAGGAAAGCAGTGCTGAAGTCAAGAGAGTGGAGCTCGTAGTCACGCTGAGCGGCGACGTGCAGCAGAACCCGAAGAGTGGTCATCTATGGGGTAGGGGAGAAGGTCTGGAAGAAGTCAACTCCCTCACGCTGACTGAAGCCTCGTGCAACGTAACGCGCCTTGAAGACAGTCGGAGAACCCGGCGGCCGCTTCACCCTGAAAATCCACATGCCACTGACGATGTTCGCCCCAGGCGGGGGAACCTCGTCGACGTAGGTGCCTGTGGACTTCCAGGAAGCCATCTCTGCGTCCATGGCTGACTGCCACTGAGAGGAGTAGGGACCCTCTATCGCCTCTGCGTAAGAGCGCGGGGTCGGGATGTCTGGTGCATCCGGGTCTCCCTCAGGGGCAATCAGCATGGACACGAGATGAGGTAAAGCAGCGGCAAAGCACTCAAACTCCTCCTGTCTGTCCTCAAGGACGTCCGTGCCAAGAGTACACTCACCCCCGACGGACGGAGGACAGACAGACGCAGACTCAGCAACAAGACTAGCGGCGTAGTCGAGACGACAGTGAGCAGCAAAGTCGACAAGCTCAGCAACTAAGGCAGACGCAGCAGTGGACTCAAAGGAAGGGTCAGTGACAACAGTGGCCAGGAGACGCGTGACAGTAGGACTAGCAGCACGAAGGGAGTCAGACTCCGGGTCAGCAAGAGCAGGAAGAGAGGACGCAGGAGGAGACGGCAGAGGGACACACTGTGGAGCAGTGGAAGGACGAAGCGCCATCTGGTGTGTGCCTGGGACAGCAGGAGGACGCTGACGCGGAACACGACGACCAGTGCAAGCAGCACAAACAGGCGACGCACGACGAGACTCAGGCGACTCAGGACGAGACTCAGGCTCACGACGCTCCGTAAGACCTCCGGTCGGACCAGTGTAGGGAGAAGGACCAGGGAGTGGCGAGGCAGGCTGTAACTGTGACTGCAACTGGACAGGCAGAGGACACTCTAAAGAGAGAGTAGGACCAGGAGCAGGCGGGAGACCAAGAACCTGCTGAAGGAGCGGAACGAAGTACGGCCGCGGCCGCGCAGCGCCTCCAGAACCAGCAGAGACACCACCAGCACCCTCAGCTCCAGGGTCTCCAGCTACAACTCCCGCAGCACCACCAGTAGCTCCAGCAGCTCCAGTACCTCCAGCTCTAACTCCCGCAGCAGCTTCAGTCCCAGTAGCTCCAGAAACTCCAGTATGAGCACCTCCAGGGCCAGCGGCCCCAGCAGCTCCAGCACCAGCAGCACCTCCAGCAGCTCCAGCACTGGCAGCACCTCCAGCAGCTCCAGCACCAGCAGTACCTCTAGCAGCTCCAGCACCAGCAGCACCTCCAGTAGCTCCAGCTCCAGCAGGACCTCCAGCAGCTCCAGCACCAGCCGCACCTCCAGCAGCTCCAGCACCAGCAGCACCTCCAGCAGCTCCAGCACCAGCAGCACCTCCAGTAGCTCCAGCTCCAGCAGGACCTCCAGCAGCTCCAGCACCAGCAGCACCTCCAGCAGCTCCAGCACCAGCAGCACCTCCAGCAGCTCCGGCACCAGCAGCACCTCCAGCAGTAGGCCCCCCAGCTCCAGCAGCACGGCTACAGCGCCGAGCGTACCACTCACGAAGCTGTCGTGGAGAGAGGGGCTCCCGCCGCAACGGGACACTCGGAGGACCTCTAGTCTCAGCACCCCCAGACTCAGCAACCCCAGGCTCAGCACCCCCAGGCTCAGCACCCCCAGGCTCAGCACCCCCAGACTCAGCACCCCCAGGCTCTGCACGCTCAGGCTCAGCACCCCCAGACCCAGCACCCGCAGGCTCAGCACCCCTAGCAGCACCAGAGTCAACAGCTACCTCGACAGGCTCGACTGCATCTACCTGGGACACACCTGAGGGGGCAGGACCCTGAGGGGGGAGGGGGTCTACCTGGGGAGGACCTGGCGTGAGGAAGAGCGGCGGGGGGGGGAGGGGGGCAGTGCGGTAGGGGAAGAGACGGTAGTACGGAACCGACTCGTCAAACGTGACGTCCTGAGAGGACAGAACACGGCGCGAGGTGGGGTGGTAAAACTCAGCCAGGCGCGTCAGGGGGGAAGCCAAGGAAGACGCAGGGAACGGCACGGGAGGACAGCTTGTCCGCAGACAAGTCGCGGACGAAAGCTCGAGATCCCCAGACACGGAACGCAGACGCATCGCCAACCTTCCCCGTCCACCGCAGAGTGGGAGTGGTCTCCGGCATGGAGACCCGGGGCTGGAGGTTGATCTGATGCGCCGCGTACTGAACCGCGAACGGCCACAGAAAATGGGGAGCAGCCGCATGGATCATGGACGTACGAGCGACATCCATGACCATGCCAATGCGGCGCTCAGCAATCCCATTTTGCTGTGGAGAGGCCGGAAGCGTGAACGTCTGGCGGATGCCCTCCGCCCGACAGTAGGCCTGCAGAAGGTCGGAGGAAAACTCTACACCTCTGTCTGAGTGCAGACGCACAGCAGGAAAGTCCGAGCCGAAACTCTCTCTGAGCTGGAGACGGGCAGCGCGGATCCAGTCGATCAACACCTCAGTGACCTCACCCTTGCGGCGCAAGGGGAAGACTGTGGTGTAACGCGAGTAGTCGTCAACAACCAGCAGGAAGTAGCGCTCGTGACCCTGTCCACGGACGCGGGCTGGGCCCCACACGTCCATGTGGAGAGTCTGCAGCGGAGCCTCAGTCGGAGGAAACTCGGAGGAGTGAGGAGCGGCGCGCTGCCGCCCCTCGACGCAGGGAACGCAGGTAGGGGCAGGCCCCGGAGGAAGGGGAGGGAGGGACCGGGGGAGACTAGAGACAAGGACACGGGAGGCCATGCCTCGGAGACGAGGCAGGGAGGGGTGCCCAAGGCGGTGGTGCCAGAGGAGAGTCTGGTGGGACAGGAGGCGACACGAGCAGGGGGCAGACTCAGGACCAGACCGAGACGCTGCAGCAAACATCTGACCCGACGCAGCTACCTGACCAGACGCAGTAACCGGAGGAGACTCGGTAGTCAGTGTGTACAGGCTCGACCCCGGCTGATGGGTAAACGTGGCCAAGTGTCGGCCCGTCCGAGCACACGTGCAGTGGGTCACTCGCTGACTCGCAGGAGTGAACTGGTCAACCCCTCCATCCTGTAGGTCAGCACCACTCACCAGGTTCGTAGAGAACGAGGGGAGGTAAAGACCTGACAGGGAGCCAGACGGGGCCGCCGGACACGGTAGGACAGTGGAGTAGTGGGCAAGGAAAGGACCCCCAGAGGGGTCTGCCAGGGAGACTGCAACCGGCCGACTAAGCGGCGTGAGTGTGGTGCGGTCTCGAAAGAAGGAGCGGGAGGCACCCGAGTCAAGGGTGAAGGTGTGCAAGACCGCAGCAGGCGCAGCACCAGAGAGAGCAGACTCACCAGCACCTGGAGCAGTAGACTCACGAGCACCTAGAGCAGCAGCCTCACCGGCACCTGGAGCAGGAGACGCACCAGCACCTAGAGCAGCAGCCTCACCAGCACCTAGAGCAGCAGACTGGATACCGGGGTCAGGCGGCACACACAGGTAACAGGCACCCTCAGCACTAGTAGGCAATGCATACATGGCAGTGAGGATAGCATCATAGTCAAGAGCATAGATATCTACCCTCTGCCTAAGCAGCTCCACCCAGTCGGGGAGCTCAGCCGCGTCGCCAAACTCTGTACGCCAGGCGTCGCTCAGACGGGCGAAGCAGCGGGACTCTGTGTGACCAAACGTCTCGCAAGGCTGACCAGTCCGAGCACCAGTGTGAATGACGTACGGGCAGCGAGCAGTACTCCGTGACCCTCCACGCTGAGCGTACCACTCACGAAGCTGCTGGGGCGAAAGGACCGCGCGCGGACGACGCTGCAGCTGCACCTGGCCACTACAAGAAGCTCCCGAACTACTCACTCCAGGACGACTCCCACTACGGCCACCCCGACAACCCCAACTAGTGTACCACTCACGAAGCTGCTGGGGCGTGAGGGACTCACGCGGACGTCGCTGGAGCTGCAGCTGGCCACCGCCAGGAGTAGCAGTAGCAGTAGTAGCCGCAGTAGCAGCAGTAGCAGCAGTAGCAGCAGTAGCAGTAGTAGCCGCAGTAGCAGCAGTAGCAGCAGTAGCAGCAGTAGCAGTAGTAGCAGCGCGGCCACCCCTACAACCCCAACTAGCGTACCACTCACGAAGCTGTTGGGGCGTGAGGGACTCACGCGGACGGCGCTGGGGCTGCATCTGGCCACGCCAGGATCAGCAGTAGCAGTAGAAAGAGCAGTAGCAGCAGGAGCAGCAGTAACAGCAGTAAGGGCAGGGCAGTGCTCACCAGTGGCGAGAAGGGCAGGCGTACGACGGCGGCAACGGCAAGGCCGCTACCACTGCAGGGCGAGGGCTCCGCGGCAGCTGCAGGGGCGGCTGCTCCAGGGGCCAGGGGCGGCTGCTGCAGGGGCGGCTGCTCCAGGGGCCAGGGGCGGCTGCTGCAGGGGCGGCTGCTCCAGAGGCCAGGGGCGGCTGCTCCAGGGGCCAGGGGCGGCTGCAGAGGTCCAGGGGCGGCTGCTGCAGGGGCGGCTGCTGCAGGGGCGGCTGCTCCAGGGGCCAGGGGCGGCTGCTGCAGGGGCGGCTGCTCCAGTGGCCAGGGGCGGCTGCTGCAGGGGCGGCTGCTGCAAGGGCGGCTGCTCCAGGGGCCAGGGGCGGCTGCTGCAGGGGGGGGGGGCAGGGGCGGCCGTCCGAAGGTCAGGCGCGGGTTAGGGCAGGGCGCCGCGGCGGGCAGGGGCGACGCCGCGCGGGTCCCGCAGGGGCGTCGCGACGAGCGGGGGCGACGCCCGGGTCCCGTTCGGGCGTCGCGACGCGCAGGAGCCGCGCCTCGCGGGTCCCGCAGGGGCGTCGCGACGAGGCAAGGGCGACGCGCGGGTCCCGCTGAGGCGTCGCGATGAGGCAGGGGCGACACCCGGGTGGCGACGGGACGGGGCCGCGACTGGCGACGGGGCGGGGCCGCTACGGGCAACGGGGCGGGGCCGCGATGGGGCCGCTAAGGGGCCGCGAAGGGGCCGTGAAGGGGCCGCGAAGGGGCCGCTAAGGGGCCGCGAAGGGGCCGTGAAGGGGCCGCGAAGGGGCCGCTAAGGGGCCGTGAAGGGGCCGCGAAGGGGCCGCTAAGGGGCCGCGAAGGGGGGGGCGCGAAGGGGCCGCGAAGGGGCCGCTAAGGGGCCGCGAAGGGGCCACGAAGGGGCCGCAAAGGGGGGCCGCGACGGGCCTCAGGAGCAGGGCAGGCCGCTAAGGGGCCGCGAAAGGGTAGGGCAGGTCAGAGCGCGAAGCGCGCTTCGGGCAGGTTAGGAAAAAAAAATTAATGGTGGGCCCTTAGGAAGAAACGGTCCCTCTAGGGAACCCGCTCTATACCATGTGAGAATTACGAGGAAAATGATGGACTAGGAAATGAGTTGGGTACAAATATGTAACCCTAGGAAACTGTACCCCTTACTGTCTACCCCACTACAGCCTAGAAAGACTATAGCATGAATGTTTGACAAGTTTTACCACCCCACCTCGCGCCGTGTCTTCCCCTCTCAGGACGTCACGTTCGACGAGTCAATTCCCTTTTACCGTCTCTTCCCCTACCGCACTGCCCCTCTCCCCCCCCCGCCGCTCTTCCTCGCTCCAGGTGCTCCCCAGGTAGACCCCCTCCCCGCTCACGGTCCTGCTCCTTCAGGTGTGTCTCAGGTAGACCCTCCTCCCTTGTCTGTGCCGGTTGAGGTCACTGGTGACTCAGGTCCTGCTGGGGGTGGTCCTGCTCGGGGTGCTGCTTCTGGGGGTGCGGAGCCTGGGGGTGCGGAGCCTGGGGGTGCTGAGCCTGGGGGTGCGGAGCCTGGGGGTGCTGAGCCTGGGGGTGCGGAGCCTGGAGGTACTGAGTCTGGGGGTGCTGCACCTGGGGGCGCTGAGGCGTCTGGTGAGCAGTCTCCCTGGAGCGGCCGTCTCCGTAGTCGCTCCGCTGGTGCCTCGCCGCTGCAATCTCGTCGTCGACTCCCTCTCTCCCCACAGCAGCTGCTTGAGTGGTACGTTGACCGTCAGGGTCGCGCTGCTGGAGCTAGGGGCCCTGCTGCGGGAGGCGCTGGAGCTGGTGACTCTGCTACTAGAGTTGTTTCTGCTGGAGGTTCTGGAGCTGCTGAGGCTGCTGGAGCTGGAGGTTCTGGAGCTGCTGGAGGTGCTGGCGCTGGTGACGCTGGAGCTAGAGGTGCTGGCGCTGGTGGCGCTGGAGCTGGAGGTTCTGGAGCTGCTGAGGGTGCTGGAGCTGGAGGTTCTGGAGCTGCTGGAGGTGCTGGCGCTGGTGGCGTTGGAGCTGGAGGTTCTGGAGCTGCTGAGGGTGCTGGCACTGGAGGTTCTGGAGCTGCTGCGGGTGCTGGCGCTTAGGGTTCTGAGTCTGCTGTTACGCGGTCTCCTTGGAGTAGCCGCCTTCGTCCGCGTGTGCCTCTCACCTCACAGCAGCTGCACGACTGGTACGGTCGCCGTCAGGGTCGCGCTTCTGAAGCTCGAGGCTCTGCCGCTGGAGGTACTTCTGCTGACGTCACTGGAGCTGGGAGTGGTGCTGGTCCCGGAGGTGCTCGTACTGGACGTACTGGAGCTGCTGGGGCTGGAGGTGCTGAGCCTGAGGGTGCTACTGCTGGAGACCCTGGGTCTGGGGGTGCTGCTGCTGGAGACACGGAGGCTGTAGACCCTGGGACTGGAGGTGCCGGTTCTGGGGGTGCTGCTGTTGGTGGAGCTGGTCCTGGAGGAGCTGGCGCTGAGGGTTCTGGAGCTGCTGGTGTCAACATATATTTTATATGTGTTGTTTAGGTTAGTCTAGGTGTTACGTTTCTACTTACTTGCATGATTAGGGTTTGCTATATCTAGGGTTGTACTTCACATTTTCTATCAATTCATTCTTATCGTAACATGGTATAGAGCTAGGTTTCCCTTAGGCGATTTTTCCCCTAGGCGATTTTTTCCCTTAGGCGAAATTTCTCTCGATAGTCTATGGGCCCACCACCCGCGCGCCTCGTAGCGACCCATAGCCCGAAGCGCCCTGCCCCGTAGAGCCCGAGTAGGTCGCGCCCCCCCGTCGACATCGCGCGTCACCCGTTTCTGCCCTGCGCCCCACCCGTTTTTGCCGTGCGTCACTCGTTTTCTGCCCCGCGCCCCACTCGTTTTACCCCGCGCGTTTCCCCCCAGCCCTCTAGCGCGCAGCAGACGAACGCGCGTAGCTGCGCGCGCAGCCTTAGTCGCACCCGCAGCTTCGCGCTAGTACGTCGCGGCCGCGCGCACGTGCAGCCCACCGTCTTAACCGCCCCCCAGACCTGAAAACCCGCCATTACAGACCTGAAAACCGCCGCCGAACTTGGAAACCCGCCGCCCCAGACCTGAAAACCGCCGCCCCAGACCTGACAACCGCCGCCCCACCTGGAAACCTGCTGCCCCACCCGTTCCAGGCACCTCACCCGGGATCAGCCGCCCCACCCAGTCCTCTCCACCGCATTGAACCGCACAGAACTGCACATAACTGCACAGAACCGCACAGAACCGCCGCCTTAACAGCTTCCCCACCTGAAAACCACCGCCCCAGACCTGACAACCGCCGCCCCACCTGGAAACCTGCTGCCCCACCCGTTCCAGGCACCTCACCCGGAATCAGCTGCCCCACCCAGTCCTCTCCACCGCATTGAACCTCACAGAACCGCACAGTACTGCACATAACCGCACAGAACTGCACAGAACCGCCGCCTCACCCGTAGCCCGCTGCCTTAACAGCTTCCCCACCTGAAACCTGCCTCCCCACGATCTACCACACCCGCCGTCAGTAGCCCCAGCCGATTACACTGCCGCCAGCTACACCAGCAGCAGCATAGGCTGCCCCCAGCGCACCAGCAGCAACGTAGGCTGCCCCCAGCAGAACCAGCAGAACCAGCAGAACCAGCAGAACCAGCAGAACCAGCAGAACCAGCAGAACCAGCAGAACCAGCAGAACCAGCAGAACCAGCAGAACCAGCAGCAGCATAGGCTGCCCCCAGCGAACCAGCAGCAGCATAGGCTGCCCCCAGCGCACCAGCAGCAGCTTAGGCAACTGCCTGCGCACTAGCAGCAGCATTGGCTGCCCCCTGGAGAACCAGTAGCAGCCTAGGCTGCCTCTCAGCAGAACCAGAAGCAGCACAGGCTGCCCCCAGCGCACCAGCAGCAGCTTAGGCTGCCCTCAGCAGAACCAGTAGCAGCATAGGCTCACATGGCATGTACTAGGGTTCTACAGCAGCAGGGCCAGCCGCAGCACTCCCGTCAGTTGGGGCCTGCGGGTCCAAAGTGTGGCGCCCCCAGCAGTGGCTCAGCTAGCAGTGGGCGAGACGTCGGCCCCTGCGGGTACCGGGCCCTGACAGGCCCTGGTGCTGGCACTACCTGCTGGAGTCCTGACCACACTGCGTCCAGCTGCTACCGTCGACTCGACGACCTCCACCGTGAGCGTTTTGGTCCTCACGCTATTACACCGCACTGGCCTTCGCGCCTTCGCCAGCGCACTACTGCACCAGTTGAGTCTCACCTGCCTGGTCTAGGACCCTTTCCGGCTGCACGAGTAGAGACCTGTGTTTCCAGTCTTGGTGCGTGTGTTGTTTCCAGTCCCGGCGCCTCTGAGGGTCTTTGTGTAGAAGCTGCAGCTACCACTAGTCTAGCACTAGCCTTTGTAGCTGGTTCGGGTGCGACCCCACAGACTGCACAGCTTTCCTTCACCCTAGATTCTGGAGCGTCCAGCTGTTTCTTTCGCGACTGTACCGACCTCACACCACTGCGCACTCCAGTCACTGTCGCCTTGGCTGACCCCTCTGTGGGACGTGTAGTTGCTAGCAGCACCACCACTCTTCCGTGTCCGGCGGCTCCCTCAGGTTTTCTTACAGGTTACTACACCCCCTCGTTCTCTAGGAACTTGGTGGGTGTCAGTCACCTTCACGACCTAGGCGTAGTCACTACTTTCCCACTGGACGAGCCTGTTGCCTCCTGCACTGTCGGTGCCACTGGGGCGCCCCTGGCCACATTCCACAGAGAGCCGGGATCTGGTCTGTACTCACTACACACTGGGTCCCACCACACTGAGTCAGGTCAAGTCAGGTCAGGTCAGGTAGCTGCTGTGTCGTGTGACTGTCGGTCCCTCACCCACCCGTCGGTCCTCTGGCACCACCGTCTAGGTCACCCGTCGTTCCCGCGTCTCAGTAGGATGGCACGTTACCGTCTGGTCTCAGGTCTCCCAGGGTCGCTTGCACCGCTTCCCCGCTCTCCTGCGCCGCTGTGCACTCCTTGCGTCGAGGGTCGGCAGCGCGCTGCCCTTCACTCCTCCTCGTTCCCCCCCACCACGGCTCCCTTCGAGACCCTGCACTTGGACGTCTGGGGCCCCTCTCCGGTCCTTGGCCCACGTCAGGAGCGCTACTTCCTGATTGTGGTGGACGACTACTCCCGCTACACCACGGTTTTCCCCTTGCGACGGAAGGCCGACGTGCCTACCGTCCTCGAGCCGTGGCTACTAGCGTGGGGTGGCGCCCAGGGCCTGTGTGGGCTTCGCCTACACTCGGACCGTGGTGGTGAGTTTTCTTCCACTCGCCTGGAGACGTTCTGTCAGGGTCGGGGGATCATCCAGTCTTACACGCTACCAGCATCACCGCAGCAGAACGGGGTAGCCGAGCGACGCATCGGCCTGGTCATGGAGGTTGCCCGGACCTCCATGTGCCATGCCGGTGCACCCCAGTTCTTGTGGCCCCAGGCAGTCCGCTACGCCGCGCACCAGCTGAACCTGTGGCCCAGTGACGCACGGCCAAGGGTGACGCCGGTCTCCCTTTGGACAGGTTCTCCGGGCGTAGCAGCTGACTTCCGCGTCTGGGGTTGTCTGGCTCACGTTCGCGCCCCTGGCGCGAACAAGTTGTCTCCGCGCACTCGTGCCTGCGTCTTTCTTGGCTTCCCTTTGGACGCCTCCGGCTGGGTGTTCTACGACCCGGTCACCTACCAGTTCTTCGCTTCGCAGGACGTCACGTTCGACAAGTCTGTCTGTTACTACAGGAGTCGCCCCCACCGAGGTACTCAGGCCTTTTCCCCCCCGCTGTTCCTCACCCTTGAGCCCCCACCAGTCGCCCCGGTAGCCCCCCCCCCTTCGCGTCCTGCCCCGTCAGGTGTGTCGCACGTCACTCCGCAGTCTTCCCCCCCGCAGCGTCCAGTCCCTGTCGTGTCTGGGGGTGCGGGAGGTGCAGTTGCGGAGGGTGAGGGTACTGGGGCTGCAGGAGCTGGTGGTGCCGGCTCTGGGGGTGCAGGGGTTGTGGGCGTGGAGGTCACTCCTGTGGAGGACACGGCAGCCTCAACTCGGCGGCCTCGCCCTGCCTCACCCCCTGGCTTCCCGTCCGTCCCGCAGTTTCCTCCTCCTTCTTCTCTGCGGTCGGTTGCTGCGGAGCCTGGGGGTGTTCCTGCGGGAGGTACTGGAGGCCCCGGGGGTGTTGGTGGTGGAGGTGCTGGTTCTGGGGGTGCTGGAGCTGGAGGCACTGGCACTGTGGCGCCTACACCGCGCACTGTACGTTTCCTGACCCGTGAGCAGCGTCTCCTCCGGTTGGAGAGGGAGGAGCGTGAGCGATTTGAGAGGGCACAGCAGCAGCAGCAGCAGCAGCAGCAGCAGCAGCAGCAGCAGCAGCAGCAGCAGCAGCAGCAGGAGAGAGTAGAGGAGGAGTCACAGCAGCAGCACGAGAGGGTAGCGCAGGAGTCCCGGTCGCAGCAGCGGGTGCAGCTGCAGCCGCAGCAGGAGAGGGTAGAGGAGGAGTCACGGCCGCACCAGGAGAGGGTAGAGCAGGAGTCCCGCCCGCAGCAGCAGGTGCAGTTACAGACACAGCAGGAGAGAGTAGAGGAGCAGTCACGGCCGCACCAGGAGAGGGTAGAGCAGGAGTCCCACCCGCAGCAGCAGGTGCAGTTCCAGACGCAGCAGGAGAGAGTAGAGGAGGAGTCACGGCAGCAGCAGGAGAGGGTAGCACAGGAGTCCCGGTCGCAGCAGCGGGTACAGCTGCAGCCGCAGCAGGAGAGGGCAGAGGCGGAGCCACAGGAGCAGCAGCAGGGGCCGGTACCGTCGCAGCAGACGCCAGAGGAGGCGGAGCAGCAGCGACTGCGACTACGCGACCTCCCCGACCCAGCACCTGCACGCTTTGTTCGTGGTCCCCTGTCGTCCCCTCCTGTTCCACCAGTTGAGTCCCTTTCCTCCTCCCAGTGGACTCGTCGTCCTCCCCTCAGTCGTGCTGTGTCTCCACAGCCCCGTCGGTCCCGTTACCGTGCAGACGGTCCGTTTCACCTTGTTCTCCGCTCTCGTGTTCCACCTCCTCCTGTCCTTCCACAGCCCCCTGAGTCGTCCCTCACTGTGCTTCACGACCCGTTGTCCGACTACCTCCGTGCCTCCCGTCCTGTCGTCTCCCGTGTTTTGTCCGCGTTGGTCACTCACCCGACTGCACCTCTGTCGTCTGTCTCAGCACTTGTTACCACTGTCTCTGGCTTTGCCTCTTCCCACCGCCTTGACTACGCCGCTCACTTGGTGAGTGGCCCTGCACGCTCTCCGTCCTCTGGGGGTGCTCCTGTCTTTCCCCTGGAGGTCGTAGAGGACAGGCAGTTCGAGCTTGGTTTTCTTGCGGCCGTTGTTCCTCATCTCTGCACCATGCTGCTTGCCCCTGAGGGGGATCCAGACGCCCTTGACATCCCGATCCCTCGCACTCACGCCGAGGCGGTCTCGAGACCCTGGGCTTCGTACTGGATAGCAGCTGAGGAGGCAGAGATGGCATCTTATAGGTCCACAGGCACTTACGTCGACGCAGTCCCACCACTTGGGACGAATGTCGTCAGTGGCCAATGGCTCTACAAGGTGAAGCGGCCGCCTGGATCACCACCTGTGTTCAAGGCACGCTATGTTGCGAGAGGCTTCAGTCAGCGAGAGGGGGTGGACTTCTTCCAGACCTTCGCTCCCACCCCGAAGATGAGTACTCTTCGGGTGTTGCTGCATATTGCAGCCCAGCGCGACTACGAGTTGCACTCCTTGGACTTTTCCACCGCGTTCCTTCAGGGGAGCCTGCACGAGCAGATCTGGCTGCGTCGCCCGCCTGGCTTCACTGGCTCTTTCCCACCTGGGACCCAGTGGCAGCTGCGTCGACCAGTCTACGGCCTGCGTCAGGCCCCACGTGAGTGGCACGACACACTTCGCTCGACCCTTGCAGCTCTTGACTTCTTTCCGTCGTCTGCTGACCCGTCACTGTTCGTTCGCCGTGGCTCGACCCCGTTCTTTGTCCTGGTCTACGTCGACGACCTAGTGTTCGCCACTCCCGACCGACGCGCGCTGGCCTCCGTGAAGGAGGAACTGCAGAGGAGACACACTTGCACTGACCTTGGTGAGCTGCAGCACTACCTTGGCCTGCAGATCACCAGGGACAGGGCAGCTCGCACCATTACGCTGACTCAGTCGCATATGGTCGAGCAGATCCTCACGCGGTTTCGCTTCCCGTTCTCCAAGGTACAGCTCACCCCTCTTGGTGTGGATCATGGGCTCACGGCTCCACCTTCGGACGAGTCATTTGAGTCCAGTGGTCCATATCCTGAGCTGGTGGGTTGTCTCATGTACCTGATGACCTGTACTCGCCCAGACCTAGCTTACCCTCTTAGCGTCCTTGCACGCTTTGTTGCGCCTGGGAGACACCGACCTTCCCACTGGTACGCTGCTAAGAGGGTGGCGAAGTATGTGGCGAGTACATCAGGCATGGGACTTGTCCTTGGAGGGAAGCAGCCAGTTACACTCACAGGTTACTCGGACTCGTCGTGGGCCGACGACGCGGAGACGCGTCGGTCTACACAGGGGTACTCCTTTAGCCTCGGGGCAGGTGCTGTTTCGTGGCGGTCGACTCGGGCGTCGTCTGTCGCCGGTTCCAGCTGTGAGGCAGAGGTGTACGCTGCGGCCATGGCCGCTCAGGAGCTTCGCTGGCTGTCTTTCCTTCTCACCGACCTTGGTGAGCGGCCTCGCTCTCCCCCAGTCTTGTTCGCCGACAACAGGTCTGCTGTCCTGTTGTGTGAGGAGCCCCGACTGGTTGGGAAGGCGAAGCACATCCAGCTTCGTTACTTCCTTCTGCGTGAGTTGCAGCAGCGTGGACAGGCACTCGTTCGACGTGTGGTCTCTGAGGCAAACACGGCAGATATCTTCACCAAGGCGTTGCCGCCTTGTGACCACCAGCGTTTCTGCACCCAGCTTGGCCTTGTGCATGCCCGTCCTCACTTGCTTGCTTAGAGATGCCTTGTTCTGCATGTCTTGTACTCTTGCATCTCTTTATATTTGCTATATACCTGCATGTGGACTGGCCTTGTGGCCCCTTGCTTGCTCTCGGAGTGTGTGGTGACTTTGAGCTCCACCCTGAGATTTGTCTTGTTCTTGTAGACTGGTCTTGTGACCGTTGCTTGCTCTTGTTGTTTCTACAGGACTTCCGTCACCTAGACTATGGGGGTGTGTCAACATATATTTTATATGTGTTGTTTAGGTTAGTCTAGGTGTTACGTTTCTACTTACTTGCATGATTAGGGTTTGATATATCTAGGGTTGTACTTCACATTTTCTATCAATTCATTCTTATCGTAACAGCTGGAGGTGCTGGAGCTGCTGGGGGTACTGGAGCTGCTGGTGCAGGTGTCACTGCACAGCCGCGCCTGTTCTTCGCTCCACCGTCTCCGTCGTCTCAGCCACCGCCTGACTGTGTGCTTCGCCAGGTTCTTAGTCTCCCTTCGTCTACTGGTCTTCCGTTATAGCCTGGCTCACCGTTGCCTACTCCTTCTCCTTACACTGAGCAGACAGGGGGTCTTACTGAGCGTCGTGAGCCTGCGTCGCGTCCTGTCTCGCCTGTCCGTTCTGGTTGGTCCGGTCGTCGTGTTCCTCGTCCGCGTCAGCCCGACCTCGTAGTCCGTCGTCCTTCCTCTCCTTCGCAGCGTGTTCCTCTGCCGTCTCCTCATGCGTCTTCTCTGCCTGTCGTTGCGGACCCTGAGTCTGACCGGTTTCGTGCTGAGCACCCTACTGTCACGCGTCTGCTAGCCACTTGTTGTCACTGACCCGTCGTTTGAGTCCGCTACTGCGTCTGCCTTAGTCGCTGAGCTTGTTGACTTTGCTGCTGCCTGTTGTCTAGACTACGCTGCTAGTCTTGTTGCTGAGTCTGAGTCTGTCTGTCCTCCGTCCGTCGGGGGTGAGTGTGCTCTTGGCACGGACGTCCTTGAGGACAGGCAGGAGGACCTTGAGTGTCTTGCAGCCGCTGCGCCTCATCTCGTGTCCATGCTGCTTGCCCCTGAGGGAGACCCGGATGCTCCAGACATCCCGACCCCGCGCTCTTACGCTGAGGCGATAGTGGGTGAGTACTCCTCTCAGTGGCAAACAGCCATGGACGCAGAGATGGCATCCTGGAAGTCCACAGGCACGTACGTGGACGAGGTTCCCCCACCTGGGGCGAACATCGTCAGTGGCATGTGGATTTTCAGGGTGAAGCGGCCGCCGGGTTCTCCGCCTGTCTTCAAGGCGTGTTACGTCGCACGAGGTTTCAGTCAGCGAGAGGGAGTAGACTTCTTCCAGACCTTCTCCCCCACCCTGAAGATGACCACTCTTCGGGTGCTGCTGCACGTTGCCGCTCAGCGTGACTACGAGCTTCAGTCTCTTGACTTCAGCACAACCTTCTTACAGGGCAGCCTGCACGAGGAGATCTGGCTGCGCCGCCCACCTGGCTTCACTGGGTCGTTCCCTCCTGGTACCCAGTGGAGCCTCCGGCGGCCGGTCTACGGTCTCCGCCAGGCGCCACGTGAGTGGCACGACACACTGAGGACGACACTTGCGGCTCTTGGGTTTGCTCCGTCGACTGCTGACCCGTCGCTGTTTCTGCGCACCGACACTTCGCTGCCGCCGTTCTACATCCTCGTGTACGTTGACGACTTGGTCTTTGCCACTGCTGACACTGAGGCTCTCGCCCTGGTGAAGTCGGAGCTGCAGAAGAGACACACGTGCACAGACCTGGGTGAGCTGCGCAGTTACCTTGGCTTGCAGATCACCCGGGACAGAGCACGCCGCACCATCACACTGACTCAGTCACACATGGTGCAGCAGGTCCTTCAGCGCTTCGGCTTCACCTGGTCCTTGGCACAGGCCACTCCTCTGGCTACAGGTCACTCGCTCTCAGCTCCACCTTCGGACGAGTCCGTAGAGCCGAGTGGTCCTTACGCAGAGCTAGTGGGCTGCCTCATGTACCTGATGACCTGCACTCGTCCTGACCTTGCGTACCCTCTTGGCCTTCTGGCTCGCTACGTGGCTCCTGGTCGGCACCGAAAGGTACACATGGATGCTGCTAAGAGGGTACTGCGCTACTTGTGCAGTACATCGGGCATGGGGCTCGTGCTTGGAGGACGGGGCGACGTTGTCCTCACTGGTCACTCGGACGCTTCTTGGGTTGACGACCAGGCTACGCAGCGGTCGTCACAGGGTTACACCTTCAGCCTTGGCTCTGGTTCAGTTTCTTGGCGTTCTACACGCTCGTCTTCAGTTCTCAGCTCCAGTTGTGAGGCTGAGATCTACGCCACAGCCATGGCTGCACAGGAGTTATGCTGGCTCACCTACCTGCTGACCGACTTGGGAGAGCGGCCTCGTTCTCCTCCAGTGCTGTACGTCGACAACAAGGCCGCCATTGCCTTGTGTCAGGAGCACAGACTGGAGCACAGAACGAAGCACATCGCTCTGCGTTACTTCCTGGCTCGAGAGTTGCAGCAGCGTGGTCAGCTTCGTCTTGCTCACGTGGCCACTCAGGCCAACACTGCTGATATATTCACCAAGGCGCTTCCGTCTGGTGATCATCAGCGTTTTTGCACTCTGTTAGGCCTTGTGCCCACGTTTCCTCACTTGCTGTAGACTTTGCTTGTACTGTGATCTATATATATACCTGCATGCTTGCTCTGGTAGGTAGAGATCACTGTGCTGTTGTTTTTTCATATATACCTCTGCATGTGAACTGGCCTTGTGGCCCTTTGCTTGTGCTCAGTGTGTGTGGTGACGTTGTGATCCACCCTGAGCTTGCTTTTCTTCTCTTGACTGGTCTTGTGACCCCTTGCTCTCCCCCACTTTGCCTATGGGGGTGTGTCAAAGTATATGCATGTTATATATGTGTAGGCTGTAGTGGGGTAGCCAATATGGGGTACAGCCCCTTTTAGGGTTTCATACTTGTACCCAACTCTTTCATAGTTCATTCATTCCTGCTGCTAGATTCTGACACGAAGGGTACTGGATAGTGCTTGGTGGAAGTCTTCCTTGTGGTGTTGCGAGTGCATCATCGACGTAAACATCCATAGCTCCCTTATTGCCTTGTTGTAATCGAACCCTGTAGGACATGCAAATGGGCAATCCAGAACACACTCCGGAGGGAAGGGAGGGAGAGATAAGAGAAACAAGAAGTCAGGATAATTGCGGACAACAAGAACATCACGATGTCAGAATGTGATAATTGTCTAGCCTGCAGTGGGGTACTCTATAGCGAGTACAGCCCAATTTAGGGTTTCCTATATGTATCCTGCTGCTGCTAGTCCAAAGTCTCCTTTTTGTTTCTAACTTTCTACTGCTATTTCTGACATGCTATCAGAGCGAGTTCGCTCTTGGCCTGTGGGCCCACCTGCTTCCGCTACTATCCTGTCTGTCGCGCGCCCCGTGGCGCGCGTCGTTTTTTCTTCCCGCCACGCGCTCGGGGCGCATGGCGGTTTTCTGCCCGCCGCGCGCTCGGGGCGCGCGGCGGATTTTTTCTGCCCGTCGTGCGCCCCGAGGCGCGAGGCGGTTTCCTGCCTCACGCGGCGCCCCGGGGGCCCGCGCGCTGCCCTGCTCGTCGCCCGTCGCGGCGCCCTGGGGGGCCGCGCGTCGCCCTGCCCGTCGCCCGTCGCGGAGCCCTGGGGGCCCTCGCGTCGCCCCCCCCTCCCGTCGCCCGTCGCGGCGCCCTGGGGGGCCGCGCGTTGCCCTGCCCGTCGCCCATCGCGGCGCCCTGGGGGCCAGCGCGTCGCCCCCTCCCTCCCGTTGCCCGTCGCGGCGCCCTGGGGGGCCGCGCGTCGCCCCTCCCGTCGCCCGTCGCGGCGCCCTGGGGGGCCGCGCGTCACGCCTCCCGTCGCCCGTCGCGGCGCCCTGGGGGCCCGCGCGTCGCCCCCTCCCGTCGCTCGTCGAGGCGCCCTGGGGGCCCGCGCGCCGTCCCGCTTCCGCTCACACGCCGCCCCAACTGCTGCCCGCGTTTCTGCCCTGCGTTGGGGGTATGGGGGTTGCGGGTATGGGGGTGGCGGGTGTGTGAACCGTCCCCTGCTCCTCCTCCTCCTCCGTCTCCCACTGCTGCAGCTGCCGCTGAGGGGGGTGGGTGTGTGGGAGCCGAAGGAGTGGTGCTAGGGGGGTGACGTGGGAGTGGAGCTAGGGGTGCAGCAAGGGGTGTGTGAAAGGGGGGTGGGACAGTTGGGGGAGGGTGAGCGGAGGCTGCCGTCTTGTCGTCCGCGGCACATGTAGTCCGGGGCTCTGCCGCTGGTAGCCCAGAGAGCCTGCTGCGCCTGTCGCCCGTGGGTCCGTTGCTCCTGCCGCTCAGAGTTAGCCGCAGAGCCATTTACTCCTGTAGTTCGGGGCCCTTGCTCCGGTAGCCACCGTGCGCGCCGCTCCTGTTGCCCGTGTGTCTGCAGCTTCAGCCGTCGCCTCCTATCTCCTCTCCTCTCACAGTCCAGCCTCCTCCTCCTCACTTGCCCTTTGTGAATGCCTCTAGCTTTGCTTGTACTGGTGAACCTGCTCTATGACTGCTTGCTGTGCTGATTATACCCCACTTTGACTATGGGGGTGTGTCAAAATGTGATAATTGTCTAGCCTGCAGTGGGGTACTCTATAGCGAGTACAGCCCAATTTAGGGTTTCCTATATGTATCCTGCTGCTGCTAGTCCAAACTCTCCTTTCTGTTTCTAACTTTCTACTGCTATTTCTGACACACGAGGCCTTCTGCATGCGCCTTTACAACCACAACCCTGAAGTATGGGGAAGGCATAACACACATATACAGAACTAGTGTCAACAAACCAGGAAGTTTCCCGTGGAAGAGTTCTCGTAGCTGCTTCAGCCACTTTTTGAATGCATCTACTCTCTTGTCGTCGTCAGCCAGGTAGGTCCGGGACAGGAAGAGCTTGGTGCCTTCCAGGTTCTGCAAATCCGACATCCGCGCCGCTAGCTGACTGTTGATCTCCGTGGCGAACTTCACAGCGATGGCGTAGCACGTCTCCAAGTCGACATCCGTCGTGTGGCCATCGAGTCGCCTCTCATGTAGGCGAAACACTGTTGAAGCAGGGTTCCCGTCAGAATCGACGCCCTCAACACGCATTGACCGACTGTCGACTGAAGCGTGGCTCGCCACGAAGTCCGGAAGCTGCATCTTGTCTCCGCGCCCGAACACGTGGCCTTGTGGCACATCGATGTACCGCTGAATTATGGGCATCCGCGTCTGCACCACAAGATGCGCAATTTAGGGTCACGTCCACCTATGGTTAGGTAGCAGGAACGGAAACCAGAGGGGGTTAGTTCAGAGCAGAGCATCATCAAACAAACACGCCAGACACCACGGCATAGGGCAAGCATAAGTCGTTTCAGCGGCATCTCACCTGGCGCACTTGAAACCTGGTGTTTAAGTGGTTGAGCTCGCTGAGGATGTCCGCCAGAAATCGGAGAAGGAACTGAAACTTGAAGGAAGTTGCCACCTCCCAGAGCTTGGCGGAGTTTTCCTTCAACATGATCATGGCAGCTGGCAACACGTCAAGCAGGCGCTGGATGGCTTCGCCCCTTGACAGCCATCTGATGGCATGTATCCCCTGCGCCTCCAGGTTCGACTAACAGAAGATTAGCTGCAGGTGCATGAACCGCTGATTCTTCACATGACTCCTGCCGAGGATATCCGCCAGTCCGCGAACGACATCGTCGACGATGTTGAGCTCGGGAACTTTGAGCGCCATTTCCTTGGCTACC
Source organism: Closterium sp. Naga37s-1 (assembly GCA_947471745.1). Lineage (NCBI taxonomy): Eukaryota > Viridiplantae > Streptophyta > Zygnematophyceae > Desmidiales > Closteriaceae > Closterium > Closterium sp. Naga37s-1. The sequence continues at coordinate 271,527 of CANJKZ010000206.1, read as the reverse complement.
AAAGCATCCCTACCACAAAGCGGTGTAACGTGTAGTGTTAGAATTTAACAAGTAACTTTGACGCTTGGTAAATTGATCAGCATCACGATAACACTAATACTTGCGCTCACCGATGGGCGATGCAGTGCGTGGACACCAGATGCTCAATCTGTGTCCTCAGGCGGACAACCACACCGTTCTGTGCACTGATCATGACGGAAGCTCCGTCAGTGGCGATCTCGATGATCTTCTGCAAGTCGAGGCCAATGTGATTCAAGTACTGCAAAAGCACACACGTGAATGATGCAGCGTCAGTGCGTTCCACAGAGAGGAGAGTTACAAACTTGGTGACGACTTTCGTGTCATTAAAAAAGGCCGCGTAAAGAATCATACCCTTCCCGTGGACACGATCGGTGCTCTCGTCGATGCTTATATGAGAACTCCGAGACAAGACACCCGGAGAGTGGCTCCCGCCGTGACAAGACGTCCGAGTGCACGTACAGTGGGTCACACGCTGACCACCAGGAGTGAACTGGTCAACCCACACGTCCTGGAGGTCAGCTCCACTCACCAAGTTCGTAGAGAACGAGGGGAGGTGAAGACCCGACAGTGAGCCAAACGGGGCCGCTGGACACGGCAGAACCGTGGAGGAGTGCGCAAGGACTGGGCCCCCAGAGGGGTCCGCCAGGGAGACTGCAACCGGCCGACTGAGTGGCGTGAGTGTGGTGCTGTCGTGAAAGAAGGAGCGGGAAGCACCTGAGTCAAGCGTGAAGGTGTGCAAGGCCTTAGCAGACGCAGTACCAGAGAGAGCAGACTCACTAGCACCTGGAGCAGCAGACTCACTAGCACCTAGAGCAGCAGCCTCAATGCCCGGGTCAGGCGGAACACACAGGTAACAGTCACCCTCAGCACTATCAGTCACTGCATACATGGCAGCAAGGATAGCATCAAAATCAAGATCAAAGATAGCACCACCAGACCTAAGCAGATCACCCCAGCAAGGGAGCTCAGCGGCGTCAGGAAACTGGGCGCGCCAGGCGTCAGACAGGCGACCGAAACAGCGCTGCGTCGTGTGTGGCAGCCCGCACGTCTCCCCACGGCGCCCGCCTGTGCGGAGAACGTAAGTGCAGGGACCAGCACCCCCAGACCTCCCACGCCCAGCGTACCACTCACGAAGCTGCTGGGGCGACGAGGTCTCACGGGAACGCGGCTGCTGCTGTCGCTGGCTACTGCCAAAGCCTCCACGCTGCGCGGCTCCACCCCGACCAACACCACCGCCGCCGCCACCCCCACTAGCACCGCCGCCGCCGCCGCCGCCGCTGCCGCCACCACCTCCACCGCCGCCACCAACGCCCCCACTCCCGCCACCACCCCCACCTCCACCCCCACCCCCTCCGCCTCCTCCACCGCCACCACCGACGCCCCCGCCGTCCCCTCCACCACCCTTGCCCCCCTTGCCCTTGCCGCTGCGGCGCCTCCCACTAGGAGCAGACGCAGCCCCGACCTCCTCGGTGCCAACGAGGTCGACAGCAGAAGCAGAAGCAACAGAGGGCAGAAGGGGAACGGGGGAACACCCCTCAAAGAAAGGGGCGCGAGGGTCGCCGCGAGAAGCACCTACAACAACTATGCTCTTCTCAGCTGCAGTGAGGCGCTCCTCTAGTAGCTCGACGGTGAGCTCGGTGGGGCAAAGGGAGAGAAAGTGGTCCCTGACTGAGCAAAGAGAGTCAGGGAGACGGGTGACTATGTAGAAGAGGGTGATGTACATGGGGGGGGGGGTTCTTGGCGCAGAACTCGGAGGGAAGCGCAGCGCGGTAGCGGGCGTCACTAGTGCGGAGGTGAGTAATGAGGTCAGCGACTGTGGCAAAGGTGGCCAGGTCAGGGAACAGGTACGGCAGCATGAGGCGGCTGAGGGCAGCAGTGGCAGGGGAGGAGTAGCGCGCTACGACAGCGTCATACAAAGACTTAGCAGTCTTGTACTGGCCAAAGTGCGCGCGCTCAGCAGACGGCAGGTGACTACAAACAGCAAGGCGAGCAACAGCGTCACGAGTAGTCCACTGCGAGCGAACCGTACTGTCAGCAGTGGCAGCAGGTGCAGCAGAGGCGCCGGACGTGTGATCAAAAAGCGAGACTCCGTCCCTAGAGTCGCACTGAAGAAAGAGTTGCAGGTCATCTACCCAAACGCCTCCTTTCTTCATTCTTACTTTCTACTTCTTCTTTCTGACATGGTTTCAGAGCAGGTCGACCCCCTTGGGTCGATCCTGTGGGTGGGCCCACCACCTAATGCTTCCGCTGCTTTACTTCCTGTCGTGCGCCTCGGGCGCGCGACGACTTCTTCCTGCCGTGCGCGGCGAATTTTTTTTTCTGGCGTTTCTCATCCCGCCGTGCGCTCGGGGCGCGCGGCGGTATTCTGCCCGCCGAGTGCCCCGTGGCGCGCGGCGGTTTTCTGCATGGCGCGCCCCCCGTCGGCCCTCGCGTCGCCTCAGGGGATCCGCTCACGCCCCCCGTCGGCTCTCGCGCTGCCCCGCTGGACCCGCGCGCGGCCCCCCCGTCGACCCTCGAGTCGCCTCCGGGGACCCGCACGCGCCCCTCGTCGGCTCTCGCCCTGCCCCGCTGGACCCGCGTGCGGCACTCCGTCGACCCCCCCGCTGCCCCGTCGCGGCGCCCTGGGGGGCCGCGCCCGGCCCCTCGCTGCCCCATGGTGGCGCCCTGGGGGCCGCGCGCCTTCCACCTCGCCGTCCCCCGCGCTCCTTCCCCGTGCCACCCGTTTTAGGGTTTGGGGGTGGGGAGTGTGGGGGTGGCGGTTGTGGGGGTGCCCGTTGTGTGCGCCGTCCCCTACTCCTCCTCCTCCTCCGTCTCCCGCTGCTGCAGCTGCCGCTCAGGGGGGTGTGTGTGTGGGGAGCCGAAGGAGTGGTGCTAGGGGGGTGAAGGGGGAGTGGAGCTAGGGGTGAAGCAGGGGGTGTGTGTCAGGGGGGGTGGGACTGTTTGGGGAGGCTGAGAGGAGGCTGCCGTCTTGTCGTCCGCAGCACCTGTAGTCCGGGGCGCTGTCCTGGTAGCCCAGAGAGCCTGCTGCGCCTGTCGCCCGTGGGTCCGTTGCTCCTGTAGCTCCTCGTAGCCCGTGAGCCAGTTACTCCAGTAGTCCGGGACGCTGTCCCGGTAGCCACTGTGCCAGCCGCTCCTGTTGCCCGTGTGTCTGCAGCTTCAGCCGTCGTCTCCCATCTTCTCTCCTCTCACAGTCCCTCCTCCTCCTCACTTGCCCGCTGTGACTACCACTAGCTTGCTCATTGTGCTGATTACACCCCACTTTGGCTATGGGGGTGTGTCAGAATGTTATAATTGTCTAGCCTGCAGTGGGGTACTCTATAGCGAGTACAACCCAACTAGGGTTTCCTATATGTATGCCAACTGCTGCTAGTGCAAACGCCTCCTTTCTTCATTCTTACTTTCTACTTCTTCTTTCTGACAGAAGCAGCAGTAGCAGCAGTAACAGCGCGGGCAGGGCAGCGCGGCTCAGTAGGGCAGGGCGGCGCGGCTTGGCTGGGCGGTGCGGCTCGGCAGGGCGGCGCGGCTCGGATGGGCGGCGCGGCTCGGCTGGGTGGCGCGGCTCGGCTGGGCGGCGCGGCTTGGCTGGGCGGCGCGGCTCGGCAGGCAGGCAGGCGCGGGTAGCGCTGGTAGGGCAGGTGCTCACCAGGGGCGGGTAGGGCAGGTGCCACCGGCGGCGGGTAGGGCAGGCGCGCGACTGGCGCGGGTACGGCAGGCGCTCGACGGGCGGCTGCAGGCGCTCGACGGGCGGGTAGGGCCGGCGCTCGACGGGCGGGCAGGGCAGGGCCGCGATAATGGGTAGGGCAGGGCCGCGACTGGCGGGTCGGGCAGGTCCGCGATGGGCGGGTTAGGCAGGGCCGCGACGGGCGGGTAGGGTAGGGCCGCGACGGGCAGTAGGGCAGGGCAGGCGCGCGACGGCGGCTGCAGGTAGGGCAGGCACGCGACGGCGCGGGTAGGGCGGGCGCGCGAACGCGCGCTTACGGCAGGGCCGCGACGGGCGGCTAGGTCAGGGCCGCGACGGGCCGTTAGGGCAGTGCCGCTACGGGCGGCAGTAGGGCAGGGCGCGCGACGGCGCAGGTGAGGCAGCCTCGAGGCGTGCTTCGGGCAGGGCAGGAAAAACGAATCGTGGTGGGCCCTAAAAAAAACGTTCCCACTAGGGAACCTGCTCTGAAACCATGTCAGAAATTGGAAAGAATGAATGACTAGAATGACAGCAGTACAGGGTTTGTATAGCAAAACCTAATTGGGTTGTACCCCATAACGAGTGCCCCACTACAGCCTAGAGCATAGTTCTGACACATGTGTCTGCCGGAGATTGACGCAAGGCTGGTGGATGGGACACCGCTGGCCATTCGAGATGAAGCGCGAAAAAAATCGGATGAAGTGTGGCGACATTTTTTTGTTCGGCATGAAGATGCTTGCGACAACATTGGACGGCTGCAATGTACTGCTGGGGCGCGACTGACTGCAACGATATAATATGACGATCAACTGGACGACGGGGGCATGCACCATGCGAGGAAATACGGGGCATACGACGCTTCCGAAATGGACGGACCCGGAGCCTGTGACGACACGTGTCAACGCCGTCACCATGCGGCGAGAGATCAGCAAGGGGGCAAGAGGCTACGCTGTTGTACGAGGTAGCAGCAACCAAAAAATTCGCCGACATCGACACGCTCTGCGCGGCAGTTCTGAGGAGCTGGCGAGCATCATTCGGAGGTATCCCAAAAAATTAGCGGATGACCTATCCGATGGCCTGCCACCTCAGCATCCGGAAGACCACAAGATACAACTGGAGCCCAATGCGCAACCTACTGTTCAAACAAAGTGGCGGCTCAGCCAACCAGAACTTGACGACTTGAGGAGCCAGCTGGATAACCTCCTCGCCAGGGGTTTTTTTGAGCACGTCACCATTTGCAGCACCGATATTGTTCACGCCGAAGAAGGACAGGGGCCTACGCATGTGCATCAATTATCGAGCGTTGAATCGGGTCACAATCAAATCGCGTTACCCGATCCCGCGAGCGAACGACCTGCTATATCAACTTCGTGTCTCGCTTCTTCTTGAAGATCGGTTTGCGAGGGGGCTACCACCAAATTCACTTTTTCGCCGACGACTTCCCAAAGACCTGCTTTTTGCACACGCTACGGCAGTTACGAATACACCGTGATGCCGTTCGGCCTGACAAACGCGCCCTCGACGTTCCAGCTGACGATGAATGGGGTGTTCCGGGATATGTAGGATAGAAAGGTTGTCGTCTACCTCAATGACATCCTGGTGTACAGCAAGACAAAAGAGGAGCATTTCAAGGATCTGGAGGAGGTGTTCCGGCGCTTACAGCAGAATCGGCTAATTACGAAGGGCTCTAAGTGCGAGTTCCCAAAGTCGGAGCTGGAGTTCCTGGGGCACGTGGTTTCGGGAGACGGAATTAAAATTGACCCTCGCAAGGTGGAGGCAATCGCTAAGTGGAAGCCACCGACCAACATCACCAAGCTGCAGAGCTTCCTAGGGTTTGTGAATTACGTCCGCCAATTTGTACCCAATATGGCGGGGGTAACCAAGCCTCTAACTGACCTGCTGCAAAAGGACACGTTTTTTTAGTGGGGGGAGAGAGAACATTGTGCCTTCGGCACACTAAAAAACATTTTGAGTTCACCCCCAGTATTCCGCCTCGCCGACCCATCTCGACCGTTCGAAGTCATTACAGATGCCAGTGATTTCACCGTTGGCGCCGTCCTTCTACAGGATTTCGGCAAAGGGCTGAAACCCATCGCGTACGAGTCACGCAAAATGCAGCCACCCGAGCGCAACTACCGGATCCACGACATGCTGGCCATTGTCCACGCATTTCGTACCTGGCGCTGCTACTTACTGGGAGCCGGCGTGACGATCAGAACTGACCATAAATCGCTACAATACATGCGAAGCCAACCGACACTCAACCCGCGACAAATCAGGTGGCTACCTGGAATCCAACTTCAGCTACGCCATCACATACAAGAAAGGCGCCAACAACATCGCTGACGCCTTGACCCGACCATCCATGCAGACCGCAGCAGTACTAGTCGCCCCCACCAACCCGATTTTAACGGGACTATTCACCCATGGATACACAATCGTCAGTTTTTTCAAGAATCTTCACCGACAGGCTACGACACAGCACGGAAAATATTACCTAGCCGGTACGAACCGGATTTGGGTCCCGGCATATCAGCCCCTACAAGAGTTGCTGACGCAGGAGGTTCATGACTCCAACCTTTCTGGGCACTTCGGCATCGATAAAACACTCAAGCTGCTGCAGCGGAATTACTATTGGCCCGACATGCTAACGGACGTGCAGCGCTACGTGACAACGTGGCCAACCTGCCATGCCATGAAGTCGTCGCGACAATGGCCAGCCGGATTGCTGCAGCCCCTCGAGCCACCCGAACGACCGTGGCAACATGTGACGATGGATTTCATCACCGGGATGCCAGCTGGCGCAAATAGCAACGACTCGGTGCTGGTCGTCGTTGACCGATTAACGAAAATGGTGCATTTCGCACCATACCGTACGACGATCACGGCCAAAGAAACAGCGAAGCTATTCATCTCAACCTTCGTACGCCTATACGGGTTACCTTCGGCGATCGTCAGCGATCGAGATCCGAAATTTACGTCAAAATTCTGGCAGGAGACGTGGGCACAGTATGGCACCCGCCTTCAGTTTTTGTCATCTTACCACCCGCAGACCGAGGGTCAGACCGAAAGGACCAATCAGACCATGGAGCAGCTGATACGCACCAGCTGCCCCGACCTGAACAAGTGGGAGGATTGGCTAACGATGTTGGAGTTTGCGTGTAACGACGCTCCATCCGCCACGACTAAACAATCGCCGTGTTACCTTAATTACGAGATAGACCCCGTGGTACCCTCATCAACGACCCCAGATAATCCATTGCCACGATCTCAGCAGTTCGTCACGGAACTTTAAGCAGCCCGCAACAAAGCAGCCGAAATTATCCGGAATGCTAATACTGTCGCTAGCCGCAATGCTGATAAACATCGAATGGGTGTACCCTTTCGCGTCGGGCAGATGGTCCTCATGGATACGAAGAATCTTCGGCTGCCCCAGCGAGCAAAACTCCGTCCCCGCTACGTGGGACCATTTCGCATAATTCAAATGGTGACTCCTGTCATTGCGAGATTATTGCTCCCGGATAACTGGAAAATACACGACGCATTCCACGTCAGCCTGCTGCGGCATTACGATGCACCCCAGTCGCCGAACGGCACCCGGCTAAATCTTGCGCCAAGTGTTCGACCTGTGGCAGATCCGACACTCGAGCCATGGAAGATTCTGAACCATCGCGTGGATCTAACGGCCTCAGGACGCCAAGTCGTCTTTTTATTTCGTTGGAAAGATCGCACAAGCAACGACGACATGTATGTTGCCGCTGACTCGCTACAGGGACACCCGGTTCTATAGGCTTATTTGACTCGCTGGCGTGTTCCGGATATCCACCACCTTTCTTAAAGGGGGGGGGGAGGGGGGGGGGGGTGTAGTGTAAGGATTGTTTTCCTAATTCCTTACTTTCGGAGTTCAGGCTCGGTCCGATGACCTCTGCCTCCGAACCACCATCGCGTCGCCTTCGAGTTTCCCAACTCCGAACCTGCACCCAACCATTCGCGGTCCCGCGACCCGGGCCTAGCTAGCATTTGCTATGGCGTCATTATTTGCTCAGTACTTGTTATCACTTCCGCGTTATTGAATCATGCGCACTCTTCTTCACCACAACTGTTATGAGTTGTAAAAGAGAGTGCGCAGGTAAACGAATAACGAGACTGTGATTAACTGATCTGAGAATACAATGAAGGCACAGACTAATGTAGGGGCTAGCCTAGCTAGGAGGGAACCTCGGACGAGCGAGGTTGGGTGCAGGTTTGGTGATTGGGAAATGCCGAAGGCGACGCGAGGAGTCTCGGCAGCGTTGAAATTGGCCGAACGTGCGAAGTCCGAAAATCATCGGGCTGTACGCGAAGCAGTCAACCCCGATAAGGAATTCGGGAAAATTCCTTACACTACCCCCCCCCCTTAAGAAAGGCGGTCAATGTCCGAAACACGCCGCCGTGCCAAGTAATCACCAACAAGTGACGAGGCGTTGAGCGAGGCGGAGTGCACCCACGTGTCGTCTTCACTGGTGCGGTCAGTCCAACGGACGAGGAAATCCACGTGGCGACCAGCTGCGTCAAGGCGAACCCGATGTGCCAAAATCTTTGACGGGTCAAGAGTCGGCTCCAATACAGGTCGCGCAGTGGGGGCAGCTTGTTGCCTCGCGATGTCGGTCGTGGCTGGCACGAATTTGCAAAGCAGGCTGACGTGGAAGGCGTCATGAATGCGCCAGTCGTCGGGTAGCAGCAGCTTCGCGGTGACAGGTGTCACTATCTTGAGAATCTTGAAAGGCCCACAAAATCGTGGCCGTAATTTCGACGGGCTGGGAAGGTGCAGGTTCTTCGGGTCAAGTAGCACTAGTTGCTCAGTGGTCAAGATGAGTTCCCGGCGTAGGAGGTCGGTGTATTTTCGGGAAGTGATATTCGCCTTGCGAATTGCGTCTGCGGCTTTTTCGCGGACTTCCTGAAGCTCCGTCACAAAAGTTTGTGGCCTCGGGATCGGGTTGTCGATGGTAGTTGCCGTAGGCACCGTCGGGTCCATCCCGTAATTCAAGAAGAATGGGGAGTGATTAGTCGTACTGGACGGGGCGTTGTTGAAGGCGAACTCCAACATGGCGAGTGATTCTTCCCAGCGGGCAGGGTCGGGGCAGTTTGTCCTGATCAGCTGCTCCATGGTCTGATTGGTTCGCTCGCTCTGGCCGTCCGTTTGTGGATGATATGCCGATGAGAACTGTAGTTTCGTGCCGTAATGCGCCCACGTCTCCTTCCAGAATTTTGATGTAAATTTCGGGTCGCGGTCGCTGATGATCGCTGAAGGTATGCCGTGCAGTCGCACGACCGTTGAGATGAAGAGGCGCGCAGTCCCTTTGGCTGTCATTGTTGTTCGGCATGGGGCAAAATGCGCCATCTTCGTGAAGCGATCGACGACGACGAGTACAGCGTCGTTGCCGGACGGCCCAGTTGGCATCCCCGTGACAAAATCCATTGTCACTTGCTGCCACGGTCGTTCGGGTGGCTCGAGGGGTTGCAGCAGCCCAGCTGGTCGTTGACGTGTCGATTTCATGGCTTGGCACACCCTGCATGAGGACACATATCGCTGCACGTCGTTAGAGGAATCAGGCCAATAATATTGACGGTGCAGAAATTACTGGGTTTTGTCAACCCCGAAGTGTCCGGAGTAGTTTGAATCGTGGACCTCCTGGATAAGGAGTTCACGCAGCAGCCTGTAAGCGGGAACCCAAATCCGGTCGGTTCCGGCTTTTAGGCAATAATCCCCTTTTTGCGTCGTGGCCTGCTGGTGGTTCCCAGTCGTGAAGAACGGGTCCGTAGTGTAGCCGTGGGTGAATAGTCCGGTAAGTAACGGGTTCGAATGGGTAATGAGTACTGCAGCGGATTGTACTGTCGGTCGGGTCAGGGCGTCAACGATGTTATTCGCCCCTTTCTTGTACGTGATGCGGTAGGTGAAGTGGCTCTCCATGTAGTCCAGCCACCGAATTTGTCGCGGGTTGAGGTTGGGCTGGGCTCGCAGGTACTGTAGGGACTTGTGGTCCGTGCGAACACTGACGTCGGCGCCCACCAGGTAGCAGCGCCACAGTTTGAACGCGTGGATTATGGCGGGCATCTCCTTGTCGTGGATCGGGTAGTTGCGTTCGGCTGCCTGCAGCTTGCGGGATTCGTAAGCGATTGGCTGCAGACCGTCCCCGAAATCTTGGAGTAGCACAGCTCCGATGGCGAAATCAGAGGCGTCGGTTACGACTTCGAACGGCTTTGATGGGTCGGCGATGCGCAACACAGGAGGGGAAACGAGAAAATTCTTGAGTTCCTGGAAAGCCGCTTTTGCCTCCTCCCCCCACACAAAATTCCTGTCCTTGTGCAGCAGGTCGGTCAGCGGGCCGGTTATCCCCGCCATATTCGGGATAAACCGCCTGACGTAATTCACGAACCCCAGAAAACTCTGCAGTTCCGTGATATTCGTCGGGGACTTCCACTCATGTATGGTCTTGATTTTTGCCGGGTCGATTTTTATGCCTTCGCGTGATATAACGTGCCCCAAAAACTCCAACTCCTGCTTAAAAAACTCGCACTTAGAGCCCTTGGTGATGAGTCGGTTCTCCTGCAGCCGCTTAGACACTGCATCCAGGTCGCGGAGGTGTTGCTCTCTTGTCTTGCTAAAAATCAGGATATCGTCCAAGTAGACGATGACACATCGGTCTAGAAGATCCCGGAAAACCCTGTTCATGGTGAGTTGAAATGTCGAAGGCGCGTTCGTGAGACCGAAAGGCATCACTGTAAATTCGTAACTCCCGTAGCGTGTGCGAAACGCAGTCTTGTGACAGTCGTCGGCGAAGACTCGAATCTGGTGGTAACCGCCACGTCAGTCAATCTTCGAGAAATAGCGAGCGCCGCGAAGTTGGTCGAGGAGGTCGTCGGTGCGTGGGATTGGGTAGCGGGACTTGATGGTGACCCGGTTCAGCGCGCGATAGTCGATGCACATGCGAAGCCCGCCGTCCTTCTTCGGAGTGAACAGGATCGGTGCTGCGAAGGGAGATGTGCTGGCCCGAATGAACCCTTTCTCCAACAGTGCATCAATTTGACTTCGCAGCTCCTCGAGTTCCGGCTGGGTCAACCGCCACTGTGTCCGAACAGTCGGCTGCGCGCCAGGTTCCAGCTGGATTTTGTGGTCCTCGGGTCTCTCGGGTGGCAGTCCAGGTGGCAGATCGTCGGGGAAAATGTCGGGGTACCTCCGAATCAGCTCCGATAAATCCGGTGGTACAGCTGCACACAGCTTCGCGATGTCCTTTCCGTCGGTGTCAACCGCCAACTCGCGTAAGCAGACAGCGAACAGCTGCGCGCCCCTGTTGAAGTGGCGAGCTATAGTGACAGCTTTGACGCACGGGGCTTGGATGTAGTCAGGTGTCCATGCAGGCAACTTAATTAGCCCCTCGTGCTTGTTGATGCTGCACGATCCCGTTGTCCAGTCGATGACGGGGTTGTGCCGTCGCAGCCAATCACGTCATAGCAGTACGTCGCAGCCGTCCAGTGTTGTCGCGAGGAACTTCATGCTGAAGCCGAAATCGTCGCCGCAGTCGATCCTGACCGTCCGTGTTTCTTCCGTTATCGCCAGAGGCGTCCCATCCACGAGGCGGGCGTCAATTTCGGGCAGACACCTGTCAAGTTGCAGCTTGCATTTTTTTGCGCTCGCCAAGTTGAAGAGGCTATGGCTGGCCCCTCCATCGACGAACATTTTCAAGTTATTTTTTAACACCTTGCCAGCGACCAGCACAAGGTGATCCACATGTGTATCCCCGTTATTCGGCCGAGTGCGATCGATTGCATGAATCGGAACCACGACTCGGTGGGGATGGTGGGGTTCGGGCGACGGAGCATAGTCAGTAAAGGGCCCGTTAGTTACTGACTCTTCCCATTTCCCTGCTCCTTCCTGTCGTTCCCCGTCAGCGGCGTTTTCTCATGGCAGTCTCTCATGTAGTGACCCGTCTTCCCACACCTGAAACACGGACCCTTAGGAGGGCGGTCGGGTGCATGGACGGCGTTGATTGTGGCCCGATGGGCCTGGCCACGAAAGCGGTTTCCATCCCTGGAAGCTGCTCTCGCGTACTACATCAGCGCATCCGTTGACTCCGCCAACCGTACTGCTTCAAGGAATGATGTCGGGCGGCCCCTGCGAACCTCGTACTGGATATATTTATCCAACCGCTCTGCTTCCGACATGTCATCCACTTGGTCGGCGAGGCCCATAAATGACGCCGTGTAGTCTTGGACAGAAGCCATCTGGGACCATGCACGCAGCTTCATGCGAGCTTGCTCCGAGGCGGATACGTGCTCGAAGCGATCTCGTAAGGCTGCGCCCCACTCCTTCCACGTGCGTATCGTGGTCACTCCGAAGATCGGTTCTGCCACTTGATTAGTCACTGTTGAGGTCCCGTCTGCCGCATGCGTCACACCTGTCGGCGTCCCCGTTTCCAAGGTTCGGCGCCACCACTCAAGCGCTGCACCTCGAAGAAGCGAAACCGCGTAATTAATACGCGTGGCGTCGTCATTAACTCATGCTGCAGTGAAGAAGACTTCGACCCCGAACAGCCACCCTTTTACTGTAACCGTCTTGTCCGTAGGATTAAACGGTGGCGAGTTGACGGGCTTGATCTTGATCGTCGTTACTGCAACTGGCGCTGATGCCGCTCGCTGCCTATCCTCCTCTTCGAAGTCACGTGTGAGCGCGTCCAAGGGATTGCTCACCGCTTGACTGTTGCCCTCGCCTTCGTCCTCGGGCGACACCTGACGCGCTTCACCTCGCGTCTGGCGCAGCTCGGCGTTTTCTTCACGCAGTGTTGTCATTTCCGCCATTAACGACTTCATGCTCTCCTGCATTTCTGCCACTTGCGCCATCATCCTGTTAACCTCCTCCTGATCCATGTGCCTAGTGATCTGGTGGGCAATCGGGTATCCGTGGCCTTCAGGCAAGTGAAAACACAAACTATCGGAGTCGGGCAGGATTGAATTAACAATCCCTGCAGCCAACCGTCGTGTAGTCACTAAACTAGCCACACCCTATGCCACCAAACTACCCTCGGAAAAGCGGGGTGAACTAGGAAAGTAGCTCTGATACCAGGTGTTATGAGTTGTAAAAGAGAGTGCGCAGGTAAACGAATAACGAGACTGTGATTAACTGATCTGAGAATACAATGAAGGCACAGACTAATGTAGGGGCTAGCCTAGCTAGGAGGGAACCTCGGACGAGCGAGGTTGGGTGCAGGTTTGGCGATTGGGAAATGCCGAAGGCGACGCGAGGAGCCTCCGCAGCGTTGAAATCGGCCGAACGTGCGAAGTCCGAAAATCGGGCTGTACGCGAAGCAGTCAACCCCGATAAAGAATTCGGGAAAATTCCTCACAACAAAGCATAACACGTTACATGTTTCCTGTTACAAACTATCACATATGAACTATATCATGAGCTTCAGGTCAAGATAAAAAAAAATTCATAGATCAACAGGGGCATAAAAAAATTTTAATGTAGCACGTTAACTAAGTTATGGATAAATCTGCTCATTCACCTAATCGATATAGGCCTATTCTTTTAAATCATCTGATTAGCGATACATTCGTAAAACCACCAATCGAAACTCTTATAAACGGGTTCCCATTTGCCTTCTCTGTCACGCAAGGAAGCGCCTCGCCTCAGCAGCACCCAATGGTGCAAGTGACGGCGATACGAAGTGGCGCTGGCGGCGAGCGAATTCGGTTTCCACTTTGACGAAACATTTCTTTCAATCGACGTCTCGGCTCGGACCATGCGGGATTCGCATGCACGTTCCATGAACCCAGCAGGGACAATTGGTCAACCTGCAGGTCAGCAGAAACAGCAAAGCAGCATCTCATGAGCTGAACGTCATCCGAATCGCATGTGCAACCTCGGATTTACCGCGAGCCCCCAGTCCGCCCCAGCCCCCAGGCAGACACCCTGACCTGACTTCCGTCCCGTCAGCACGACGCGTGCTCTGAACTAGGAGCAGCCAATTGCAAGAGGTCTTGCATTCAGCGACTTTCTCAAGCCGCGTTTTCAACATGGTCTTTCGAGGTGGAAGAAAATTCGGTCTTCTTTGTTTCAGTATGGTTTGGTGCGGTAGTGGGGGGCAGGCTCGGATTTGCCATGTCCCCCTAGTTCGGTGAGTCGCTGACTGTACGCTCAGTTCCAGCCCCTTCCAAGGCTGATTCGCGGTTGGTCGGTTCGCAGCTCGTCTGCAAACGGGCAACGCCGTGCCGCGGCGGTTCGCCCCCCCTCCCCAGGTCAGCCATGGCCACGCGGAAGGGAATTTGCGTGCAGCGGCTCAGCTCACCATCACCAGCCAGCCCACCACCGCCCGCCACTAGCCCAAATTCGCTCGGCGCAGTTTGCCGTCACTGAGTTTCATTTCATCTGCCCGACCAACAAGCGGAGGTTGCGCAAGACGCGCTGAGGGGTCATCTGGGAGTCAATAACGCAAAAACGCCAACACATAGCTGGGAAAGGGTTGGATGGCATGGCATCCCACACCCAATAATGCAATTCATCGTCGCCACCGAACGAGAGAATGCTCTGATTGGTCAAGGATAGTCGTGCTCGTTCGCCGAAGAGTACACCGAACGAGAGTACACCGACACATCCCATAACCGTCGCACATCAGTGCCGCCGACCCATAAAACCACGCGATAGGCAGTTTCAACACTCCGTATCGGTTCGCTCCAATAATCCAGTCTCCAGCCCGTCGCATCTTCGTCGCATTCACTCATTCCCAGCACCACATCCGCCCCCACCCCACCCCACCCCTACACCGCCGCAAGAGGCGGTGCCTGCGCGACGGACCAACAAAAGGCACATTTGCAGCGCTGACTTGATTCACTCAACGTGACGCACAACTCAGTCCACCACACGCAAGGTTCTTCTTCGTCCCCCCTCGCACGCCAACAGCGTACCAAGCCAAACACCAGCAACCAGTCAACCAGTTTCGATTTCATCCACACCAGGCCAGGCCAGCTACAACGATCAGGTCGTGGAGCTCTTTGCTTCCTTCTCTCGCAACGCAACTTGTCGCGGACGCTTTTCTCTTTAGGACCCAGAGCGCTGTTAGACGCATATTGTTTTCTTAGCCTAGACGCGTTCGCCCTCAATTTGTTTCTCTAGCGGTAGCATCAGCACCAGAAGCAGCTCAACACAGGCAGTCACAATCCCTGCTCGTCAGAGCTAAAGATTGTCGGGATTCTGCACCGTTCTTTTAGAGTAAAAGATACTCGCGATGACGGTGCCTCTTCCCTCCACTCCTCCGCCCCCTCGGGATTTCCTCACCGAGTACTCTCTAGGCCGTCACCTAGGCAAGGGCGCGTTCGGCGAGGTCTTAGAATGCACGCATAACGCGACAGGTCGCCAGTTCGCCTGCAAGAGAATCGACAAGCGATTAATTACCTCCGAGTCGGACGCCGCGGAAGTTAGAAAGGAGGTCGCGATTCTGCAGCAGCTCACCGCCGCGGGCCCGAGCCGCCACGGCGGAATCGTGCAGCTCGTCGAGGCGCTAGAGGACGGCGGCGCGGTGTACCTTGTTATGGAGCTGTGCGAGGGCGGGGATTTATTCGAGCTGATCAAATCGGATCACGCCGCCGGCATGCCGGAGGACATGGCGCGCGAGATCTTCCGCCAGGTGGCGCTGGCTGTGGCGTACTGCCATGCGCGCGGCGTTCTGCATCGCGACATCAAACCCGAAAACATCCTCTTCACAGGCCCCAACCAGCCCGCACCCGCCGCGGAATTCGGCGCGGAATTCGGCGCGGAATTCGGTGTAGAATCCGTGGCCGCGGAATGCTCGCAGAAAGATTTTGGGGATTCTTCCGCCGCCGAGTGGCGCTGGCGGGTGCGCGTGGCGGACTTCGGGCTTGCGCTCTTCCTTCCGCACGGGCACATGGGGCACGGCATGGCGGGGAGCCGCTTCTACACCGCGCCGGAGATGGTCCGCGGGCGCAAATACGGCAAGCGCGCGGACGTCTGGAGCATGGGGGTGGTGCTTTGCGCCATGCTCACGGGCCGCGTGCCCTTTGCGGGGAAGGACCGCGCGGACGCGGAGGGCCTGCGGAGGTCGATTCTCCGCGGGGCGATCAACTTCTCCGCGCCCGCGTGGGCGCCCGTGAGCGCGGGCGCGCGCGACCTCGTGCGGCGCATGCTGGAGGTGGATCCGCGCAGGCGGCTCAAGGCGGCGGAGGTGCTGCAGCACCCGTGGGTGCTCGGGCTCGAGCTGCCGGATCTCACGGCGGCAGATGCGGCGGCGGATGTGGTTATGTCGGCGGACCCTGCGGGATCAGAGGAGAAGGTTGTTCCAGTGAAAGCGCAAGCGGAAGTGAAGCCCGCGGTAGCGGTAAAGGCGTCGTGTCCTGTGGATTCGAAGGAAGCGGGAGAAGAGGAGAGAGAGAGGACGATGAATGCGAAGGAGAAGGAGTTTCAGCAACAGACGGAGCAGCAAGCGGAGGGTACTACCCAGCGCTCCGCTGCTCCTCCGCCCGTCGCTCCCCCAGCCTTTTCTTCCCCAGCCTTTTCTCCCCGAGCTCCAGCCACTGCCCCACGCGTCGCCTCCCCTCTCCGCTCCGCTGCTTTTCCCATTCGCCCTGCGTCCCCTGCTCGCCCTGTTGGGTCTCCTATTCCCATTCGCCCCATCGCTCAGCCGCCTCTTGGTTCCGCTATAGAGCGATTCAATAAGGTCTGGCAGCAACAGGATCGCCCGCAGCAGCTCCCACCGTGCTACCCATCCACCCCGTCTCCTCCACCACCGGCCTGCACCGCTCTCAAAACCCCCTTTCCTCTTTGCGGAAACGCACCTCCCCTTGCCCCGCAACAACCGCCTAACCTGCCCGCGCCAAATGATTCTCTCTCGGGCTGCCCGTCGTTCAACTCCCCCTGCCCGTCACAGTCCTCCGCGTCCCAGTCCACTCCACCCTCCTCCGCGTCTCGCTCCTCTCCTTCCCGCTCCTCCCCACCTCCTCTCTCCTCCTCTCTCTCCCCATCTCTATCCAACTCCACCGCCACCTCAGCATCGACCTTCACTCAAATAGATGCAGCAGACATGGATGATTGCGGCATGGCGGATGGGGCTGGTGGCTTTGATGGCATGGCGGATGGGGCTGGTGGCTTTGATGGCATGGCGGATGGGGCTGGTGGTTTTGATGGCATGGCTGCGGTTGGTATGGCAGGAGACGCGTCTCTTTCCATTCCGCTGAGCCTCTGCCCGCCGCCCATTGCCGTGTGCCGGAAAAAGAGCCGCAGGGAGGAGTATGAGGAGGCTTTTGTTCCTGGCTCGCCCTGGTTCTCCCCTCGCCCTCTCCCTCTCACCTCCGCCCAGTTGACCCACAAGCAGCAGCAGCTGAAGAGCGGGAGGGAGGAGTGTGAGGAAGCTTCCTCGGCTTTCTCACCCTGGTTCTCCCCTAGGCCTCTTCCGCTTGTCGCTGCCCCGTTTTCACACGAGAAGCACCAGCAGAAGCACCGCTACCATCAGCAACAGCAGCAGCAGCAGCAGCAGCAGCAGCAGCAGCAGGTGCATTGCCCGGTGGGATCATCCCTGTCAGGGGATGAGTTCAGCAACAACAGCACCATGTGTGGAGCCTCCTCGGCTCTCTCCTTCCAAGCAGCTTCCCGCTGCTTCATGGCCTTCAACCCCTGGGGATCTCCGCGTATCCACACCATGCCTGATACCACCACCACTGGAAATACCAGTGGTGTCAGTAACCATGCTCCTGATTCGGGGGTTGAAGTTCCGGCAGAGGGTTTCAAGAAAAGTCCTCTGCAGGCTATGGCAAATGAGAACCAGCCGCCTGTTTGTGTGGGTAGGGAGACCAGGCGCACTTGTGGCTTGGGTAGGTTTTGCTCTTAGGGTACTGGCTTGTTCTGTAATCACTGATTTATTTAACATGATGCTTGTTAGTCTGGATCAACATAAGTCACCACATATAATATTCCAGTTTTATTGTTCAGTTTAGATGTTGGTCTGACCATTTGATCACTTCGGCTCAAACTAATACCTACCTACCACCACTCAAATCCATCCTATATTTAGTGTCTCGGTTTACGTGTAGATCAACGAGTCTGCCTACAGCGGCTTAGCTGCTCGGCAACAGGGAGCTCAGCATGTGGGTTCACTGGATTCCCTGCTCTTCCTAAAACTAGCCGTTGCTCGTGCTGACATTGACGCGGCTCGATCTCCCCCTTCCGTTTTTCACGCTCAGTTGTTGACTTCATGTCAGCGCTCGACTAGGAACCCTTCGTCGTTATACATACTTGGTTCGTCGTAATAGATACTTGGATACTAACGAGGATGCGCCACTGCCGGGCACACTGTCGACCGTTACAGCAGCTTCTGTACTCGTTACAAGCCAATCGACGGCATGATTTCTGCCGCGAATTCGCGAGTGCTGTGGGGTTTGCGAGATCAGCGCATTCCACGGCGGAAAGAGCGGCGGGAATCCCGCTGAGGGCTAATAGTCTATTAGCAGCACCATCACCTCAGCACCGTCGAATCCAGCAGGGGGATACGAACTCGTTCGTGTCAAAGGATTTTAGTTCATCGCGCCGCGCGGGCGAGCATGTCGAGCATGGGAATCCTAGAACCTTCAGTCTCGCGTCGCTCGTGCCGCAGCGAATGGCCGAATCGCCACGATCCGATCACTCGAAATCACCAGCCGCAGTACTACGCGGAAGCGTCGATCCGTCTAGTATTCTCGGCTTCGATACGAGAAGACTCGTTTGTAGCGCCCGTTTACACTCAACGAGTCCAGACGCTGCCGCTCCCCCGACCCCGCGGATCCGCTCCGCCTTCGTTCCTTCCGCCGATCCAACTGCGCCATTCCCCCTCGCGCATGCTCACGCGCATCCAGATTCCCACTCTCACTCATTCTCTCGTTCGCGGCGAAGAATCGACCCTGACTCCCCCTTTCCATTCCATCTGGGCTATAGAGAGCCAATTTCAGAACGGCAGATCCGACAGTTGCGAGCGCGAGCGTGCGGGGCTCTGCGGGTTATCTAGAGCCCTTATCAATCCGGACTCTCCTCTCGCCACCGCCGCCGATCTGCCCCGCGCCGCCACTTCTTCCGCTACTCTTGGTAGTGGGGAGTTAGGCTCTTGGTCTAGTAGCAGCAGCAGCAGCAGTAGCCGCAACCTGAGCGGCGGCGGGGGCGGTGGTGGCGGAGGGTTTCTGGGGTTCTCGTCGCCTTCCAAGAAGTTTCAAGAGAATCGCCTGATTGGGTGGGTGCCCTGCTCCTCGTCGCGTGTGCATGGCTCCGCGCCTGCTCTGACCATGATCCATGATCCATGACCCATGATCCATGACCCATGATCCATGACCCATGACCCATGACCCATGACCCATGATGACCCATGACCCATGACCCATGATCCATGACCCGTGACCCATGATTCTTGATCCATGACCCATGACCCATGATCCATGACCCATGACCCATGATCCATGGCCCATGATTCATGACCCATGACCCATGATCCATGATCCATGATTCATGACCCATGATCCATGACCCATGACCCATGACCCATGACCCATGATCCATGACCCATGACCCATGACCCATGACCCATGACCCGTCAGCTCACTGTCCTTCTCACCTCGCCCTCAGGCCCGCTTGCAACCCCGCCCAACTCCTCTCAAGACCTCCCCGCCCCTCTGCCCCCTCCAGCTACACGCCAGAGCAGGTGTTTGATATGGTGGCCGGGGTGGAGCACTACTCTCACTCCCTACCCTGGGCTGCACGTGCTATGGCACGCACCCCACCGCATGACCTGTGACCCATCACCCCCATCACTCTCTCCCCCCCCACCTCACAGCTACACGCCAGAGCAGGTGTTTGACGTGGTGGCCGGGGTGGAGCGTTATGCCGACTTCCTGCCCTGGTGTGTGGGGTCTCACGTGCTGCTCACCCATGACCTGTGACCCATCACCTCTCCCTCCCGTACCCCTTCCCCCCCAGCTACACGCCAGAGCAGGTGTTTGACGTGGTGGCAGGGGTGGAGCGTTATGCCGACTTCCTCCCATGGTGTGTGGGGTCTCACGTGTTGTGGCGGGCACCCGAAGGCATGGAGGCGGAGCTGGAGATCGGGTTCCACATGCTGCGGGAGAAGTACCTCTCGCGAGTCACCTACAAGCGCCCTCTCTTTGTGACGGTGAGTGTTCTTGTATCACTTAAGAAAGTTACATGGTTACATGGGTGCATTGACCGCATGGAGGCGGAGCTGGAGATCGGGTTCCACATGCTGAGAGAGAAATACCTTTCACGAGTCACCTACAAGCGCCCTCTCTTTGTCACCGTGAGTACCTTTGAGGCGCCTACGAAGAGAGGGCGCTAGTAGTCGACCCGTGAGATGTTGTTAGGAGGGTGCTGGCCCACAGGGAGGCGGAGTCTGGAGATCGGGTTCCGCATGCTGCGAGAGAAGTACCTCTCACGGGTTACTTACAAGCGACCTGTCTTCGTGACGGTGAGCACTAATCTGACTTCCTCCGCTGGTTTGTTGGTTTCCATGTGTTGTGGCGGGCGCCGGATGGCATGGAGGCGGAGCTGGAGACCAGGTTCCACATGCTGCAGGAGAAGTACCTCTCGCGAGTCACCTACAAGCGGCCAGTATTTGTGACGGTGCGTGCTCTTGCATCGCTGAGGGGTCGCTGGTTCGTTGTACCATTTTTGTGGTAGGGACAATGATGGGTGGGATGCGCAGCTGGGGACTGGAGATTGGGTTCCAGATGCTCTGGGAGAAGTACCTCTCTCTAGTTCCACCACTTGGACAACCACTGGGAGTTCGCCCCCTGTCGCCTCCCCGGCTCGGGTCTCTCCTCAATGTGTTCCTGAATGCTCTTCCTCCCTACCCCTTCTTCCCTTCCCTCAGGCGCGTTCAGCGGACACGGGGCTCTTCCACCATTTGGACAACCACTGGGAGTTCGCCTCAATGCTCAGAACCGCCCCGTACCGCACACGACCCCCCTCTCTTACCTTTGCCCTATCAGGCTCGTTCAGCGGACACACCTGACGGGGCAGGTCCAGGGGGGGCCGGGGGTACCGGAGGAACGGGAGCAGGAGGAGGAGAGGGTGCGAGGAAAAGAGGAGGTGGGACCGCAAGACCTCGACAGGGGTACCGGGTGTAGAAGGACACGGACTCATCAAACCGAACGTCACGGGAGTCAAGGAAACGGCGGAGGGGCAGGTGGTAAAACAAAAAATCAGGAAAGTCCACATGGAAATTAAGTAAGACACATGGGATGGCGCGAGCCGAGAGCTTATCCGCAGAGGTTTCGCGGACAAGCGCAACACAGCCCCAGACGTGAAACTCCGATGCAGCACCAGGTGACCAGGTCAAAAGACTGGTCGGTGAATCCCCTGGTCGTGAGACACGAGGCCAGGGGTTTAGCTGGTGGGCGGCGTAGAAAACCACGTAGGGCCACAGAAAATGGGGCGCACTTGCATGGATCATGCAGGTGCAGGCGATCTCCATGACCAAGCCAATGCGGCGCTCAACAACCCCATTCTGCTGTGGGGACTACGAAAACGTCCAGGACCGTGTGATGCCCTCCTCGCCGCAAAACCCGGCAAGTACGTCGGAGCGGAACTCACCCCCATGGTCGGAGTGGAGACAACTGACATGACTACCACGAGTGCCCTCAGTGGCCAGAAGCCACCGGATCAGCGTAGAAGTCACCTCGGACTTTGTACGCGAGAGGAAACACCGTGGTGTACTTGGAGAAGTCGTCAATGACTACGAGGAAGTAGCGCTTCTGCCCGGGCCCAAGACAAGGGACAGGACCCCAGATGTCCAAGTGGAGTGTCTGGAAGGGAGCGGTGGCCGGACAAAGGGAGGAGGAGTGAGGAGTGGCGCGCAGCCGACCCTCGACGCAAGGAGTGCACGGCGGCGCAGGCGAACGGGGGAGCGACTCAAAGACCTGAGACGAGAGAACGGAGACGAGACGCCGGCTAGCCATACTATGGAGGCGTGGGAGGGACGGGTGACCTAGACAGTGGTGCCACAAGACTGTCGGGTGAGAGAGTGACCGACAAGAGCAAGACGCAGCAACCTGACCTGAGGCAACTACCTGACCGGGCGCGGTAACCTGACCAGACGCAGCTACCTGGTGGGGCGGAGTGTGCAGACGAAGAGTGGGGCTCTCTGGTGAACGTGGCAATAACATCCCCGGTGGAAGCGTCCGTACAGATTGCAGCCCTCTCGTGCGTGGGAAAAGTGACGGTGATCCCATGGTCCTGAAGGTATCCAACACCCACCAAGTTCCGAGAGAACGAGGGGATGTAGAGACCAGTGAGGACACCAGAGGGCAGCCGTGCACGGGAGGGTGGTAGAACTGTAAGCGACAGCTGGTCCTGAAGTAGGATCAGCCAGGGCAACTGGGAATGGAGCAACAAGAGGCGTGACAGTGGTGTGGTCGTGGAAGAAGCACTAGGACGCCAGAGTCCAGCGTGAAGGAGAGTGACGCGACAGCAGTCGTCACAGCTGTACTAGTAACTACACAAGCACCTACACTAGAAGCACAAGCACCTACACTAGCAACAAGCAAAGGACCTAAGCTGGGTACACTTAAGTCAAGAGATTCATACGTGACATAATAAACAACATCCATAGACATATAAAACACACAGTAACCACTATGAGACAGATTGGGCCAGATCGGGGGAACCGAGTGAGGCCCAAAACGCTCACGGTAGAGGTCGTCGAGGTGGCTGTAGCAGCGCACTGCAGAGTGGCCAGGATGCCAACAAGTAGTGCTAGCACGAGGGACAGTCAGGATTCGGTACTGGCAGGGTCCAACGTCGCGGCCACCACGACAAGGCCCCCACTGCTGCGAAGGGTGCCACTGCTGCAGAGATTGCCACGGCTGCTGGGGTCCCCACTGCTGAAAATGCTGCTGTCCATGCCGCTGGAAGACCCGAGTGGACGCCATGGTAAAAGGCTAGCAGGGCAACAGGTGCGAGGAACTGCTGGAGCAGGAGTGGCTGGAGCTAGAAACGGCTGGAGGTAGAAACAGCTATGACCGCCAGGCTAGGAACGGATGGCCCGAGGAGCGGCTGGAGCGAGGAGTGACAAGGGACTGTAGGCGGCTAGAGCTAGAATGGCTGGAGCTAGAACGGATGGAGCTGAAACTACTGGAGCTAGAACGGTTGGAGCGAGAACGGTTGGAGCGAGAACGACTGGAGCTAGAA
This sequence comes from Closterium sp. Naga37s-1, assembly GCA_947471745.1. Lineage (NCBI taxonomy): Eukaryota > Viridiplantae > Streptophyta > Zygnematophyceae > Desmidiales > Closteriaceae > Closterium > Closterium sp. Naga37s-1. Next base: position 248,617 of record CANJKZ010000206.1, on the reverse strand, counting down.
CGGCTGGAGCTAGAGACATGAAGTGCGGCTGTCGGTTGCCGCTAGTAGAGCGACTGGCAGTGGAAAGTACGTGCGGCAGTAAGGGCTGTAGTATGGGCAGCTGCGGGATGTAGGCTGCGCATGTCGTCCGGCAGCCAGGAACGCGGGCGACAGTTGTAGGCCCCCACCCTACCCCCCCCCCCCCCCCCCCCCCCCCCCCCCCCCAACGGTTGGAGCGCTGCGGGGCGCATTGCCTACAAGGTATGCTGCCTACGGGGCGCGCTGCCTGCGGGGCGCGCTACCCGCGGGGCGCGCTACCTGCGGGGCACGATACCTGTGGGCACGCTACATGCGGGGCACGATACCTGCGGGGTGCGCTACCTGCGGGGCGCGCGACCTACGTGGCGCAGGTATGCCCCGCAGCCTAAGGCAGAGCGCGGGGCCGCCTAAGGAAGAGCGCGGAGCAGCCTAAGGCAGAGTGCAGGGCAGCCTAAGGCAGAGCGTGAGGCAGCCTAAGGGAGAGAACGGGGCAGCCTAAGGCAGAGAACGGGGCAGCCCAAGGCAGAGCACGGGCGCACGTTTCTCTGCTGGGTGGCGGGTGCTACATAGGCTAGGTGATTACGGAGCGATAAAGTGATTACGGAGTGGTGGAGCGGTACTAGGCTAGGCTAGGCTAGGAGCGTACCTACTCATGATGCCATCTCAAGAATGATGCATAGCAAAATGTGTGAACTAGAAAGTGGATGGGGTACAAATGTGCAAATCTAAGAGCTGTACCCCCTAGAAGGCACCTCACTACAGCCTAACATTGTTATTACACATTATTATTACACTTGCGTCGAGACAATGCAACAACCATGCACTCCTAAAACACATCCATTGGAATGGAACAAAAACATAGGATTGCCAAAACAAAGAACACTCAACGGCAGACATTTAGACACTGTGGACTAGGGTGAGGAAGGCTACAACTATCGCCTGTGATAGGGGAGAGAGTAGCGGTAGACTCAGCAGTGCAGAGTGACACTAGCGACTAATATCAAAGTAGCGAATAGCGGAATGAATAAAGGAGATACAAATACAACCCTAAACATGCTACACTGCCTACTGTGTACCTTACTGTAGCATAGCATAAATATATTTAGTTTGACACACCCTTATAGGCTAAGTGAGGGACAACAAAACATGCAAAAGACAGGCTGTCACAAGACCAGCCAAGGAAGCCAACAAGGCAAAGTAAGTAACGCAGGGCAGTACGATTAGCAAGCCTGCGAGACAAGCAGCCACAAGGCCAGTTCAATAGTTCACATATATTTATATGTATATATATGTATTTATACATATAAACAGCAAAACAAGCCGACCACGTGACAAGCCTAGAACACATGAGGGCCCTGTCAAAGCCAAGATGCGTACCGATCTTTGCAGTGTTGGCCACAGAGGCTACAAAGAGCAGGCATACCTGGCCACGCCGCTTCAGCTCTTGCAGCTGGAAGTACGCAAATCGATATGCTTTACTCTGCCCTCCAGTCGAGGGTCTCGACACAAGAGGATCGCAGCCTTATTGTTAGTAAACAAGGTCGATGTAGAACTGGGCTGCTAACCTAGGTCAATGAGCAAGTAGTTCAACTAGCGAAGCTCCTAAACAGCCATGGCACTGGCACTGGACGAAGCTACACACGACACAGCTAACCGAGTAGACCTCCACGACACAACTCCGAAGGACAAGTTGAAGTAGTACCCTTGAATATACCTGCAGGTTTCCAAGTCGTCAGCGTAGGACGAGTCGAAGTGCCCGGTCAGTACTACTGGCTCTCTCCCTCCAAGCACAAGCCCCATGCCTGATATAGTTTTCAGGTACTTCACTACCCTCACAGCACAAGCCCAATGAACATGGCGGAGTCTCCCAATCAAAACAAAGAGAGCCAGGACGATGAGAGGATACGCGAGGTCCGGATGAGTTCAGGTCATCAGATACATGAGGCAACCTACAAGCCTTGTGTAGGGACCAATAGACTCAAAGGGCTTGTGTGAAAGAGGAACAGTGGGTTTGTGGTCAACTACAAGAGGAGCAGGCTTGTGGTAAAGAATTGAAGCTCGAACCGCTGAAGGACCGGCTGCACAATGTGTGACTGAGTTAGTGTGATGGTGCGAGCGGTTCTGTCCCTGGTGATATGGTAGCGTCGCAGTTCACCAAGGTCAGTGCACATGTGTTTCTTCTGCAGGTCGGAATTCACAAAGCTCAATTCGCGATAACGAAGACCAGGTCGTCGACGTGGACGCGAACAAAGAAGGGCGTGGACCAGAACAGACAAGCATTGAAGGGTCAGCGGATGACGGGCTGAACCTAAGGCCATCAAGAGTGGAGCGAAGGGTGTTGTGCCACTCACAAGGCCTGGTGGAGACCATAATCTGGCCGCCTCAGGCTCCATTGGGTCTTATATGGGAAAGTACTAGTAAAGCCAGGAGGATGGCGTAGCCAGATTTCTTCGTGCAGGTGGGGAAGATGCTCTGGAAGAAGTCAATTCCCTCACGTTGACTGAAGCCTTTCACCACGTATCGCGCCTCGAAGACATGCCACGATCTCAACGGTTGCTTCACCTTTAAGATCCACATGCCACCGACTACGTTCACCCTGGGAGGGGAGACTGCGTCGACGTACGTACCTGTGGACCTCCAAGATGCCATCTTTCAGTCCGTCGACATACGTACCTATGGATCTCCAAGTCGCCATCTCTGAGTCCATGGTCACTATCCACTAAGAGGCCCACTGTCCTGACTCTTCCTCAGTGTAAGTGCGAGGTGTCGGTATGCCAAAGGCGTCAGGGTCTCAGGGGAGAAGCGGTTGCAAGGAACTCGAGTTCAAACTGCCGGTCCTCTAGAACGTCACAACCAGAGGCAGACTCACCCTCGACGGGCAAAGGACAGATAGGAGGTGCAGCCACCTAGCGGGTGGCGTAGCCAAGGCGACGGGTGGTGGCAAAGTCAGTGAGAGTAGCAGAAAGAGCCGAGATAGACAACGGAGAGGCAGTGGTGTTTGTGGCAAGAGATGCAAGAACATGTGAAACTACACGACAAGCAGTATGGTAGTAATCAATGATAGGGTGAGAGGAGGCTATATGAGACGACGCAGGAGGAGACGGGAGAAAATACTGAGGAGGAGACAAGGAGGAGTAGAGCAAAACAAGACAAAATGGAGGTCCTGGACAGGAGACAAGGCATGAGCATTCAGGTGATAATGGGTGGTCCAAGTGTGCGAGACATTTGAAGGAGGTGGCCGTGACCAAGGAGGAGAGAAACAGCTAGGGACGCGTTTGGAGTTGGAAGACCATGAGCAGGAAGAGGTAGTGAGCGCTTCGGAGGAGAGGATGGAAGACCAAGGGGCCAAAGACCACTCAAAAGGTGGGGATAACTGCTGCAAAAGTGGTTGTTGCGGTGCTTGCGGCTGCTGCTGCTGCTGTTGCTGCTGACGCTGCCAATCTTGCAAGACCCTGCGATTGTGCTTATCTCTGTTGGCAACCAAAGAAAGGAGTGGCTATGCACTCAGATGGGCTTGAAGAAGGCGCATGGCTCATCCTTCATGGAAGTGGTTGATCATATCAGGACGGTGAATCACCTGGTACACCTCGAGAAGCTCGGCACCGCCACCAAGCTTGCATTCAAAAAGGCGAGCCTCAGTGCAGTCAAGAAAGAGTACGGGACCTAACATTTGATTGGCTCAGCCAGTTCTCAACAGCAGCAACAGTTGTTCTCTCAGTTGGCGGAGTAGTTGCCTCACTCACTGTGTGGATGCGTAGGGGTCACCAGTTTGCTGTTGAATGATAAATAATAACACCCTTACTTTTGCGGGACTGAACGTGAACGGATTAGGTGACAGAATCAAGCAAGCTCGAGTATTCTATAGGACTATGAAAATGGACGACTTCATACTACTAACAGAGACTAGATTAGCTATCAATCATCCCTACTGCAACCTCAGCATAGACAAGGGCCGATGGTGTCGCAACTCTTTGCAAGAATCCGCACTTTAGCTTCCGTGACGTAGTCGCTCGCCCTTCTGGTAGAATCCTTTAAGCAGGCATTCACGGACATGATTTCAAGATTACGTTACCAGCAATATACTTTCCAGCCGACTCAACATCTAGAAACGCCTTTGTTTCTCACACGCTATGTCCAGTCATAGAAATTATATCGCCTTCGTCTCACCTCCTTATAGCCGGTGACCTGAATCTTGTTGAGAATCCCCTCCTTGACACATTGTCCAGGCACAGATCCTTGTATGAGAACGATTGGCTTTTCCGGCATTGCATCACTTAAAGTTTAGGACGCATTTGGGACCCTGCACCCCAAAAAAGAGAGTTTACTTTCTACTTGAGAGCAAAAGCCGCTAGCTCTAGGATAGATCGCATTCTCCTCTCGCACTCGCTCTTACCTCATTTTGAGAACACCGCTCATGACATGCCGGATGAACCCATCTCGGACCATGACTTCGCCATTAAGATAGGCCTGCGCCTTCACGTCAAAAGCAAGTCTGGTCTGGGCCTCTGGAGGCTACCACCTGCCATGATCAATAGGCCAAGAGTTAAGAAAATCATAGAAGCCACGGTTCAACGGACGTGCGAAAATGACGGGAGCAATTTCGAGCTCCTTACCTATCGTCTTAACGCCGGCCTTTGAGCATAAACTCATGAGGGGAACAAGCGGCTTCGCGCCACAACCTCAAACACTCGCTCTTGTCGTTGCGAAGCTGAGGCAGGAAGCCATGGCAGCCCCCACGGATCTGCACATAAGGATCTACAGGAAGCCAAGTCACGACAGCTCAAGGAATACCACACGCCACGGAGGGATCGTCTTCACCTGTTGGCTGGATCAAAAGAGGAGCTGGTGGGGGGGATTGCCTTGAAGCTCCTGTCGAGCTCGTCCTCCAAGCACGAGCCCCATGCCCGACGTACTGCACAAGTAGCGCATCACCCTCTTAGCGGCCTTCCAGTGCTCTGGTCGGTGTCTCCCGGGCGCAACGTAGCGTGCCAGGATGCTAATAGGGTAAGCAAGGTCAGGTCGAGTGCAGGTCATCAGGTACATGAGGCAGCCCACTAGCTCTGGATACGGGCCACTCCGCTCTACGGACTCATCTGAAGGCAGAGCTGAGAGCGATTGACCGGTAGGCAGAGGAGTGGAGTGTGGCAAGGAGTACTCGAAGCGGAAGCGCTGAAGGACCTGCTGCACCATTTGTGACTGAGTCAAGGTAATGGTGCGCCGTGCTCTGTCCTGCGTGATCTGCAAGCCAAGATAGCTGCGCAGCTCACCTAGGTCTGTGCACGTGTGTCTCTTCTGCAGCTCCGGCTTCACGTGGGCCAGTCCAGCAGTATCAGCAGTGGCAAAGACCAAGTCGTCGACGTACACGAGGATGTAGAACGGCGGCAGGGAAGTGTCGGTGCGTAGAAACAGCGACGGGTCAGCAGTAGAAGGAGCAAACCCAAGAGCCGCAAGAGTCGTCCTCAGTGTGTCGTGCCACTCGCGAGGCGCCTGGCGGAGAACGTAGACTAGCTGCCGGAGGCTCCACTGGGTACCTGCAGGAAACGACCCAGTGAAGCCAAGTGGGCGGCGCAGCCAGACCTCCTCATGCAGGCTGCCCTGTAGGAAAGCAGTGCTGAAGTCAAGAGAGTGAAGCTCGTAGTCACGCTGAGCGGCGACGTGCAGCAGCACCCGAAGAGTGGTCATCTTCGGGGTAGGGGAGAAGGTCTGGAAGAAGTCAACTCCCTGTCGCTGACTGAAGCCCCGTGCAACGTAACGCGTCTTGAAGACAGGCGGAGAACCCGGCGGCCGCTTCACCCTGAAAATCCACATGCCACTGACGATGTTCGCCCCAGGTGGGGGAACCTCGTCGACGTAAGTGCCTGTGGACTTCTAGGATGCCATCTCTGCGTCCATGGCTGACTGCCACTGAGAGGAGTAGGGACCCTCTATCGTCTCTGCGTAAGAGCGCGGGGTCGGGATGTCTGGTGCATCCGGGTCTCCCTCAGGTGCAATTAGCATGGACACGAGATGAGGTACAGCAGCTGCAAAACACTCAAGGTCCTCCTGCTTGTCCTCAAGGACGTCCGTGCCAAGAACACACTCACCCCCGACGGACGGAGGACAGACAGACTCAGACTCAGCAACAAGGCTAGCAGCGTAGTCTAGACGACAGGCGGCAGCAAAGTCAACTTGCTCATCAACAAGAGCAGACGCAGCAGTAGACTCAAACAAAGGGTCAGTGACAATAGTGGCCAGTAGACGCGTGACAGTAGGACTAGGAGCACAAAGGGAGTCAGACTCCGGGTCTGGACCGTCAGCAAGGGAGGACGCAAGAGGAGACGGCAGAGGGACACGCAGTGGAACAGAGGAAGGACGAATTGCCATCTGGTGCATGCCGGCAGGAGGAGGACGCTGACGCGGAACACGACGACTAGTGCGAACATCGCGAATGGCGACTCAGGACGAGACACAGGCTCACGACGCTCGGTAAGACCTCCGGGCTGCTCAGTGTAAGGAGACGGAGCAGGCAGTGGGGAGGCTGGCTGTAACTGCGGCTGGGACTGGTCAGGCAGTGGGCACAGTAAAGGAGGAGTGAGGTCAGTAGAAGGCGGGAGACCAAGAACCTGTTGAAGAAGAGGAAAGAAGTACGGTCGCAGCCGCACAGCGCCTCTAGAACCAGCACCGACAGCACCAGCACCCCCAGGGCCAGCACCTCCAGCTCCAGGGTTTCCAGCTCCAACGCCTGCAGCACTACCAGCACCAGCACCCCCAGGGCCAGTACCTCCAGCTCCAGGGTCTCCAGCACCAACACCTGGAGCACGACCAGCTCCAGCAGCTCCAGTGCCTCCAGCTCCAGCAGCACCTCCAGCTCTAGCAGCTACAGTACCTCCAACAGCTCTAGCTCCAGCAGCACCTCCAGCTCCAGCAGCTCCAGTGCCTCCAGCAGCTCCAGTACCTCCAGCAGCTCCAGTACCTCCAGCAGCTCCAGCTCCAGCAACACCTCTAGCAGCTCCAGCTCCAGCAGCTCCAGTACCTCCAGTACGAGCACCTCCGGAACCAGCGGCTCCAGCACCTCCAGCAACTCCAGCTCCAGCAGCACCTCCAGCTCCAGCAGCTCCAGTACCTCCAGTACGAGCACCTCTGGAACCAGCGGCTCTAGCACCTCCCGCAGCTCCAGCTCCAGCAGCACCACTCCGGAGGCTCCAGCGCCGAGCAAACCACTCGCACAGCTGCGGTGGAGAGAGCGTCTCCCGACGGGACAAGTCACCCGGAGGATCTCCAGAAGACAAAGTACCTCAAGGCGCAGCACGCTCAGGCTCAGCACCCCCGGGCTCAGCACCCCCAGGCTCAGCACCCCCAGGCTCCGCACGCTCAGGCTCAGCACCCCCAAGCTCAGTACGCTCAGGCTCAGCACCCCCAGGCTCCGCACCCTCAGACTCAGCAACCCCAGGCTCAGCACGCTCAAGCTCAGCACCCCCAGGCCCCGCACCCGCAGGCGCAACACCCACAGACGCAGCACCTCTAGCAGCACCAGAGTCGACAGCTACCTCGACAGGCTCGACAGGGTCTACCTGGGACACACATGAGGGAGCAGGACCCTGAGGGGGGAGGGGGTCTACCAGAGGAGGACCTGGTGCAAGGAAGAGCGGCGGGGGAGGGAGAGGGGCAGTGCGGTAGGGGAAGAGATGGTAAAAGGGAACCGACTCGTCAAATGTGACGTCCTGAGAGGGCAGGACACGGCGCGAGGTGGGGTGGTAAAACTGCCAGCTAGGCGCGTCAGGGGGAAAGCCAAGGAAGACATAGGGAACGGCGCGGGAGGAGAGCTTGTCCGCAGACGTATCGCGAACAAATGCTCGACATCCCCAGACCCTGAACACCGACGCATCACCAACCTCTCCTGTCCAACGCAGTGTCGGCGAGGTCTCCGGCAAGGAGACACGGGGCCAGAGGTTGAGCTGATGCGCAGCGTAGCGGACCGCAAACGGCCACAGAAAATGGGGGGCAGCTGCATGGATCATGGAGGTACGAGCGACCTCCATGACTAAGCCAATGCGACGCTCAGCAACCCCATTCAGCTGCGGAGAGGCCGGAAGCGTGAACGTCTGGCGTATACCCTCCCCACGACAAATGTCCCGCAAGAGGTCGGAGGAAAACTCACCACCTCTGTCAGAGTGCAGACGAAGGATGAGAAGGTCCGTCTCGAACCGCTCGCGGAGCTGGAGACGAACAGCGCGGATCCAAGGGATCAAAACATCAGGGACCTCCCCCTTGCGGCGCAAGAGGAAGACCGTGGTGTAACGCGTGTAGTCGTCGACAACCAGCAGAAAGTACCGCTCGTAGCCTTGTCCACGGACGCGGGCTGGGTGTGAGGATCTGGTTCAGGAAAGATAAATCTATTGAATGATGCACCTGGGTACAAGGCGAGGCTATATATAGGCTCGACACAAAGGCAGTAACCCTGGTGTTACTAGAAGGTTCCGCGGGTCGCGAAGCGTCCCGAACGGGTCCTTCCCGAATTCGGTAGAAGGCAATTCGGTGGCAACCGAAAAGCCTAGAATTCGGTGCACTCAACCTAGTTCGGTGCCTATAACTATAATAATATAGTAAAAGCAACGAACCTAGGAAATCTAGCAAAAGCAAGCAAAACAAAATATAGCTAAGCTAGATAATGCATAATAAAGCATAATCAAGCTAGTAAATCATAGCAAAGCCGTCGTACTCTCACACGTCCCCCCCTCAAAGCTGGGTGGCGTGAGATACACCCTGCTTGACAAGATAGTCCTTGAGAGCACGGCGTGCGTTGCCCATATCAGCTTCTGCAACCCAACTGTCCTCCGATGGGTCATATCCCTTCCAGCGTATCAGGAACTCAAGCGTGTTGCCGCGTCTGCGTCGATGAGCGAGCACTCGTTCCACCTCGTACTCTGGTTCATCCTGTACGAGAACAGGTGGTGGTGGCGGTAGCTGTCGTCCTGTAAACTATTGGTTGGGGTCCTTGTAGGGTTTCAGCAGCTGAACATGGAAAGCGTTGTGAAGCTTCCACGTAGTAGGTAAGCGCAAGCGGAATGTTACTGGTGTCACCTGTGCCTCAACGTGAAAAGGACCACAGAAGCGAGGCCGGAGCTTGGATGGTATGTGAGACAGGTTCAAGTTGCGCGTGTCGAGAAGCACTTGATCTCCGACTGCTACGGTGTGATCACGTCGCTGGCGATCGGCATACTGCTTCTGGAAGGTCTGCATCGTGGTGAGGCGTCGCTGAGTCGTCTCCCATAGCTGCTGCATGGTGGTGACAAAGTCATGTGCGGCTTGGACGTGTGCCGGTGTAGTTGGTGTTGGTGCAACCCTACGGTTTGCACTCGGCTTGTTGTCCGTGTGCGTGAATGTGTGTGTGTATGGAATGGTATGAGGGCATGGGATAATATATATTTCATGCTTATAATTGTGTGTGAATGTTGAGTCATGATGTCGAGTGTGTGTGTCGAGTCAATAGCGAGTTATCGCTAGACGCGTGTTACGCGGTCGTTTGTGTCTCGCGCGCGGTTTCTATTTTGTCGTGCGCGGTTTCTATTTTGTCCTGTGTCGAACGTTCGGCGTGTCGCAGGTGTGTGCAGCAGACCCATCAAGAACTCAAGGATGAGTTTGTGATGAAGAGCCCGAGCCTTGGTGTCAAGCCTCAAGTGATTTCGAAGCTCGCCAAAAGGGTACACCTCAAGATATTGAAGATAGTTACATTACTTTGTGTAGTGTAACATTTCACTTGGTGTAGGCCCTAGTGAAGGGTAGTTTCGAGACCCTTCGGGGTTGGGGACAGTGTGGCACTGTTCCACATCACTGTACCTCGGCTCTTGGGGTTTGTAGGAGCTGGGAGTCATTCCCAACTCGTAACTCTTCCTATCTTGTGTTCTAAGACTATAGTGGCTGCCATAGTACCGTTCGTTCAAACCGACGCTGTGTCGTCAATTCTTTATCAAATCGTGCAATCTAAATTGATAATTGTAGACGACGTGAAGATGCTCCAGATCCAATTTGAATCAAGTCATTTGCAGCTGTGAGCAGAACGCTATCAACGTTTGAAGCCGCTGTGCAGAAATCCGTCTGTGCTCTCTATCTTTCGTTTTAGGCACATTCAAGCCTATTGTGACTATAACAAGTGGTATCAGAGCCCCTTGGAGCAGTTTCGACAATGTTTGGACCTGAGGAAAGGGGTGGCAGAGGTGCTGGTGGCAGTGGAGAAGCTCAAGCTCAAGGCCAACCCCGTGATTCAGCCATGGCGCTCATGCAACCAAGTCTTGGCCCACCTAGGGATGAGCCTAGGGTGTTTGGGCTTGACAAGTTCAACGGTGACAACTTTGCTGAATGGTCCTTCAAGATGGAGAACATCTTTGACCACTATGACCTGCTGGAGGTGATGGAAGGAACGGAGAAGCGCCCCGAGAACGACCCGGAGAAGAGCCCGTGGGTGCGGAAGAGCGCACAAGGCTATCTCTTACTTGGGCAAGCGTTGGGGAGCAGTCAGATCCGTCACATCAAGCCATTCCAGCGTGAACCAGAGAAAGGACCAAAGGCATGGGCTGCTCTCAAGGGTGTACATGCTCCTGCAACAGCGGCGGTAGCGGTGGTGTTGGAACGGCAAATGGCGGCACTACGAATTGAAGAAAACGAAGCGGTTGAAGAAGGGGTGCAGAAATTCTTCGACTTGTTGACACGGCTTGAGGGAGCTGATTTGAACTACAGTGAGCTCCAAAAGAAGACCAAGTTGCTGGCCTTACTCCCAGAGTCATGGTCCTCGCTCATCATCAACCTTAATCGCGACTTGCCCCGCCTCTCGCTTGAAGACGTGAAGCGAGCTATCCTTCAAGAGGATTTCCGCCGCCGTGAGTTGGCGAGTGCGGATGGCGCTGGGGCAGCGAGCATCGGCCGTGGATATGGTCGAGGAAGAGGCAGAGGACGAGGGGGAGGAAGGTTTGGTGGCAGCAACTTCGGCGGAGGCCGCAGGAGTGGCGGTTACGGCAGCGACGACAAGAGCTACGGACGCGGTCGCGGCCGATTCGACGGCGAGTGTCACTATTGCCACAAGAGCGGACACATGTGGCGCGATTGCTACAAAATCCCTGATGGTTGGACCCCTGCTCAAGGCCAAGAGGGTAGAGGAGCAGGAGGAGGGAGAGGATGAGGCCGTGGAGGCCGTGGCGGTCGCGGTGGCGGAGCTGCAAACATGAAGAGCGGAGACAACGACAAGGACCCGAGCGACGATCGATACCCGGGTCTATTCTACTTCGTGTCGACGCAAGTACCCGGCTGGTCCAGAGAAGGATGAAGGCTTTGAGGAGCCAGCAGCTGTGGGGAAGGTGACCCTACACCCCCTGGACTATTGGGTGATTGATAGTGGCGCTACCTATAGCATGACACCTCGCCCGGACTTGCTCACCGAACTCGAGCCGTCACCGGTGAAGCATGTCACATCGGCTTTGGGGCAGCGAGCAGAGGTGAAAGGCATGGGCAAGGCCATGTTCAAGGGTGCTGATGGGAAGATGGTGGGCCTCAAGAACGTGCTTTGGGTGCCCAGCCTTGCTGCAAACCTGATTTCCGTGCGGCGGTTGGCAAAGGCCGGCATGGACACGAACTCGAAGGGAGCCAAGACCTACACCGCAAGGCTTGGCGATCGAATTTTTTGGGACCTTCATGAGGACAGGGATGTCTACAACGAGATGTGGCAGATCCCAGTGGTCCCTATGCCTAAGGAGAGGCAAGTGGCAGCAAGCATCAGCACCAAGGATGGAGCGGTCGGTAGCGACGATGGCGCGAACGGTCGCGCTAAGGAGAATGAGCTCAAGAAGAGCAAACCTGGAGGGACCAGCAAGTTCAGTGAACCTAAGGAGAGTGGTGCAGCAACCAAGGAGCAGCAAAAGGGTGAGGAGAACCCAGAGGCAGCAGCGGAGGAGGACTACGGAGAGAGTATGTGGGGCGCTATTGCGAGCGCGGCATTCTCCAATCCAACTTCGGCTACGGGGGAGTGTGATTGGCTCACCTTGCATCGGCGCATGGGGCATGTGGCCCTGCCCATCTTGCAGCAGCTAGTGAAGAATGAGATGGTTGCTGGCATACGTGTGAAGGGGGAGCCCGATGAGGTGCTTGGCTGCCCGACGTGCATTCAAGCCAAGTTCACCCGGTTTCCGTTCCCTAGTTCGGAGGCAACGGCAAAGGCACCGCTTGATGAGGTGGTGATGGACGTGGTGGGCCCCCTGAAGCTTGGAGCTGCTGGAGCTGAGTATTTTCTCACCATTGTCGACGTCTACACCCGCATGACTTGGGTGTACGTGCTGGCCAAGAAGAGCGACGTGGCTGAAACGTTGAAGACGGATTGGTTCCCGATGGTGGAGCGGCAACAAGACCGTCTAGTCAAGTCAATCCGCACCGATCGAGGGGGAGAGTTCCTGAGCAAGGAGTTTGGGTTGTGGCTGAAGAAGAATGGTATTCGGCACTCCCTCACCATGCCATACTCCCCTGCAATGAACGGCATCGCCGAGCGAGCGAACCGCACAATCACGGAGGCGGCACGCGGGTTGCTCATTGAAGTTGGGCTACCCGACTATTTCTGGCCTGATGCGGTGCGGAGCGCGTGTGTGTCCAAGAACAGAGCCTTGACTCATGTGGGAGCAGACAAATGGGTGCCCTATGTGGAGTGGCTAGGAAGGAAGCCAAAGGTGGATATGCTTCGGGTGTTCGGGTGCATGTGCATGGCGCTCGTGCCTAAGCATCTTCGGCACAACAAGCTTGGTGCCAAGGCGGTGTGGGCCGTGCACTTGGGCATGGCTCAAAACAGCAAGGGATGGCTTCTTTGGGACCCATTCACCAAGAAGTTCTTGGTGAGCAGGGACTGCAAGTTCATGGAGAACTTCATGTACAAGGATTGGAAGGCGGAGAATGAGGCGAAGATAGGCGTGCGGTTTGGGGAGGTGAAGAGTTCCGGTTTGGAGCATGTGGAGCTGCCTTTGGAACTGAGCAGCAGCAGCACAACCACAAGGCAATCCTCCCTTGTGAATGGGGGAGGGAAGGCCAATGATGCAGAGGAAGAAGAGGAGGAGGTGCAGCAAGTGAGCGAGCGTGCACCGTCACTTCCTTCCCGTACTACGAGTGCTCCACGGATTCGAGCCACACCGCAGCAACGCCAAGGCCTTCAAGTCCCTGCAGCTGAGGAGGAAGGAAGGGGGAAGAGGAGAGTTCAACCCCCTAATAGGCTGACCTATGATGCGCCGGGAAAGCAGGGCAAGACAGCCCTGGCCGGAGCGGCAATGATGGTCGGAGACGACGAGGAGAGTGACTACGAGGAGTGTGCCTTCGCGTTCTTCTCTCCGGTGGAGATGCCGGGAGAACCAGCAACTCTCAAGGAGGCTTTGGAGAGTAGTGATGCTGAGGAGTGGAAGAAGGCCATGGAGAGTGAGCTGAAGAGCATCGAGGAGAATGACACGTTTGAATTGGTGGAGCTACCGGAGGGGCGTACGGCGATAACGTCCAAGTGGCTCTTCAAAATCAAGTCGGATGCCGACGGCAAGATCGAGCGCTACAAGTCTAGGCTTGTAGCCAAGGGGTACCAGCAGAAGGAGAAGGTGGACTTCAAGGAGCTGTTTGCCCCTGTGGTGAAGCCGACGACGCTGCGAACCCTATTCGCGGGAGCCGCCATCAAAGGATGGGTAGTAAAGCAAATGGACATTGTAACGGCATTCCTTAACGGCATCCTTGAGGAGGAGATTTTTATGGCGCAGCCAGAGGGGTTTGATGATGGTAGTGGCAGAGTGTGGAAGCTGAAGAAGGCCCTCTATGGGCTGAAGCAGGCCCCTAGGCAATGGTACATGAAGCTGCGCGAAGTGTTGGAGGGGATCGGCTTCACTCCCTCAACGGCCGATCACTCCTTGTTCATGCTTGGCGAGGGGGAGCAGAGGAGTTTCATGGTGGTTTATGTGGATGACATCCTCATTTTCTCACCCTCTTCTGACCTTGTGAAGGAGGTGATGCTGAAGCTTCAAGACAAGTTCAAGTGCAAGGCCCTTGGTGACGTGAGCTTCTACCTTGGGCTCCACATCGAACGAGATGTGGAGAAGCGGTGCATGCGGGTGCATCAACGAAAGTACCTGGAGGCATTGGCTGCCAACTTTGGGCAGAGTGAAGGCCATGTGGCTACACCCTTTCCCTCTGGGTTCAAGTGTGTGAAGGGACCAGAGGAGGAGAGCGTTGGTGAAGAGGAGAGGCGCCGATTTCACTCGTTGGTGGGCAGCCTCATGTATGCGGCGGTAAACACCCGACCGGACGTCGCGTTTGCTACCGGGCAGCTGGCTAGGGTTGTGCAATGCCCTAATGAGGAGCAGGTAGCAGCTGGAATGAGGGTGGCCAAGTATCTTGGCCAAACACCGACCGTTGGGCTGCAATACTCGGCGGCGGCACAAAGGCGCCAAAAGGGCGCGGATGGTGTTGAACCCGGGCGTTTGTTCCTCACCGCCTACTCGGATGCTTCATATGCATCAGAACCAGAGGACATGACAAGTGTGGGAGGCTTCATATGCTGTGTTGGTGGAGGCCCAACTGCTTGGGAGAGCAAGAAGCAGGTTGACCAAGCTTTGAGCTCGGTGGAGTCCGAGTACATGGCACTCTTCCGTGCCGTACGGGAGATTGTGTGGCAGCGGCGTTTGTTGGCTGAATTGGGGGAGGAGCAGCAAGGACCTACCCCACTGTACTGTGACAGCCAGGGTGCCATTGCTCTTACTAAGAACCCTGTGTTGCATGGACTCACGAAGCACATGAGGGTGAAGTGGCATTGGACGAGGAGCATGGTAACCGCGGGTGAAGTTGAGTTGCGCTACGTGAAGACCACGGGGCAGCCGGCTGACATGATGACCAAGAGGCTGGTGGAGCAGCAGCATTGGAAGTGTTGCAAGCTGGCTGGGATGGCTCTGAACTGAGAGAGCAACATATCCTAAGGCCAACAATCCGAGGGGGAGTTTGTTGGTGCAACCCTACGGTTTGCACTCGGCTTGTTGTCCGTGTGCGTGAATGTGTGTGTGTATGGAATGGTATGAGGGCATGGGATAATATATATTTCATGCTTCTAATTGTGTGTGAATGTTGAGTCATGATGTCGAGTGTGTGTGTCGAGTCAATAGCGAGTTATCGCTAGACGCGTGTTACGCGGTCGTTTGTGTCTCGCGCGCGGTTTCTATTTTGTCGTGCACGGTTTCTATTTTGTCCTGTGTCGAACGTTCGGCGTGTCGCAGGTGTGTGCAGCAGACCTATCAAGAACTCAAGGATGAGTTTGTGATGAAGAGCCCGAGCCTTGGTGTCAAGCCTCAAGTGATTTCGAAGCTCGCCAAAAGGGTACACCTCAAGACATTGAAGATAGTTACATTACTTTGTGTAGTGTAACATTTCACTTGGTGTAGGCCCTAGTGAAGGGTAGTTTCGAGACCCTTCGGGGTTGGGGACAGTGTGGCACTGTTCCACATCACTGTACCTCGGCTCTTGGGGTTTGTAGGAGCTGGGAGTCATTCCCAACTCGTAACTCTTCCTATCTTGTGTTCTAAGACTATAGTGGCTGCCATAGTACCGTTCGTTCAAACCGACGCTGTGTCGTCAATTCTTTATCAAATCGTGCAATCTAAATTGATAATTGTAGACGACGTGAAGACGCTCCAGATCCAATTTGAATCAAGTCATTTGCAGCTGTGAGCAGAACGCTATCAACGTTTGAAGCCGCTGTGCAGAAATCCGTCTGTGCTCTCTATCTTTCGTTTTAGGCACATTCAAGCCTATTGTGACTATAACAGTTGGCTGCTGTGGTGTAAGTGGTTCCCGTCCGTAGCACAGGAAGAAAGGAGATTTCCCTGTGGCCGCATGTGAAGCGTTGTTGTAAGCGAACTCAAGCGTCGGTATCTGTAGATCCCAGTGGTTGATGTCGTCTTTGCAAGCTGTACGCAGTAACTGTTCAACCACCTGATTGAGTCGCTCTGTCTGTCCGTCAGTCTGGGGGTGGTATGCTGAAGACATCGCAAGCTTAGTCCCCAACAGTCCCATGAGCTCCTTCCAGAACTTACTAGTGAACTTTGGGTCTCTGTCTGAGATGAGTGTAGCGGGGATGCCGTGGATGGTGATGATGCGGTCGAAGAAGAGGCGAGCAGTTGCTTCAGCTGTAGCCGTGGCATTTGTCGGGATGAAGTGACCCATTTTTGAGAACTTATCGATCACCACGAGTATAGCGTCATGCCCTCGTGAGGTCGAAGGAAGTCCCGTAATGAAGTCGAGACTAACGACTTGCCATGGCTGCTCCGGTACGGGTAGAGGCTGAAGTAACCCTGCTTTTTTCTGCTTGCTGCTCTTCATCCGCTGGCACGTGTTGCATGAGGTGACGAACTTCTGTACGTCTGCTGCCATCCGGGGCCAGTAGTAATACTTCGCAATTCCCACTAACGTCTTGTTACTCCCGAAATGTCCCGCGTATGCCACATCGTGGAACTCCTCCAGTAAGATCTGTCGGAGCGGGGCATAGTTCGGTACCCAAATCTTTCCCGATCCCTTTCTTACAGCTAAGTCCTTCTCCCACTGTAACAGCTTCTGGTTCTGTGCTGTAGCGATCTCTGCGTCCACGGAGTACCCATGTTGGAATAGACCCTTGAGCAGAGGGTTCATCCCGTCGAGCTGGATGCCTGCTACATGTCCGGGGCGGCTCAACGCGTCTGCCTTGTTGTGTAGCTCAGGCTTGTAGACGATGTCGTAGTGGAAGTGTGTCTCCAAGAAGTCCACCCACCGCACCTGTCGTCGTGAGAGCGTAGGCTGCGACTTCATGTACTTGAGACTGCAGTGGTCAGTGTAGACTGTCTGTTTGTTCAGTGCCCGATAATCGATGCACATCCGTAGACTACCGTCTGGTCTTGAAGTGAAGAGAACCGGTGCGCCGTAGGGAGAGGTGGATGGGCGGATTAGTTGTCTGTCCAGCGGATACTCTATCTGTTTCTTCATGTCTGTCAGTTCAGTCGGACTCAGTCGGTATGGTGCACGTGAGACGGGTTTCGCACCTGGTTCCTCCACGATCTCGTGCTCGTGGGTTCGTGCTGGAGGCACTCCTGCAGGTAGGTCGTCTGGCATGATATCCTTGTACTGCTCCAACACCTCCTTTACTGCTGCAGGTAGCTCCGAGTTCGGTTTATCCTCCTCTGATGCTGTCATAACCAGTGCTAAGTAACCCATGTTACTCTCGTTCACCGTCCGTTCGAACCGCGCCAGTGTCGTTTCAGGAACATCTCCTGTATCCGTCCAGCTTCGCAGCTCCACACGTTTCCCGTTGTTGTAGATACGCGCCTTCCGATTGACCCAGTCTATCTCGGGGTTGAACTGCTTCAGAAAATCACGCCCCAAGATGAAGTCTAATCCCTTGATGTTCGTGATCGGCAACGTCGGCTTCCACCTTAACGCTCCTATCTGCAGCTGCAGTGTTGACTCGCCGTGGATGGGAAGCTTCGTACCGTCCACCATCGTTGCT
Source organism: Closterium sp. Naga37s-1 (assembly GCA_947471745.1). Lineage (NCBI taxonomy): Eukaryota > Viridiplantae > Streptophyta > Zygnematophyceae > Desmidiales > Closteriaceae > Closterium > Closterium sp. Naga37s-1. The sequence continues at coordinate 231,096 of CANJKZ010000206.1, read as the reverse complement.
GTAAATTGGGTCTCCTTCGATGACTCTCCAATTTTCTCCAACGTCCCGCGATCGCACACCGAGTGGGACGCACCACTGTTCACCAGTGCCTGGAGGCGTCGCCCATTGCAGATCACCTCGAGTACTAGTGGCTGCTGCCGCTCCGAGTAGCTGTAGATGGTGTTGCTTACAGGATCATAAGGTAGATCGAATGTATCATCCCTTGGTCCTGCGCTCGAAGCTGCTGACTCAGTTTCTAACTTAGCAGGGTTAGAAGGATTTATCCGAGGCCGATTCAGCTTCTCTAGGGCATGGAACCTTCCCCTAAGCCTTTGCAGCGGTGTGGGCTTTGCCTGTGGGGAACAGGGAGCCTTTGAACAGTGCTGCTGGGAGAGAATATTAACTCCTCGGAACGCTCGACCCTTATCAGCGCTCCGGAGTAAGGTCCCCATATTACCCGGTATCGGTTTAATTTCTGACTCTCCCTTAAAATAGGCTTGAAAACCACGATAAGTAATATTCTTACTTGTCGCGGTGTACGGCTGGAGTTTCCCAGTAGGTGCAGAGGCTTGATTCGCGGAGTCTCCATTTGTCTCGGCGATTTACCCTGGAGCCGGCTGGTCGTGACGTTTTAAATTCGCGCCACCATATTCTCCTTTTTTCGCCCTCTCCGAAGTTGCTACGTTGTCCGTTTTCTGCTTCGGGGGTGCCACACTGCTCTTGTCCCTCAGCTCCGCATGTACTTTCTTCATTTTCCAACACGCCAAGATACGATGTCCTGTAGCGCCGCAAAACTCGCATGTCGCATTTTTTGCTAGCCGCTGCATCGCATCGCCCTTGTCGTTCTCCATCGGGTCGGCAGTCGTGGGTGATGCCAATCGCTCCATGCCACTATTTGGCTGGTTGCGTCGTGTTCCGTAGTAGCTACTGTTTAACGCGTCGAACTGTTCGATCAGTGCTGCCCGGAACTGCGCCCACGTCCCTTCGCCTTGGACTATTCTATTGCAAATCCACTCTAGAGCTGGGCCTCGTAACAGTGCTGCTGCGAGCCGTATGCGCAATGCGTCTTGGGTGAGGGTCGTGCATCCAACGGCTTCAAAGAATTTTTCTAATACAGCTACAAATCGGCGGACGTCGCTCCCTTTCGTGCTAGGATCGAACGCCTCTGGTTGCCTCAGCTTCTCTGCTTCGAGGTTTAACTGTAGCTGCTGCCGTTGTCGCAGGTACAATTGTCGGTGTCGCCGCCGTTGCTGCTGCTGCTGCTACGGCTACCGATTGGTTCGCTAGGAGTTTTTCGAGTCGTGGGAGCGCCGCACGTATCTGCTTATGCTCAGCACGCAACTCCGCGATTTTTTCTATAAAGAAATCTCTATTTCCCTCTCTTGGCGATTTCCAGAAAGATGCGCGACGAAAATAATTGAATTATGGGTGCTGGTCGACTTACTGCGAGTCGAATCGACTAAAGAATCGACGAGCTCAAACTCTGTACGACGCGCAAATCTCCCCTAGTCGAAATTCGCGTCCGATCTCGGCCGTTGAAGAAAAACTCGATATGACGGTCGAAATTCCAATTGTTTGGGCGAAACTTTCTGGGCCGTTGAGATTGAAATCGATCGAACGGTTGAAATTCCAACCTTTTCACCAATATTCCTGAGGGGTGTTCAAAACCGAATCGAGGGGGACTTAGAAAAAATCGCGCGGAACTGGTTTTACATACCCGTATCGGCGCCTTCGTCGTCGCCCCCGCGGTTTTTTAAGGCCGGAACTAAGCGGTTGAAGACCTCGCGTGTAAACCCGCTCTGATACCAAGTGTGAAGATCTGGTTCAGGAAAGATAAATCTATTGAATGATGCACCTGGGTACAAGGCGAGGCTATATATAGGCTCGACACAAAGGCAGTAACCCTGGTGTTACTAGAAGGTTCCGCGGGTCGCGAAGCGTCCCGAACGGGTCCTTCCCGAATTCGGTAGAAGGCAATTCGGTGGCAACCGAAAAGCCTAGAATTCGGTGCACTCAACCTAGTTCGGTGCCTATAACTATAATAATATAGTAAAAGCAACGAACCTAGGAAATCTAGCAAAGGCAAGCAAAACAAAATAAAGTTAAGCTAGATAATGCATAATAAAGCATAATCAAGCTAGTAAAGCATAGCAAAGCCGTCGTACTCTCACACTGGGCCCCACACGTCCAGATGGAGAGTCTGCAGGGGAGCAGTCGTCGCGGGAACGAGGAGGATTGAGGAGCGGCGCGCTGCTGCCCCTCGACACAAGGAAGGCAGGGAGGGGCAGGCGAGGGTGGGAGGGGAGGCAGAGACCTGGGAAGACCAGAGACCAGGAGACGGGAGTGCATGCCACGGAGGCGTACCACGGAGGGGTGACCAAGGCCGTGGTGCCAAAGGAGCGTCTGGTGCAATAGGGCGCGACACGAGCATGGGGCCGCAAGTTGACATGACGCAGACGCAGACGCAGCTACCTGAGGAGGCGCAGTAGTCAGTGTGTACAGACTCGACCCAAGCCGACGGGTGAACGTGGCTAGGTGCCTGCCAGTCCGGGAGTACGTACAGATCGCCACACGCTGTCCTCCAGGGGTGAAGGTATCAACCCACTCATCCTGAAGGACGGCATTGCTCACAAGGTTTGTAAAGAACGAGGGAGGTGGAGACCTGGCAGTGAGCCTGACGGAACCGCCGGATACGGCAGAACAGTGGAGGAACGTGCAAGGACTGGGCCCCCAGAGGGGTCAGCCAGAGAGGCAGCAACAGGTGCAGTGAGTGGTGTGACTGTGATACTGTCGCGAAAGAAACATCGTGAATCACCTGAGTCAAGCATGAAGGTGTGCAAGGCCGCAGCAGACGCAGTACCAGAGAGAGCAGACTCACCAGTACCTGAGAGAGCAGACTCACTAGCACCTAGAGCAGCAGCCTCTATACCTGGGTCGGGCGGCACACACAGGTAACAGTCACCCTCAGCACGTCTCTGAGACGCCCAACGCTGAGCAAACCACTGACAAAGCTGCTGGGGCGTAAGGGTCTCACGTGGACGCCGCTGCAGCTGCACCGGGCCACCTCCAGAAACTCCCAACTGAGTAGCTGCACCGCGACTGCCACTACGACCACTATGTTGAGACGCCCAACGCTGAGCAAACCACTCACGAAGCTGCTGGGGTGTAAGGGTCTCACGCGGACGCCGCTGCAGCTGCATCTGGCCACCGCCAGAACCTCCCAGCTGAGTAGCTGCACCGCGACTGCCACTACGGCCACTACGCTGAGACGCCCAACGCTGAGCAAACCACTCACGAAGCTGCTGGGGTGTAAGGGTCTCACGCGGACGCCGCTTCAGCTGCATCTGGCCACCGCCATAAACTCCCCACCGAACAGCTCTACAGCGACTGCTACGACGGCCGCCACCACTCCCACTGCTGCCGCCACCGTCGCCACTACTCCCACCGCTGCCGTGAAGAGAAGTCATGCGACCAGCAGGGCAGCACGTAGGGAAGGAAGGGCGGCGAGGAGGCACTAGGGTAGGTCGGGGCTGTGCACGGTCAGGGAAGGGCGGCGCGCGGCCAGAGCAGGGCTGCTCGCTGCTAGAGCAGGGCGGCGCGCTGCCGGAGGAGGGCGGCGTGCGGCCAGAGTAGGGCGGCGTGCGGCCAGAGCAGGGCTGAGCGCGGCCAGAGCAGGGCGGCGCGTCGCCAGAGCAGGGCGATGCGCGGCCAGAGCAGGGCGGCGCGCGGCTAGAGCAGGGCGGCGCGTGGCTAGAGCAGGGCGGCGTGCGACCAGAGCAGAGCGGTTTGCGGCCAGAGCAGGGCGGCGCGCGGCCAGTAGCAGGCAGTAGCTCCTAGGGCAGAAGCACCAAGGGCTTTTTTTTTAATTAATTAATTAATTAATTTATTTATTTATTTTAGCGTTTAGCAGGGCGTACAGGGCGCTGCAGAGGCGGCTCGGGCAGGGCAGGGTAGGGCGCCAGCGTGCGCAGGGCAGGGCGCTGGCGCATTGGCAGGGCAGGGCGCTGGCGCGGGCAGCAGCGCGCACGGGCAGGGCGGCGCTGGGCAGCGAGTGCAGGCCCGCGGCAGGCGCAAAATGCAGGCACGGCGGGCGCAAGGGGCGGGCCCGCGGCGGGCGTAGTGGACAGGTGCGGGAGGGGCGAACGGGCGGGCCCGTGACGGGCCGAATGGGTAGGCGCGGCGGCGCGAAGGCAGGGCCCGCGGCGGGCCTAACGGGCGGGCGCGGCAGCGGGCGTAACGGGCAGGCGCGGCGGCGCGAAGGGAGGGCCCGCGGCGGGCCTAACGGGCAGGCGGTAGGGCGCGACGCGCAGGGAAGCAGGGCACGGGGCAGGGCAGGGCGTGCGCGAGGCAGCGTGGCGTGGGGCAGGGCAGGGCGTGCGCGATGCAGCGCGACGCAGGGCAGGGCAGGGCATGCGCGATGCAGCGCGACGCGGGGCAGGGGCAGGGCGTGCACGGGGCAACGCGACGCGGGGCAGGGCAGGGCGTCCGCGAGGAAGCGCGACGCGGGGCAGGGCAGGGCGTGCGCGGGGCAGCGCGACGCAGGGCTGGGCGTGCACGGGCAGTGTGACGCAGGGCAAGGCAGGGCAGGGCACGCGCTGACGGCGCAGCGCAGGGCAGGGCGTGGGGTAACGCGGTAACCGCAGTCGGTCACTAAGTAATGGTGGGCCCGAAAAAAAAAACGGTCCTAAGCTAGGACCTGCTCTGAAACCATGTCAAGAATGCAAGCAGAAAGTTAGAAACAGAAAAGGTGTTTTCACTAGCAGCAGATAGGATACATATAGCAAACCCTAAATTGGGTTGTACTCACTATAGAGTACCCCACTGCAGACTAGACGGCGCGCGGGTCCACAGGGCAGCGCGCGCGGGTCCACGGGGCAGCGCACGCGGGTCCCCTGGGGCGACGCGCGGGTTGACGGGGGCTGCGCGCGGGTCGACAGGGTAGCGCGCGAGGGTTCCACGGGGCGGCGCGCGAGTCGACGGGGCAGCGCGCGGGTCCACGGGGCAGCGCGCGCGGGTCTCCTGGGGCGACGCGCGGGTTGACGGGGGCAGCACGCCGAGCAGAAAACCGCCGCGCGCCCTGGGCGTGCGACGGGCAGAAAACCGCCGCGCTGAGGCACCTTATGCGCGTCCAACTCCAACTTTCGGAGTTTAGGCTCGGTCCGTCGACCTCGCCTTCCGAACGTTCCTCGCGTCGCATTCGAGGTCCCACGACCCTGGCCTAGCTAGCTCTTGCTATATTATCCCTAGGCCTCATTATTTGGTCATACAGTGTAATCACTTCCGTGATATTGCATTATGCGCAACTCTTCTTCTTACAACTCATAACACTTGGTATCAGAGCTACTTTCGTAGGTTACCCTCGCGTTTCTTGAGTAGTTTAGTGATGGGGTGCGATGGACTTGGTGGGCTGCAAAGCAGTCAGCTGCAAAATATATACGATTATTTCGCCCTGACTACGTTTGCATTTGCGCCTTCATCAAAGTCATAAAAATCGTTGTAAACCCTTTGCTCGTTAGACGGAGCTTGCGACATATGGAGCAGGCCGAGTTCAACGATTTTATGCAATAGTTCCAAGCGATGCGGACCAACTTGCAGACCATGTCTGCCGAAGTGGAGCGCATGAGGGACGAAAACGACGAGCTACGCCAAACGCGGAGTGCAACGCGTCAGGAGCCGCCCGTCGTCGATGAACTGAGCAGTAGCTCATCGCTCAATGAGGTCGTACTTAGCGAGCTACAGGGATCCTTGGATGCTGAAGACGAATGGCGGTCGTGGCAGCAACAGGCGCAGGAAGCGCCAGAACAACAGCAAGAGTCGCAAGCAGCACCAAGACAACAGTCGCGAACAGTGCCGAAAAGGACGTCAGCGACGATTCCGGTGCTGGCTTCGACAGCACCCACGGTGCATGCAGCAACAGCAGTTTCTACAACTATCAAAATCAAACCGACAAACCCGCCCCTGTTCAACCCGAGCGACAAGAATGTTACTGTGTCTGCATGGTTGTTCGGCGTTGAGGTTTTCTTTAATGCTGCGCAAATTGCTGATGATGCCACGAACATTAATTTTGCAGTGTCGCTGTTCCGAGGACCGGCGTTGGAGTGGTGGCGACGCACACTACACACAGAGGGGACTCCGGCAGGGATATCACGTTACGATTAGGACAGACCATAAGTCATTACAGTATATGCGCAGCCAACCACAGCTCAACCCGCGGCAAATCAGGTGGCTCGATTACCTCGAGTCCAGTTTCAGCTACACCATCACGTACAAGAAGGGTGCCAACAACATCGCCGACGCACTGACCCACCCAACTATGCAGACCGCAGCAGTACTAATCGCCCATTCCAACCCGCTTCTATCAGGACTACTCACCCATAGATACAGGACTGATCGATTCTTCAAGTGAAACCACCTACAGGTCACCACGCCACACATGCATTATTTCCTAAAAGTCAGTACCAACCGATTTTGGGTCCCGTCATACCAACCCTTACGAGAGTTGCTAACGCAGGAGGTTCACGACTCTAACCTCTCCGGGCATTTTGGCGTCGACAATACACTGAAGCTGCTGCTGCGAAATTACTATTGGCCCGACATGGCGTCGGACGTGCAGCACTACGTGACAGCCTGCCCAACCTGCCAAGCCATAAAGGCGTCGCGACAATGCCCAGCTGGATTGCTGCAGCCCCTCGAGCCACCCGAACGACCGTGGCAACAAGTGCGATGGATTTCGTCACAGGACTGCCCGTTGGCGCAAGTGGCAACGACTCGGTGTTGGTCGTCGTTGACCGATTAACGAAAATGGCACATTTTGCACCATGCCGTACGACATGGGGGAGAGTGGGTGGGTTGCCTGGCAGTTGGAGCGGCAGCTGGACGCACTGCAGCAGTCCTTGGGCGTGCAGATAGCGCTGCTGAAGCTGGACCCCACCCCAAGGATATGGTGGAGGGCTGGAGGGTTGCCTGTTAGAGGGCGTGTTGGGGTAAAAGGGCGTGGGGGTGAGTGAGTGGGTTGCCTGGCGGCAGCTGGACACGTTGCAGCAGTCGCTGGGCGTGCAGATCGAGCTGCTGAACATGGACCCCAAAGACATGGTGGAGGACTGGAGGTGCGTGAGGGGGGTGACGGCATGAGTCGGCAAGCGGGATTGGCATGGGCATGGGTGGGCGGGAGAGTGAGTGGGTGCCCACGCAGCAGTTGGAGTGGAAGCAGTCCCTAGGCGACGTGTAGATAGAACTGCTGAATTTGGACCCGAAAGACATGGTGGAGGACTGGAGGTGAGCTTTGAGAGGGTATGGGTGGGTGAAGGGTGCGGTGTGGGCATGGGCGTGGGGGTGAGTGAGTGGGTTGCCTGGCAGCTGGACGCGTTGCAACAGTCACTGGGCGTGCAGATAGGGCTGCTGAATCTGGACCCCAAAGATATGGTGGAGGACTGGAGGTGAGCTGGGGTTGGCAGCATGGAGAGGGAGCGGTGTGGGAGTGGGTGTGTGGGTGGGTTGGTGAGTGGGTTGCCTTGGTGCAGTTGGAACGGCAGCTGTTGGCACTGCAGCAGTCGCTGGGCGTGCAGATAAAGTTGCTGAACCTTGGGTGGAGGGCTGGAGGGTCTGCATGGGGTGTTGAGGTGACAGCATGGGGTGTGGGAGAACATGAGCGTCTGCAGCCACTCCTGCTTACCAATTCCTCCTCTCTCTCCCCTCCTTCCCTCCCCACCCCCACCCCCACCCCCACCCCATCCCCCTCCCGGTTAATCTGCAAGGAGTGGCAGCAAACAATGGCAAGGGTTCAGGGGCTACAAAAGTACAGCTCACTAGCAGCGACTCCGGCTTACCATGAGCTCCTCTCCCCCCAACCCCACCCCCTCCTGCACCCCCACCCTCATCCCCACCTCCACCCTCCTCCCTGTTCATTTACAGGGAGTGGGAGCAAACAATGGCAAGGATTCGGGGGCTACCAAAGCACAGCTCACAGGTCCTGCTTTCCAAGAGCTCCTCTCCCCTGATTTTCCCCCCCGCAACCCCACCCCCAAACCCAACCCCAACCCTACCAACCACCGATCAACCTGCAGGGTGTGGCAGCAAACGATGGCAAGAAGTTGGGGGTTACCAAAGTACAGCTCGCTAGCAGCAGCGAAACCAGGTGACTTTTGAGTCGACTCAAAAGAAGTTGGGGGTTACCAAAGTACAGCTCGCTAGCAGCAGCAAAACTACCACCACCCCTCTCCACATCTGAAGAGCTTTGAGGCGCCTCGAAAGTACAGCGCACTAGCAGCAGCCAAACCACCACCACCCCCTTTCCACTTCTGAGAGCCAACACCAACGCCACTACGAGCAACTGCACACCTGCCTCTTCCCCTCTCCCTCCCTCTCAACTAACTTTTGAGACGTCTCAAAAGCAGCCAAACCACCACCACCCCTTTTCCACATCTGAGAGCCAACACCAGTACAAGGAACACCACCAACACCGCCTCTTCCCCCTCTCCCTCCCTCCCAACAGACCAGAGAGGCATATACTGTGCTGCACTGCATTGCACTGGCTCAATGTGTAGAGGTACAGGTAACAGGATGTGCACTTGAGAATTCACTGAGATCCCTTGCAAGGTTGCAGATAGGAACCCTGCCTGGCAGAAAAAGCTTTTAGTGTACTGCACTGTAGTGTTGTCCTCCACAAGTGGAGATAACAAACGGTGTGTTCTTGAAAATTCATTGAGATTTTTTGCAAAATTGCAGCGAGGAAACCCTGCCTGGCAGGAAGCATTTAGTGTACTGCACTGTAGCGTTCTGTGTACAAGTGGAGCTGTTCTAATTCTACCATCCAGGTGCAGCTTGTTGGCAGGCGAAAGCGTGCTAGGAGCTACCGATAGTACGCTGTCTTGCACGAATACATAGTGCTTTGTATGCCCGTTTCTGTTTTTGAGGTGCCTCAAAAATCAAGAGCGCGTTTGGTAAACTAGTTTACGCTGTCAAGCAGGAGTACCGTGCATAGTGCTTTGTATGTTCGTTTCTTTGTTTCACTAGCGAAAGGTGCCAGAATTGAATGAGCCAGCTTTCAAATACACACCAGGCCTAGCACATGCCAGCACAAAACCATCAATGATACAACAACACAAAACAAATCAACCAGCACAAAGCTACAGCCCCATGACTGCCACTACTGCCCTAGCAGTTCCACCCTTGGATCGCCGCGGATTGCCGTGAATCGCCGCGGATCGTCGCACTGCCCGGTCTATGCCAAAAGCTCTCCCCCCACCCTCCCCCCCCCCCCCCTCCCCCCCCCCCCCCCCTGGGGTCTTCCATGTTCGTGCTCGCTGTGGCGGAGGCGAGCTTAAGGAGCTGTTACGGGCGTTGAGGTTCCGCTTTCACGGCTTTTCACAAGGTGCTCCGCCGTCTGCGGCTTTGCCATTTTCACGGTGGTTGTCGTCTTGCTAGTAGACAGGTGCACCGCCGTCTCCGGGGCTTCCATATTCGCGGGCGCGGATAAGGCTGTCGTCCTAAAGTGTTCCGCCGTCTGCGGCTTTGCCATTTTCACGGTGGCTGTCGTCTTGCTAGTCGCAAGGTGCTCCGCAGGCTCCGGTTCTTCCATTTTGATGGGCGTGGATTCCCCCAACTAACAGACCTCCGCCTTGCAGAATGCGCCGCGCGGCGGTGAATCCCTTGGATGCTGCTGCGCAGAGAACAACGGAAGCCCAGAGGGGCTTAGGTCAGCCCAGACTACAATTGTACCAGAACTAGTAGTAGTATCCAAATGCAGCATAGATAAAACATCATCACGGTATACACACTTCGCCCACACGCAGATCCCGACTCAGATAAATGACTTCCGGCGATCGGAACGGGAATGCACCACGATAGTAGACGCGGATCTTACCAGCCAGCTTACCACCTACTCAAAGTATAACCGAATCTGAACCGAATGCTCCAGATACTACTCACGTAGTACGAATGCACCGGCCCGGAGCTTACCAGCCGCTGTATGGGATGTTGACGCCAAGAGCAGCACAAACAGAAGCACCGGCAGCACAGCCGTGGTCGCAACACCCTGCTTCGTCCGAGCCATGATAAATTGAGAGGAATAGCCGGTGAGCAAGAACGGGGAGAGGCTGGCTGGGATGTTAGGGAGGAAGGTAAGCGTCTACTGATGAGAATGCGAGACGACGCGCGTGTTATATAGGACTCCCCATTACTAGGAGTGGGATCGTCGTGGGGTTGGGACTCCGCACGACGTACTTTGTCTTTGCGATGCTGTGCGTGGCGCTCACACGCTGTGCGTGACGCTCACACGCTGTGCGGCCAACGCGGGAATGTTGCGCATGTTTCGGCGTGCAAACCGTCGCCAGGTGGGACTTTCCCAAGCCCAGCGGCTGCCCAAATCCAAGCTATGCACGCGCAACAGCAGGCAGGTTTTCCCGGAACAGCAGCGAGGTTCAAGCAGTGTGTTGGAGAGGGGAGTGGGGCTGAGGGGGAGGACGAAGGAGAGACTCACGGATACTTTTTTCCCGCCAGGTCGAATGATTGTGGGTGGGAGTTGCGTGGTGCACATATTTCGCAGGCGTTGCGAACGGCGATGCGAATTTCGCGAGATGGAACTCTCCCCAGACCGGCGGCTGCGCGAACCCAATCATCCACTGTCGTCAATGTTGTCGCGCCGCAGGTTCTTACATAATCAGCTATCGCGCCGCTGAGTTTTCATAATCGGTGGAGATGTTGGCGCAGTTTTGAGTTTCTAGATTTGCTGGGTACACTACTCTGTTGGGTTGCTGGTGTGAAAGGGAAACTCATGAACAATGTACGTGACACTTTCACAATATTGTTGCTAAGGTCAGTGGGAATTGCAAGTGTTTATTTACAAGTGTGACTGGTGGAGCCGCACTTACGTAAGGATTTTGCCTTTGCGGATAGGGGAGAGTGAGACATTTTGGCGCGATGACCCATTTTCGCGCCAGGTCAAATCTCAATTCAGGAGATCCACCTCCCCCTGCCCGCATGCTTCGCAGGTGTTTGCATGTGGTTACCCAGCCAACACCTGCGAGGCAAGCGCGATTGTCCCAGTTCAGGCATTTCCGAAAGATTCGCCCAGTCCAGAAACTAGTTCGCATCATTCGCGGCCGATAGTTGCGGAGTGGGGCCAATTTGCAGGTTCGAATTCGTCACTCCAGTTATAAAAATGATTCCCTACAGACTTGTAGTGAACTTCGTTAATCACTGGAGCGTTAACTTGTACTGCAACTTTGCATCGTGTGCCACTCATTCTTTGTTTGTAATAAACAAATTCTTTAGCTTCACATCTCACTGCACGAACTGGAAGCAATGAGAGATCTGTTATGCTGGCATACAGACAGGATATGTTGCCCAGCTTGACCACTTCCACTCTCTTTTGTCATTGCAGTGAGTGTAAATACCGAACTAGTGAAAGATATTAATGGAAGATTTCTTTGAGCGTGCATTAGAACATGTTAAGAATTAACAAGCACGAATGATGTAAACTATCGAGAGAGTTGGTAGAAATAAAAACCTAAAGGGATTGTACCCCATGTTGGCTACCCCGCTATAGCCTACCCATTATACCATAGCATACCGTATTACCCCGGATAAAAGCGCACTTGCGCTTATAATAAAGCAGTGTTTTTCAGGGGGGTGCGCTTATAATTGAGTAAAAAATATAAGCGCATGCTCCTATAAAATGACAAATACAAAAATATAAATTGAATGCACCAATTTGTACGTCTCATCCTTGCGATTTCAATCGAATCGGAATTGTAGAGTGTCACAGATCAGAACCCCGCACAGACGACTTCTCTGCCGGCGCACAGAGACAAAGAACAGTGTAACACCTCACTTAGAGGGTGTGCCAGCTCGTGCTGACTGTGAAAGTTTAAAAGGAAGAAGAGGGGTTGCACTAGCAAGAATGAGGATACAAATAGCAAACCCTAGAAGGGTTGTACTCGCTATAGAGCACCCCACTACAGGCTAGAGCATAATATTCTGACACACCCCCATAGCCAAAGTGGGGTGTAATCAGCAGAGCAAGCAAAGCAGTACAAGCTCAGGGTGGATCACAATGTCACCACACATTCTGAGCACAAGTTCAAGAAGCAATAGTTTAAAGTTCACAATTATGAGCAAAGCTAGAGGCTATCGCAGAGGGCAAGTGAGGAGGAGGAGAGACTGTGGGGGAGAGAAGATGGGAGGCGACTGCTGACGCTGCAGACACACAGACGAGCTGCTGGCTCAGTGGCTACCGGAACAACGCTCCGGACTACTGGGGTAACTGGCCCCGCGGCTAAAAGTAGCGGCAGACGAGCAACGGACCCACGGGCGACTGGCGACTACCGGAGATTGTAGCCTCCGGACTGCTGCTGCTGCTGACGACAAGACTGCTGCCTCCACTCGACCTCCCCCAAACAGTACCACCCCTCCTGACACACACCCGCTGCTACACCGCTAGCTCCACTCCCCCTTCACCCCCCCTTAGCACCACTCCAACGGCTCCAACAAGTCCACCCCCCCTCAGCGGCAGCTGCAGCACAGGGAGACGGAGGAGGAGGAGGAGCAGGGAACGGCACACAGTAGTTTCACCCCCATACCCCTCACCCCCAAACCCTAATTCAGGAGAACGGGCTGTAGGAGGGGTGGGGCGCCAGCAGAAGCACGGGGGACAGCGGGGAGGGCAGGGGCAGCGAGGAAAGGGCCGCCCACGGGCCTGGCACAGCCTCCCGAACCGCGCGCAGGCGGCCCGAGCCGCGCGCGGGCCTGGCGCAGCCCGTACGGGCCGCGCGCGGGCCTGGCGCAGCCCGTACGGGCCGCGCGCGGGTCTGGCGCAGCCCGTACGGGCCGCGCGCAGGCCTGGCGCAGCCCGTACGGGCCGCGCGCCGGCTGTACGGGCCGCGCGCAGGCCACGACGGGCGACGGGGGGCGACGCGCGGGTCCCCGTCGCCCGTCGCAGCGCCTCCCGAGGGCGACGCGGCGAGTGACGGGGTAGAAGCCCGCCGCGCGCCTCGGGGCGCACAGCGGGCAGAGAACCGCCGCGCGCCACGGGGCGCACGGCGGGCAGAAAACCGCCGCGCGCCTCGGGGCGCACGGCGGGAAGAAAAACTGCCGCACGCCACGGGGCGTGCGGCACAGAAGGTAGTAGTGGAAGTTGCAGCGGAAGCAACGAGGTGGTGAGCCCACCCACAGGATCGATCCAAGGGGATCGACCTGCTCTGATAGCATGTGAAAGTTTAAGAGAAGAAGGAGGGTTGCACTAGCAAGAATGAGGATACAAATAGCAAACCCTAGAAGGATTGTACTCGCTATAGAGCACCCCACTACAGGCTAGAGCATAATATTCTGACACTGACTGGACGCGTAGGAAGTGAGGTCTTCGAAAGTCAACCCCTGCGAAAATGGGTTGTGACCTCGCTGCAAATTTGAAATTCGTTAATGTTTATAAAAAGACTTAGAATAAAAATTACACATGCGCTTATAATATGTCAAGGTTTTATAAGGGGTGCGCTTATAATTGAGGATCCGCCATAAGCGCATTGCTCCAGATATAAACGCATGCGCTTTTAATAGGCATGCGGTTATATCCGGGGCGATACGGTATATATAGTTTGACACACCCCCATTGGCAAAGTGGGGGAAAACAAGGGGTCACAAGACCAGTCAAGAAAAGCAATGCAAGCCCAGGGTGGATCACAACGTCACCACACACTCCGAGCACAAGCAAAAGGGTCACAAGGCCAGTTCACATGCAGAGGTATATATGCAACAACAACAGTACAGTGATCACTACCTAGCAAGAGTAAACATACAGGTAGATATATATAGATCACAGTACAACCAAAGTCTACAACAAGTGAGGAAACGTAGGCACCAGGCCAAGAGTAGTGCAGAAGCGCTGATGATCACCAGCCGGAAGGGCCTTGGTGAACACATCAGCCGTGTTGGCTCGGGTGGGCACGTGGGCGACACGAAGCTGCAACGCTGCTGCAACCCTCGAGCAAGGAAGTAACGCAGAGCGATGTGCTTCTTTCTGTGCTCTAGTCTGTGGTCCTGACACAAGGCAATGACAGCCTTGTTGTCGACGTACAGAACTGGAGGAGAACGAGGCCTCTCTCCCAAGTCGGTCAGCAGGTAGGTGAGCCAGCGTAACTCCTGTGCAGCCATGGCTGTGGCGTAGATCTCAGCCTCACAACTGGAGCTGAGAACAGAAGACGAGCGGGTAGACCGCCAAGAAACAGAGCCAGAGCCAAGGCTGAAGGTGTAACCCTGTGACGACCGCTGCGTAGCCAGGTCGTCAACCCAAGAAGCGTCTGAGTGCCCAGTGAGGACAACTGAGCTCCGCCCTCCAAGCACGAGCCCCATGCCCGATGTACTGCACAAGTAGCGCAGTACCCTCTTCGCAGAATCGAAGTGCACCTTTCGGTGCCTACCAGGAGCCACATAGCGTGCCAGAAGGCCAAGAGGGCATGCAAGGTCAGGACGAGTGCAGGTCATCAGGTACATGAGGCAGCCCACTAGCTCTGGGTACGGACCACTCGGCTCTACGGACTCGTCCGAAGGTGGAGCTGAGAGCAAGTGACCTGTAGCCAGGGGAGTGGACTGTGGCGAGGACCAAGTGAAGCGGAAGCGCTGAAGGACCTGCTGCACCATGTGTGACTGAGTCAGTGTGATGGTGCGCCGTGCTCTGTCTTGGGTGATCTGCAAGCCAAGGTAGCTGCGCAGCTCACCCAGGTCTGTGCACGTGTGTCTCCTCTGCAGTCGGACTTCACAAGGGCGAGAGCCTCAGTTTCAGCAGTGGCAAAGACCAAGTCGTCGACGTACACGAGGATGTAGAACGGCGGCAACGAAGTGTCGGTGCGCAGAAACAGCGACGGGTCAGCAGTGGAAGGTGAAAACCCAAGAGCCGCAAGTGTCGTCCTCAGTGTGTCGTGCCACTCACGAAGCGCCTGACGGAGACCGTAGACTGGCCGGCGGAGGCTCCACTGGGTACCAGGAGGGAACGACCCAGTGAAGCCAGGTGGGCGGCGCAGCCAGATCTCCTCGTGCAGACTGCCCTGTAAGAATGCTGTGCTGAAGTCCACAGAGTGAAGCTCGTAGTCACGCTGAACGGCAACGTGCAACAGCACCCGAAGACTGGTCATCTTCGGGGTGGGAGAGAAGGTATGGAAGAAGTCAACTCCCTGTCGCTGTCTGAAGCCTCGTGCAACGTAACGAGCCTTGAAGACAGGCGGAGAGCCTGGCGGCCGCTTCACCCTGAAAATCCACATGCCATCGACTACGTTTTCCCCAGGAGGGCAAACTGCGTCGACGTAAGTGCCAGTGGACTTCCAGGATGCCATATCTGCGTCCATGGCTGTCTGCCACTGAGAGGAGTACTCACCCGCTATCGCCTCACCGTAAGAGCGTGGGGTCGGGATGTCTGGAGCATCCGGGTCTCCCTCAGAGGCAAGCAGCATGGCCACGAGATGAGGCGCAGCGGCTGCAAGACACTCAAAGTCCTCCTGCCTGTCCTCAAGGACGTCCGTGCCAAGAGCACACTCAACCCCGACGGACGGAGGACAGACAGACTCAGACTCAGCAACAAGACTAGCAGCGAAGTCGATACGACAGACAGCAGCAAAGTCAACAAGCTCAGAGACTAAGGCAGACGCAGCAGCAGACTCAAACGACGAGTCTGTGACAACAGTGGCTATCAGACGCGTGACAGTGGGGTGAGCAGCACGAACCAGGTCAGACTCAGGGTCCTGAACGTCAGGCAGAGAAGACGCAGGAGGAGTTGGCAAGGGAACACGCTGTGGAACAGAGGAAGGACGAAGTGCCATAGCGTGCGTGCCAGGGACAGGAGGCGGACGCTCACGAGGAACACGACTACCAGTGCGACGCGCGCGAACAAGCGAGGCAGGACGAGACGCAGGCTCACGACACTCTGTAAGCGAGTCTGTCTGCTCAGTGTAAGGAGAAGGAGCAGGCAGTGGTGCGCCGGGCTGTAACGGGAGGCTAGTAGAAGACGGGAGGCTAAGAACCTGGCGAAGCACGGAGTCAGGCGGTGGCAGAGACGACAGTGACGGCGGAGCAAAAACCAGTCGCGGCGGTGCAGTGCCACCAGTACCAGTAGCTCCAGTGCCACCAGTACCAGCAGCTCCAGAACCTCCAGCCTCAGGGCCTCCAGCAGCAGCACCTCCAGCTCCAGTGACTCCAGCAGCAGCACCACCAGCTCTAGCGCCTCCAGCAGCTCCAGAACCTCCAGCTCAAGCACCTCCAGCAGCAGCACCTCCAGCTTCAGTGACTCCAGCAGCAGCACCTCCAGCTCGAGCTCCTCCATCAGCTCCAGAACCTCCAGCTCCAGCGCCACTAGTAGCAGCACCCCCAGAATCGGCACCTCAAGCCCCAGGGTCCCCAACTCCAGAGTCGACAGTACCAGCTCCAGGGCCTCCAGCAGCAACACCCCCAGAACCGGCACCTCCAGCTCCAGGGTCGACAGCACCAGCTCCAGGGCCTCCAGCCCCAGTACCTCCAGCAGCAGCACCCCCAGAGCCGACATCTCTAGCTCCAGGAGCGGTACTAGTCCCGGCAGCTCCAGTACCTCCAGTACGAGAACCTCCAGGACCAGAGACACCAGCACTCCCAACGCCTCCACGACAAGCAGCTCCAGCAGCACGACTCCTCAGGCGGGTACGCGACGCAAGCCACTCTCGTGCCTGCTGTGGTGAGACAGGCCCGCGTCGTGAAACGAGACCCAGAGGAACGCCAGCAGACTCAGCACCCCCCGACCCGGCACCCTCCGGCTCAGCACCCCCAGGCTCCGCACTCGTAGGCTCAGCACCCCCAGGCAACGCAACCCCCAGCACCTCACGGACGGGCTCAGCACCCCCAGACTCCGGAGCCGCAGGCTCAGCACCCCCAGGAGTAGTTACAGTCCCGGCAGCTCCAGTACCTCCAGTACGAGCACTTCCAGGACAAGAGACACCAGCACTCCCGCGCCTCTACAACAAGCAGCTCCAGCAGCACGACTCCTCAGGCGGGTACGCGACGCAAGCCACGCTCGTGCCTGCTGTGGTGAGACAGGCCCGCGTCGTGGAACGAGACCCAGAGGAACGCCAGCAGACTCAGCACCCCCCGACCCGGCACCCTCCGATTCAGCACCCCCAGACTCCGCAGCCGCAAGCTCAGCACCCCCAGGCTCCGCACTCCCCAGCACCTCACGCACAGGCTCAGCACCCCCAGACGCAGCACCCCCAGCAGCACCTCCCGCAACAGCACCTGAGTCGCTAGTGACCTCTACAGGCTCAGCCACAGGTGGCGGGTCTACCTGAGACACACCTGAAGGAGCAGGACCCTGAGGGGGGAGGGGGTCTACCGGAGGGGGACCTGGAGCGAGGAAAAGCGGCGGGGGAGGGAGAGGGGCAGTGCGGTAGCGGAAGAGATAGTAGAAAGGAACCGACTCGTCAAAGGTGACGTCCTGAGAGGGGAAGACACGGCGTGAGGTGGGGTGGTAAAACTGCCAGCCAGGCGCGTCAGGGACAAAGCCAAGGAAGACACAAGGAATGGTGCGGGAGGAGAGCTTGTCCGCGGACGTATCGCGGACAAGGGCACGAGCACCCCAGACCCGGAAATGCGACGCATCGCCAACCTCCCCGTCCAACGCAGTGTGGGCGAGGTCTCCGGCAAGGAGACACGGGGCCAGAGGTTGAGCTGCTGCGCGGCGTACCGGACTGCAAACGGCCATAGAAAATGGGGAGCCACCGCATGGATCAAGGAGGTACGAGCGACTTCCATGACTAAGCCAATGCGGCGCTCAGCAACCCCATTTTGCTGCGGTGAGCCCAGAAGCGTGAACGTCTGCTCGATGCCCTCCCCCTGACAGAAGGCCCGCAAGAGGTCGGAGGTGAACTCACCACCTCTGTCAGAGTGCAGACGGAGGACAGGGAGGTCCTGGCGGAACCTGCGGCGGAGCTAGAGACGAACTGCTTGGATCCAAGGGATCGGGACAGCAGGGACCTCACCCTTGGTGCGCAAGGGGAAGACCGTGGTGTAACGCGAGTAGTCGTTGACAACCAGCAGAAAGTACCGCTCACCGCCCTGTCCACGCACGCGGGCTCGGCCCCACACGTCCAGGTTGAGGGTTTGCAGAGGAGCCTCTGTCGGGGGAAACGAGGAGGAGTGAGGAGCGGCGCGCTGTCGCCCCTCGATGCAAAGAAGGCAGGGCGGCGCAGGCGAGGCAGGGAGGGGAGAGAGAGACTTGGGAAGACCAGACACAAGGAGGCGACGGTGCATGCCACGGGGACGTGGCAAGGAGGGGTGACCCAGGCGGTGGTGCCAGAGAAGAGTCTGGTGCGACAGGGAGCGACACTCACAGGGGGAGGCTACCAGACCTGACGCAGACACCTGACCAACAGCAGCTACCTGAGGAGACACAGTCGTCAGTGTGTAAAGACTCGACCTTGGCCGACGGGTGAACGTGGCCAGGTGACGGCCAGTCCTGGAGCACGCTGTCCTCCATGGGTAAAGGTGTCAACCCAATGATCCCGGAGGACGGCGTTGCTCACCAAGTTCATCAAGAACGAGGGGAGGTGGAGACCTGACAGTGAGCCAGACGGAACCGCCGGGAACGGAAGCACAGTGGTGGACCGTGCAAGAACTAGGCCCCCTGAGGGGTCAGCCAGAGAGACTGCAACAGGTGCAGGGAGTGGTGTGAGTGCGGTACTGTCACGGAAGAAACAGCGGGAAGCACCTGAGTCAAGCGTGAAGGTGTGCAAGGCCTCAGGAGACGCAGTACCTGAGAGAGCAGACTCACCAGCACCTAAGGCAGCAGCCTCACTAGCACCTAGAGCAGCAACCTCTATACCGGGGTCGTACTGCACACACAGGTAACAGTCACTCCCAGCACCACCAGGCAAAGCAGACATGGCAATAAGGATGGCGTCATTGTCTAAAGCAAAGACATCAATGCCCGACCTAAGAAGCTCAAGCCAGTGGGGGATCTCAGCCTCGTCGCCAAACTCTGCGTGCCAGGCGTCAGTCAAATAGGCGAAGCAGCGGGACTGTGCGTGGCCAAGTGTCCCACAGGTCTGACCAGCTTGACGACCTGTGCGAATGACGTACGGACAGCGACCAGGACTCGGAGACGTCCCACGCTGGTAAAGCCACTCACGAAGCTGTTGGGGTGTAAGGGTCGGACGCCGCCGTAGCTGCATCTGGCCACCGCCAGAGACTCCACACCACACAGCTCCACAGTGACTGCTCCCCCCTACCCATGAGCACCCCCTTTGTCCATGAGCACCTACCCTACCCATGAGCACCTCTCCCTACCCATGAACATCCCCCTTGACTATGAACAAACCTTCTACCCATAAGCACCCCCCATACCCATGAGCAACCCCCATACCCATGAGCACCTATCTACCTATGAACATCTTCCTACCCATGAACAACCCCCCTTGTAAATTGCCCTTGAGCTGCGTCGTTGACTCCCCTCCCCTGTCGCTCTTGCAATCTTCCTTGCGACCTCCCCTCCCCTCCCACGCCGCACTTCTTATGTACCCATATTTGCCGTCGCTCTTCACTCTCCCCGCGCCTCTCATCCTTCTGTTGCCGTCGGCCTCTCTTGTTGGTGCAACCCTACGGTTTGCACTCGGCTTGTTGTCCGTGTGCGTGAATGTGTGTGTGTATGGAATGGTATGAGGGCATGGGATAATATATATTTCATGCTTATAATTGTGTGTGAATGTTGAGTCATGATGTCGAGTGTGTGTGTCGAGTCAATAGCGAGTTATCGCTAGACGCGTGTTACGCGGTCGTTTGTGTCTCGCGCGCGGTTTCTATTTTGTCGTGCGCGGTTTCTATTTTGTCCTGTGTCGAACGTTCGGCGTGTCGCAGGTGTGTGCAGCAGACCCATCAAGAACTCAAGGATGAGTTTGTGATGAAGAGCCCGAGCCTTGGTGTCAAGCCTCAAGTGATTTCGAAGCTTGCCAAAAGGGTACACCTCAAGATATTGAAGATAGTTACATTACTTTGTGTAGTGTAACATTTCACTTGGTGTAGGCCCTAGTGAAGGGTAGTTTCGAGACCCTTCGTGGTTGGGGACAGTGTGGCACTGTTCCACATCACTGTACCTCGGCTCTTGGGGTTTGTAGGAGCTGGGAGTCATTCCCAACTCGTAACTCTTCCTGGCCCCGTGTCTCTGCTCCAGAGACCTCGCCCACGGATTGACGGGGCGCTACAGGCTAAGTCGCTTCGGGCTAGGGCGCTTCGGGCTAGGGCACGTTACGGGGCGGTGGGCCCATGGGACCTTTTTTATCGCTCTGATACCATGTCAAGTTACAAAAATATAAGTTGACTAAGGAAAAGTGAAAACAAGCAAGATATAGCAAGCATAACCCTAACCCTAGGAAAACATGAAGTACACCTAGACTAACACAAATAAGCTATAACAAATATAGCTTGACACACTCCGTTGGACGGGACAGCCTGGTGATGCGTCGTCGTTTCGGGTCTGGGGCGCGCTCTCCCTTGTTCGCGATACCAAAGCGAGCAAGCTCTCTCCTCGCACTCTCCGTGTCTTCCTGGGCTTCCCCACCGACGCTCCGCCCTGGCAGTTCTACCACCCTGCCTCGCGTCGTGTTCTGTCCTCTCAGGACGTCACCTTCGACGAGTCGGTCTGTTACTACGGACTTCACCCACACTCGTCCCACCCGGTCCCCCTCACGCCTCTCTTCCTGGTACCAGTCCCCCCCCCCCGGTAGACCCCCTTCCCCCATAGGGTCCTGCTCCCTCAGGTGTGTCTCAGGTAGACCCACCCCCCTTGGATGAGCCAGTGGAGATCTCTTCTGGCCCCTCTGACCCAGCTGAGGGGAGTGACACCGCCGCCGACGAAACGGCGACCACTCGCCGCACTCCTCGCTTGGAGACCCCCCCGGGTTTCCCGCCTCGGCCGTCTTCACCACCTCCGCAGCCTGCTGCTGTGGACTCTGGAGCTGAGGCTGCTGGAGCTGGGCCTGGGGGTGGTACGTCTGGGGGTGTCCGCTCTCCTCGTTTGGCTACCCCCCCCCCGGTTTCCCGCCTCTGCAGCCTTCTGCAGTGGACACTGGAGCTGAGACTGCGGGTGCAGGGACTGAGGAAACTGAGCCTGCGGGTGCTGGGACTGAGGGTACTGAGCCTGCGGGTGCTGGGACTGAGGGCACTGAGCCTGCGGGTGCTGGGACTGAGGGTACTGAGCCTGAGGGTACTGAGCCTGGGGGTACTGAGACTTTGGGTGCTGACTCTGGGGGTGCTGAGACTTTGGGTGCTCACTCAAGGGGTGCTGCGATTCCTTCTGGAGGTCGTGGAGCTGGAGGTACTGGAGCTACTAGGCCTGGAGGTACTACTGGAGGTACTAGAGGTACTACTGGTGCTGGAGGTACTGGAGCTGCTGCTGGTGCTGGAGGTGCTGGAGCTGGAGGTACTAGAGGTGCTTCTGGTACTGGAGGTGCTCGAGCTACCACTACTGGAGGTACTGGAGCTGGACAGCCACCGCAGACTGCTCTACTTGAGACGCTCTCGCCGCAGGCGATTCGTGTGTGGGTCGTTCGGCGAGCCAGTCCTGGTGGTGGAGGTTACGGTCCTGCTGGTACTGGAGCTACTAGTCCAGGAGGTGCTGGAGGTGCTGGAGGTACTACTGGAGGTACTAGAGGTGCTGCTGGTGCTGGAGGTACTGGAGCTGGAGGTACTGGAGCTGCTGGTGATGGAGGTACTATTGTTACTGGAGGTGCTGGGGGTACTGGAGCTACTGGCACTGGAGGTGCTGGTGCTACTGGTGCTAGAGCTGCGGGAGCTGCTGACCCTGGAGGTGCTGGTGCTGCTGGTGCTGGAGGCGTTGGAGCAGGTGGTGCTGCTGGTGCTGGAGGTGCTGGAGGTGCTACTGGAGTTGCTGGCACGGGAGGTACTGGAGGTACTACTGGTGCTGGAGGCGCTGGAGCTGGAGCTGGAGGCACTGGAGGTACTGGAGGTACTACTGGTGCTCGAGGTGCTGGCGCTGTCGGAGCTCGTGGTACTGGAGGTGCTGGTGCTACTGGTGTTGGAGGTGTTGCTGGGGGTAATGGAGGAGCTGCTCGTGCTGGAGTTACGGGAGCTACTAGTGCTCTTCGCCACCTTCTCAGTCTTCCGCCAGGTGCTACTGACTTCCCTGTGGCAGGTACTATTCCGCAGTTACTGTTTCCACCGGCGGACCAGTCACAGCCGCCGCTGCTACCGCACTCCCCACTGCCTGCTCCTACACTGCGGTGACACAGTCCCTGACTGAGCGTCGAGAGCCTGAGACTCGTGCTTCCACCCCTGAGCGTCAAGAGCCTGAGTCTAGCTTTGACCTTGAGCCCGAGCCTAGAGCTGATGCCCGTGCTCGTGTTCCTCGTGTTCGTCGTCCACGTGCTCCGGCTGTCCCGGGCACTCACGATATGACACTCCGTCCTTCCTCTATTCCTCAGCGTGTTGTCCTACCGTTACCTCCTGCGTCCTCTCTTCCTGACGTTGCTGACCCTCCGTTTGACCTTGCTCGTGCGTCCAGTCCGACTGTTACTCGCTTCCTTGCTACGGTTGTGACAGACCCTACGTTCTCATCTCCTGCTGCGTCTGCCTTAGTCGCTGAGCTCGTTGACTTTGTTGCTGTGTACCGCCTAGACTACCTTGGGAGCCTTGTCTCTGACCCTGACCCTGCCTGTCCTCCGTCCGTCGGGGGTGAGACCGCCCTTGGCTGTACTGCCCTTGGCTGTGACGTTCTTGAGGACAGACAGGAGGAGCTGGAGTGCCTTGCGGCCGCTTCGCCCCATCACGCGACCATGCTGCTTGCCCCTGAGGGAGACCCGGATGCACTTGACATCCCCACCCCGCGCTCCTACAGGGAGGCGATTTCGGGTGAGTACTCCTCTCAGTGGCAGACAGCCATGGATGCAGAGATGGCTTCCTAGAATTCCACAGGCACCTACGTCGACGAGGTTCCCCCACCTGGGGCGAACATCGTCAGTGGCATGTGGATTTTCAGGGTGAAGCGGCCGCCGGGTTCTCCGCCTGCCTTCAAGGCACGTTACGTTGCTCGAGGCTTCAGTCAGCGTGAGGGGGTCGACTTCTTTCAGACCTTCTCCCCCACCCCGAAGATGACCACTCTTCGGGTGTTGCTACACGTTGCAGCTCAGCGTGACTACGAGCTGCACTCCCTCGACTTCTCGACAGCTTTCTTGCAGGGTAGCCTTCACGAGGCCATCTGGTTGCGCCGTCCACAGGGCTTCACTGGGTCGTTTCCTAAGGGTACCCAGTGGAGCCTACGGCGACCAGTGTACGGCCTGCGTCAGGCGCCCCGCGAGTGGCACGACACACTGAGGACGACACTTGTGGCTCTTGGGTTTGCTCCTTCGACTGCTGACCCGTCGCTGTTTCTACGCACCGACACTACTCTGCCGCCGTTCTACATCCTCGTGTACGTCGACGACTTGGTTTTTGCTACTGCTGACACTGAGGCCCTGGCCCTAGTGAAGGCGGAGCTGCAGGAGAGACACACCTGCACTGACCTGGGTGAGCTGCGGAGCTATCTTGGCTTGCAGATCACCCGGGACAGAGCACGGCGCACCATCACCCTCACTCAGTCACACATGGTTCACCAGGTCCTTTAGCGCTTCCGCTTCATGTACTCCTCGCCACAGTCCACTCCTCTGGCTACCGGCCACTCGCTCTCAGCTCCACCTTCGGACGAGTCCGTAGAGCCGAGTGGTCTGTACCCAGAGCTTGTGGGTTGCCTCATGTACCTGATGACGTGCATACGACCTGACCTCGCGTACCCTCTCAGCCTCTTGGCTCGCTACGTGGCACCTGGTCGACACCGAAAGGTGCACTTTGATGCTGCGAAGAGGGTACTGCGTTACTTGTGCAGCACATCGGGCATGGGGCTCGTGCTTGGAGGACGGGGTTCAGTGGTCCTCACAGGACACTCTGACGCTTCTTGGGCCGACGACCAGGCGACTCAGCGTTCGTCACAGGGCTACACCTTCAGTCTTGGCGCTGGTTCTGTCTCGTGGAGGTCCACTCGTTCTTCTTCTGTGCTTGGTTCCAGCTGTGAGGCCGAGATCTACGCTAGGGTCATGGCTGCACAGGAGCTCCGCTGGCTGACCTACCTGCTGACCGACTTGGGGGAGCGGCCTCGTTCTCCTCCAGTTCTGTACGTCGACAACAAGGCAATGCTTGCCTTGTGTCGCGAGCAGAGATTGGAGCACCGAACGAAGCACATTGCTCTTCGCTACTTCCTTGCGCGTGAGCTGCAGCAGCGTGGTCAGCTGCGCCTTGCTTTCGTGGCCTCTCGGGCCAACACTGCTGATGTCTTCACCAAGGCCCTTGGGGCTGGTGATCATCAGCGTTTCTTCACTGCTCTTGGGCTTGTGCCCACTCTGCCTCACCTGCTGGTTGCTTGACTTGCTCTTGTTGTACACCGGTATATATCTTTATACCTGCTTGTTTACTCTTGCCAGGTTGTGATCAGTGTACTGCCTTGCTATTATAACTCTGCATGTGAACTGGCCTTGTGGCCGCTTGCTTGTGCTCAGACTGTGTGGTGTCCTTGAGATCCACCCTGAGCTTTGCTTTGCTTTGCTTGTTCTCTTGCTTGACTGGTCTTGTGATCGTCTGTTGTGTTTGCTATCTCCCACTTAGCCTATGGGGGTGTGTCAAACTGTATGTTTGTGTTATCTCTAGGCTATAGTGGGTTAGGCTACAAGGGGTACAACACTTTAGGGTTAGGTACTTGTACTCATGCATGCTACCTAGTCCAGCATTCCTGCCTGCTTATTCTAACATGCGCAGCTGCCAGCGACTTGCACTGCCAGCCACTTGCAGCTGCACCCCAGCATTACACACTTTGAATGTGGAGAGCATTTCGATCCCCGCTAACATAACTCGCGCGAAATATACAGGATTGTACGAAATGTAGCACTGAGCTGCCAGGATACTGTCAAATGTGGCACTGACATTTCAGGATACCTCACCCTGTGCAGCCCTCGCAATTCAGGGCAAATTCTGATTTCCTAAAATCTGCCCTGAGGCCTCAGTGTACCCCCAAACGAATCTGAGGGCCTGCTTTGAACAATGACCAATCAGACTACCGATTTTTTTGCCGAAGTGCTACACGCCGCCTGGTTGGCGGAAACCCCCTGTATTACCGGTTTCAGTTCAGTGTGCACCCCCACTACAAGTCTGAGGCTCAGCCTACACTAATAAAATTAGGCTGAAATTTCATACAACTCATTAAAACAAACTCTGAAAAATCAGACAAGGTACGGTACATAAAAAAAATCTTAGACTTCAGACTAGGTACACAAAAAAAAGTCTGAACGGGCTCTGAATCAGACTTTAAAGTCTGATATATAGGGCTCTGCTCCCAGCGCGCGCGAAAACTTTACTGAAGACCCCATGTAACTTCGACTCGATTGAAAAATGCAAGCACGAGATCTACAGTTTGGTGTTAGAAAATATTAATATATATATGTCATTGTATAAGCGCTTACGCTTATAAATTTACTACATTATAAGCCCACCCCCCTAAAAAAACATGTTTTGTTATTCCCCCCCCCATGGGGGCTTATCCGGGGGGTGACGGTAAGCGCCCTCTGTCGAGAGTAAAGGGAAAAGGTGGATTGCACTATCGAGAAAGTTGGGTACAAGTAAAAAAAAACTATACCCTACATTAGCTACCCCACTAAAGCCTACATTCTATTATGACATAGGCATATAATTTGACACACCCCCATAGGCAAAGTGGGGGAGAGTAAGGGGTCACAAGACCAGTCAAGAGAAGCAAAGCAAGCTCAGGGTGGTTCACAACGTCACCAGACACACTGAGCACAAGCAAAGGGCCACAAGGCCAGTTCACATGCAGAGGTATATATGCAACAACAACAGTACAGTGATCTCTACCTAGCAGAGCAAGCATGCAGGTACATATATAGATCACAGTACAAGCAAAGTCTACAGCAAGTGAGGAAAAGTGGGCACAAGGCCTAACAAAGTGCACAAACGCTGATGATCACCAGACGGAAGTGCCTTGGTGAATATATCAGGAATGTTGGCCCGAGTGGCCACGTGTGCAAGACGAAGCTGACCACGCTGCTGCAACTCTCGAGCCAAGAAGTAACGCAGAGCGATGTGCTTCATTCTGTGCTCCAGTCTGTGCTCCTGACACAAGGCAATGGCGGCCTTGTTGTCGACGTACAGCACTGGAGGAGAACGAGGCCGCTCTCCCAAGTCGGTCAGTAGGTAGGTGAGCCAGCGTAACTCCTGTGCAGCCATGGCTGTGGCGTAGATCTCAGCCTCACAACTGGAGCTGAGAACTAAAGACGAGCGTGTAGAACGCCAAGAAACTGAACCAGAGCCAAGGCTGAAGGTGTAACCCTGTGACGACCGTTGGGTAGCGTGGTCGTCAACCCAAAAAGCGTCCGAATGACCAGCGAGGACAACGTCGCCCCGTCCTCCAAGCACGAGCCCCATGCCCGATGTACTGCACAAGTAGCGCAGTACCCTCTTAGCAACATCCATGTGCACCTTTCGGTGCCGACCAGGAGCCACGTAGCGAGCCAGAAGGCCAAGAGGGTACGCGAGGTCAGGACGAGTGCAGGTCATCAGGTACATGAGGCAGCCAACTAGCTCTGGGTAAGGACCACTCGGCTCTACGGACTCGTCCGAAGGTGGAGCTGAGAGCGAGTGACCTGTAGCCAGAGGAGTAGCCTGTGCCGAGGACCAGGTGAAGCCGAAGCGCTGAAGGACCTGCTGCACCATGTGTGACTGAGTGAGGATGATGGTGCGGCGTGCTCTGTCCCGGGTGATCTGCAAGCCAAGGTAACTGCGCAGCTCACCCAGGTCTGTGCACGTGTGTCTCTTCTGCAGCTCCGTCTTCACCAGGGCGAGAGCCTCAGTGTCAGCAGTGGCAAAGACCAAGTCGTCGACGTACACGAGGATGTAGAACGGCGGCAGCGAAGTGTCGGTGCGCAGAAACAGCGACGGGTCAGCAGTCGACGGAGCAAACCCAAGAGTCGCAAGTGTCGTCCTCGGTGTGTCGTGCCACTCACGTGGCGCCTGGCGGAGACTGTAGACCGGCCGCCAGAGGCTCCACTGGGTACCAGGAGGGAACGACCCAGTGAAGCTAGGCGGGCGGCGCAGCCAGATCTCCTCGTTCAGGCTGCCCTGCAAGTAAGCTGTGCTAAAGTCAAGAGAGTGAAGCTCGTAGTCACGCTGAGCGGCAACGTGCAGCAGCACCCGAAGAGTGGTCATCTTCGGGGTGGGGGAGAAGGTCTGGAAGAAGTCAACTCCCTCTCGCTGGCTGAAACCTCGAGCAACGTAACGAGCCTTGAAGACAGGCGGAGAACCTGGCGGCCGCTTCACCCTGAAAATCCACATGCCACTGACGATGTTCGCCCCAGGAGGGGGAACCTCGTCGACGTACGTGCCTGTGGACTTCCAGGATGCCATCTCTGCGTCCATGGCTGTCTGCCACTGAGAGGAGTACTCACCCGCGATCGCCTCAGCATAAGACACGAGATGAGGCGCAGCGGCTGCAAGACACTCAAGGTCCTCCTGCCTGTCCTTAAGGACGTCCGTGCCAAGAGCACACTCACCCCCGACGGACGGAGGACAGACAGACTCAGACTCAGCAACAAGACTAGCGGCGTAGTCTAGACGACAGGCAGCAGCAAAGTCAACAAGCTCAGCGACTAAGGCAGACGCAGCAGTAGACTCAAACGACGGGTCAGTGACAACTGTGGCTAGCAGACGCGTGACAGTAGGGTGAGCAGCACGAGCACGGTCAGACTCAGGCTCAGGAACGGTAGGCAGAGAAGACGCAGGAGGGGACGGCAGGGGAACACTCTGCGGAGGAGAGGAAGGACGACGGACTACAAGGTGGGTGCCGGGGACAGCTGGCTGACACGAACGAGGAACACGACGACCGGAACGACCAGAACGGACTGGCGAGACAGGACGCGACGCAGGCTCACGACGCTCAGTAAGACCCCCTGTCTGCTCAGTGTAAGGAGAAGGAGCAGGCAGCGGTGAGCCAGGCTGTAACGGAAGACCAGTAGACGAAGGGAGACTAAGAACCTGGCGAAGCACAGAGTCAGACGGTGGCTGAGACGACGGAGACGGTGGAGCAAAGAACAGGCGCGGCTGTGCAGTGCCACCAGCACCAGCAGCTCCAGCACCCCTAGCAGCTCCAGCACCTCCAGCAGCTCCAGAACCCTCAGCTCCAGCTCCTCCAGGACCAGCTCCACCAGCAGCAGCACCCCCAGAACCGGCACCTCCAGTCCCAGGGTCTCCAGCCTCAGTGTTTCCAGCAGCAGCGCCTACAGGCTCAGCACCTCCAGCCCAAGCAGCTCCAGTACCTCCAGTACGAGCACCTCCGGGACCAGCACCACTCCCAGCTCCAGTGACGTCAGCAGAAGTACCTCCAGCGGCAGAGCCCCGAGCTCCAGAAGCGCGACCCTGACGGCGACCGTACCAGTCGTGCAGCTGCTGTGAGGTGAGAGGCACACGCAGACGAAGGCGGCTACTCCAAGGAGACCGCGCAACAGCAGACTCAGAACCCTCAATGCCAGCACCCGCAGCATCTCCAGAACCTCCAGCGCCAGCACCCTCAGCAGCTCTAGAACCTCTAGCTCCAGCACCCTCAGCAGCTCCAGAACCTCCAGCAGAAACAACTCCAGTAGCAGAGTCACCAGCTCCAGCGCCTCCCGCAGCAGGACCCCTAGCTCCAGCAGTGCGACCCTGACGGCCAACGTACCACTCACGCAGCTACTGTGGGGAGAGAGGGAGTCGACGACGAGAGTGCAGCGGCGAGGTACCAGCGGAGCGACTACGGAGACGGCCGCTCCAGGGAGACTGCTCACCAGACACCTCAGCGCCCCCAGGTGCAGCACCCCCAGACCCAGCACCCCTAGACTCCTCACGCCCAGGTTCAGCACCTCAAGTCTCCGCACCCCCAGGCTCAGCACCCCCAGGCTCCGCACCCCCAGGCTCAGCACCCCCAGAAGCAGCACCCCAAGCAGGACCACCCTCAGCAGGACCTGAGTCACCAGTGACCTCAACCGGCGCAGTCAAGGGAGGAGGGTCTACCTGAGACACACTTGAAGGAGCAGGACCGGGAGCGGGGAGGGGGTCTACCTGGGGAGCACCTGGAGCGAGGAAGAGCGGCGGGGGGGGGAGAGGGGCAGTGCGGTAGGGGAAGAGACGGTAAAAGGGAACCGACTCGTCGAACGTGACGTCCTGAGAGGGGAACACACGGCGCGAGGTGGGGTGGTAAAACTGTCAACCAGGCGCGTCAGGGATAAAGCCAAGGAAGACACAGGGAACAGCGCGGGCGGAGAGCTTGTCCGCGGTGGTATCGCGGACAAAGGCACGAGCACCCCAGACCCGGAAACGCGACGCATCGCCAACCTTCCCCGTCCACAGCAGTGTGGGCGAGGTCTCCGGCAAGGAGACACGGGGCCAGAGGTTGAGCTAATGCGCGGCGTACCGGACCGCAAACGGCCACAGAAAATGGGGGGCAGCCGCATGGATCATGGAGGTACGAGCGACCTCCATGACTAAGCCAATGCGACGCTCAACAACCCCATTCTGCTGCGGAGAGGCCGGAAGCGTGAATGTCTGGCGGATGCCGTGCTCCGCACAGAAGGCTGCCAAGAGGTCGGAGGAAAACTCCCCACCTCTGTCAGAGTGCAGGCACAGGACGGGAAACTCCGTCCCGAACCGCTCGCGGAGCTGGAGACGAGCAGCGCGGATCCAAGGGATCAAAACATCAGGGACCTCTTCCTTGGTGCGCAAGGGGAAGACCGTGGTGTAACGCGTGTAGTCGTCGACGACCAGCAGGAAGTACCGCTCGTGGCCCTGTCCACGGACGCGGGCTGGGCCCCACACGTCCAGGTGGAGAGTCTGCAGGGGAGCCTCTGTGGGAGGGAACGAGGAGGAGTGAGGAGCGGCGCGCTGCCGCCCCTCGACACAGGGAAGACAGGGAGGAGCAGGCGAGGGTGGGAGGGGAGGGAGAACCCTGGGAAGACCAGAGACAAGGACACGGCGGTGCATGCTACGAAGGCGCTGCACCGAGGGGTGACCAAGGCGGTGGTGCCAAAGGAGGGTCTGGTGCGACAAAGCGCGACACGAGCAGGGGGCCGCTAGCTGACCTGATGCAGACGCAGACGCAGCGACCTGAGGGGACACAGTAGTCAGTGTGTACAAACTCGAGCCAGGCGCACGGGTAAACGTGGCCAGGTGCCGGCCCGTCCGGGAGCACGTACAGTGGGTCACGCACTGACCTCCAGGAGTGAACTGGTCAACCCACTGGTCTTGGAGGTCAGCACCACTCACCAAGTTCGTAGAGAATGAGGGGAGGTGAAGACCTGACACGGAGCCAGACGGGACCGCCGGACACGGCAGGACCATGGAGGAGTGCGCAACGACTGGAACCCCAGAGGGGTCTGCCAGGGAGACTGGAACCGGCCGGCTGAGCGGCGTGAGGGTGGTGCTGTCGCGAAAGAAGGAGCGGGAAGCACCTGAGTCAAGTGTGAAGGTGTACAAGGCCGCAGCAGGCGCAGTACCAGAGGGAGCAGACTCACCAGCACCTGGAGCAGCAGCCTCACCAGCACCCAGAGCAGGAGACGCACTAGCACCTAGAGCAGCAGCCTCACTAGCACCGAGAGCAGCAGGCTCTATACCTGGGTCAGGCGGTACGCACAGGTAACAGGCACGGTCAGCACTAGTAGGCAATGCATACATGGCAGTGAGAATAGCATCATAGTCAAGAGCATAGATATCTACCCTCTGCCCAAGCAGCTCCACCCAGTTGGGGAGCTCAGCCTCGTCGCCAAACTCGGTACGCCAGGCGTCGCTCAGACGGGCGAAGCAGCGGGACTGGGTGTGACTAAGCGTCCCGCAAGTCTGACCCGTCCGATCACCTGTGCGAATGACGTACGGGCAGCGAACGGTACTCAAAGACCCTCTACTCTGAGCGTACCACTCGTGAAGCTGCTGAGGCGTAAGTGTCTCGCGTGGACGCCGCTGCAGCTGCAGCTGGCCACTGCCAGACGCTCCCAACTGACCAGCTCCAGGGCGACAACTACGACGGCTACCACCACAACCCCAACTAGCGTACCACTCACGAAGCTGCTGGGGCGTGAGAGACTCGCGCGGACGTCGCTGGAGCTGCATCTGGCCACCGCCAGTAGCAGCAGTAGCAGTAGCAGTAGCCTAGCAGTAGTAACAGAAGTAGCAGCAGTAGCAGCGCGAGCAGGGCAGGCGCGGCAGGCAGGCAGGTAGGCAGGCAGGCAGGCAGACAGGCAGGCAGGCAGGCAGGCTGGCAGGCAGGCAGGCAGGCAGATGGCGCGGTAGCGCGCTAACAAGTCAGGTGCTCACCAGTGGCGGGAAGAGCAGGCGCTCGCCGGGCGAGCAGGGCCGGCGCTCGGCGGGCGGCTGCACGGGATCCAGGGGCGGCGTCTCGGGTCCAGGGGCGGCGTCGCGGGATCCAGGGGCGGCTGCACGGAGTCCAGGGGCGGCTGCACCAGGGGCGGCTGCTTCAGGGGCCAGGGGCGGCTGCTCTGGGTCCAGGGGCGGCTGCTCGAGGGTCCAGGGGCGGCTGCACCAGGGGCGGCGTAGCTGGTGCAGGGCCGCGCGCGGGTCCCACAGGCGCCGCGACTGGCGACGGGGGGCAGGAGAAGGCAGTGCGGGGGCTGCGGGGCGGTGCGCGGGCCTGACAAGGCAGCTAGCGGGCTACGCGCTGGGCTGACGAGGCAGCAGGCGGGCTGCTAGCGGGCTGTACGAGGGCCAGCAGAGGCGAGCGCGAGGGCTGCGCGACGCAGGGCAGTGTAGGCAAGGGGCGGGGTAACTCGGTAACCGGCGGAAAACGGTTGGTGGGCCCTGAAAAACAGTCCTAAAACGGTCCTAGGGACCTATGTTGCTCTTAATACCATGTCGAGAGTAAAGGGAAAAGGTGGATTGCACTATCGAGAAAGTTGGGTACAAGTAACAAAAAACTATACCCTACATTAGCTACCCCACTAAAGCCTACATTCTATTATGACATAGGCATATAATTTGACACCCTCATCCTTTTAAAAGCGCCGGCGCTTATCCGAGGCCTGCGCTTCTATCCGGGGGCTTACGGTACATGCTTTCTTCAAGAAAAGACTCGATCACATTAAGAAATGTTCCAATCATTACTTTTTTCAAGTTCCTAGAGTTTTTATACGGTATTGTTTGTCATTGGGAGTCAGACTGTCAAACTGCCCTTCTGGAGCTGTGACAGCTAGACAGTCTCACGGGTACACCTCTTCCCTGAGGGTGAGATTGCCCTGTTGCTACTCTTGGGGGAGGGATGAGGTGTACTGGCTGGGGGGGGCGGTACGTGCCGTTGAGTATGAGCTGTGAGGGGCCATACGCCCTCACCACAATCCTACCCCAGCAGAACAACATGATGATACCTCTGATACACTAGAATGCAGTCTCATGCCAAACTACCGGTTTTTAACGATTAGAAAGATCATCGGATAACACTCCGTGCACTAAGAAACAGGGTTTATGAGAGTGAAACTGCCCTCTTGCTGCGCTGCTGGAGCTGTGAGAGTGACGCTGCTTTGCTGCTGCTTCCTTGACACGAGGGGCCGGGAGGGAAGAGCTGCACTGGCTGTGGGCGGTACATGTCGTTGAGAATGAGCTGTTCCCTTCTGTGCCATACGCCCTCCCCACCACCACCACCACCCCACCCCCACCCCCACCCCCCCATAACAGCACAATGAAATCTCTGCTGCACAAGTAAATATTCTCACACCAAGCTGTCGTTTTTAAAGCATTGGAAGAATCGTCATATCAGCAGCACCTTATGCTCTAAGTAACAGGGTTTATGAGAGTGCGATTGCCTTCCTGCTGCCCTGCTGGCGCTGGGAGTGTGGCATTTCCCTCCTGTCGTCCTTCTGGGGTTGTGAGAGTGACACTGCCCTGTTGCTCCCCTTGGCACGTGGGGCCGGGAGGGAAGAGCTGCACTGGCTGCGGGCGGTACGTGCCGTTGAGAATGAGCTGTGAGGGGCCGTACGCTCGCAGCACCACTGCACTCCTTGTCTGTGGGAGAACGGAGACCATGAAGGGGAAAGGAGTAGGGAGAATGGAAATGGAGAGAGAAGGGAAGACATGGAACAAACAGGGAGATAGAGGGCAGAAGGGTATGCTTGTCTCACCTTTAAAAATGCTACAAGGAACGAAAGGCAGAGAATAAACAGGGATATGGAGAGAGGGAGGGAGAGCCGCACTAAGGAGACACAGGGTGCGAGTGTAGCAGTACCGAGTTGACAGTAGGAATCCAGTTGACTTCGAGCGATTCGCCGGGCGAAGTGGGTTGAATGTAGATGGTGAGAGTGCCATCAGGGTTGTACTGCGGAGAGGGGGGCAGCATAGGTGTGGTTTCACTGAGGTTTGGGAAGGAGACAAGGCAGTGGGTTCATTGAGACAGACCCAAAGCAGAATGAAGACGGTGAGAGTGGCGCACAGGTGTGGTTGCACAGGGGTGTGTTGGGGAAAGGAGGCGGGGGAACTGGTTGATTGAGACAGACTCAAAGCAGAATGTAGATGGTGAGAGTGGCGTACGGGTTGTACTGCAGTGAGGCAGCAAACGGGGCAGATGCAAAAGCACCAGGTTAACAGTTGGCACCAAAGTGATTGCGGGGACGAAGTGGGTTGAAGATATGGCGGGAGTGACTTTTGAGGCGCCTCAAAAGTCACCAAAGTGATTGGGGGGACGAACTGGGTTGAACATATGGCGGGAGTGACTTTTGAGGCGCCTCAAAAGTCACCAAAGTGATTGGGGGGACGAAGTGGGTTGAACATATGGCGGGAGTGCCATCAGGGTTGTACTGACAGCGAGGTGCTGAACCTCAGCGGGAGGAGTTGACTGGGGGGAGGGATGGGGGGGAGGAAAACAGAGACTCACCAGCAGGCCAGGAGTCCTATCACCCACGCTGTACTTAGTCACTCCTTCCAGGAGGCTCAGAGAGGTGCTGTTGTAGACTGTGACCGACCAGAAGGAGTCAAGAGGAGGAGTAGGGGGGATGGGGAGAAGCAAGATACTCACCAGCAGTCCAGGAGTCCTATCTCCCATGCCGTATTTAGTCACTCCTTCCAGGAGGCTCAGAGAGGTGCTGTTGTAGACTGTGACCGACCAGAAGGAGTCAAGAGGAGGAGTAGGGGGGATGGGGAGAAGCAAGATACTCACCAGCAGTCCAGGAGTCCTATCTCCCATGCCGTATTTAGTCACTCCTTCCAGGAGGCTCAGAGAGGTGCTGTTGTAGACTGTGACCGACCAGAAGGAGTCAAGAGGAGGAGTAGGGGGGATGGGGAGAAGCAAGATACTCACCAGCAGTCCAGGAGTCCTATCTCCCATGCCGTATTTAGTCACTCCTTCCAGGAGGCTCAGAGAGGTGCTGTTGTAGACTGTGACCGACCAGAAGGAGTCAAGAGGAGGAGTAGGGGGGATGGGGAGAAGCAAGATACTCACCAGCAGTCCAGGAGTCCTATCTCCCATGCCGTATTTAGTCACTCCTTCCAGGAGGCTCAGAGAGGTGCTGTTGTAGACTGTGACCGACCAGAAGGAGTCAAGAGGAGGAGTAGGGGGGATGGGGAGAAGCAAGATACTCACCAGCAGTCCAGGAGTCCTATCTCCCATGCCGTATTTAGTCACTCCTTCCAGGAGGCTCAGAGAGGTGCTGTTGTAGACTGTGACAGACCAGAAGGAGTCAAGAGGAGGAGTAGGGGGGATGGGGAGAAGCAAGATACTCACCAGCAGTCCAGGAGTCCTATCTCCCATGCCGTATTTAGTCACTCCTTCCAGGAGGCTCAGAGAGGTGCTGTTGTAGACTGTGACCGACCAGAAGGAGTCAAGAGGAGGAGTAGGGGGGATGGGGAGAAGCAAGATACTCACCAGCAGTCCAGGAGTCCTATCTCCCATGCCGTATTTAGTCACTCCTTCCAGGAGGCTCAGAGAGGTGCTGTTGTAGACTGTGACCGACCAGAAGGAGTCAAGACGAGGAGTAGGGGGGATGGGGAGAAGCAAGATACTCACCAGCAGTCCAGGAGTCCTATCTCCCATGCCGTATTTAGTCACTCCTTCCAGGAGGCTCAGAGAGGTGCTGTTGTAGACTGTGACCGACCAGAAGGAGTCAAGAGGAGGAGTAGGGGGGATGGGGAGAAGCAAGATACTCACCAGCAGTCCATGAGTCCTATCTCCCATGCCGTATTTAGTCACTCCTTCCAGGAGGCTCAGAGAGGTGCTGTTGTAGACTGTGACCGACCAGAAGGAGTCAAGAGGAGGAGTAGGGGGGATGGGGAGAAGCAAGATACTCACCAGCAGTCCAGGAGTCCTATCTCCCATGCCGTATTTAGTCACTCCTTCCAGGAGGCTCAGAGAGGTGCTGTTGTAGACTGTGACCGACCAGAAGGAGTCAAGAGGAGGAGTAGGGGGGATGGGGAGAAGCAAGATACTCACCAGCAGTCCAGGAGTCCTATCTCCCATGCCGTATTTAGTCACTCCTTCCAGGAGGCTCAGAGAGGTGCTGTTGTAGACTGTGACCGACCAGAAGGAGTCAAGAGGAGGAGTAGGGGGGATGGGGAGAAGCAAGATACTCACCAGCAGTCCAGGAGTCCTATCTCCCATGCCGTATTTAGTCACTCCTTCCAGGAGGCTCAGAGAGGTGCTGTTGTAGACTGTGACCGACCAGAAGGAGTCAAGAGGAGGAGTAGGGGGGATGGGGAGAAGCAAGATACTCACCAGCAGTCCAGGAGTCCTATCTCCCATGCCGTATTTAGTCACTCCTTCCAGGAGGCTCAGAGAGGTGCTGTTGTAGACTGTGACCGACCAGAAGGAGTCAAGAGGAGGAGTAGGGGGGATGGGGAGAAGCAAGATACTCACCAGCAGTCCAGGAGTCCTATCTCCCATGCCGTATTTAGTCACTCCTTCCAGGAGGCTCAGAGAGGTGCTGTTGTAGACTGTGACCGACCAGAAGGAGTCAAGAGGAGGAGTAGGGGGGATGGGGAGAAGCAAGATACTCACCAGCAGTCCAGGAGTTCTATCTCCCATGCCGTATTTAGTCACTCCTTCCAGGAGGCTCAGAGAGGTGCTGTTGTAGACTGTGACCGACCAGAAGGAGTCAAGAGGAGGAGTAGGGGGGATGGGGAGAAGCAAGATACTCACCAGCAGTCCAGGAGTCCTATCTCCCATGCCGTATTTAGTCACTCCTTCCAGGAGGCTCAGAGAGGTGCTGTTGTAGACTGTGACCGACCAGAAGGAGTCAAGAGGAGGAGTAGGGGGGATGGGGAGAAGCAAGATACTCACCAGCAGTCCAGGAGTCCTATCTCCCATGCCGTATTTAGTCACTCCTTCCAGGAGGCTCAGAGAGGTGCTGTTGTAGACTGTGACCGACCAGAAGGAGTCAAGAGGAGGAGTAGGGGGGATGGGGAGAAGCAAGATACTCACCAGCAGTCCAGGAGTCCTATCTCCCATGCCGTATTTAGTCACTCCTTCCAGGAGGCTCAGAGAGGTGCTGTTGTAGACTGTGACCGACCAGAAGGAGTCAAGAGGAGGAGTAGGGGGGATGGGGAGAAGCAAGATACTCACCAGCAGTCCAGGAGTCCTATCTCCCATGCCGTATTTAGTCACTCCTTCCAGGAGGCTCAGAGAGGTGCTGTTGTAGACTGTGACCGACCAGAAGGAGTCAAGAGGAGGAGTAGGGGGGATGGGGAGAAGCAAGATACTCACCAGCAGTCCAGGAGTCCTATCTCCCATGCCGTATTTAGTCACTCCTTCCAGGAGGCTCAGAGAGGTGCTGTTGTAGACTGTGACCGACCAGAAGGAGTCAAGAGGAGGAGTAGGGGGGATGGGGAGAAGCAAGATACTCACCAGCAGTCCAGGAGTCCTATCTCCCATGCCGTATTTAGTCACTCCTTCCAGGAGGCTCAGAGAGGTGCTGTTGTAGACTGTGACCGACCAGAAGGAGTCAAGAGGAGGAGTAGAGGGGATGGGGAGAAGCAAGATACTCACCAGCAGTCCAGGAGTCCTATCTCCCATGCCGTATTTAGTCACTCCTTCCAGGAGGCTCAGAGAGGTGCTGTTGTAGACTGTGACCGACCAGAAGGAGTCAAGAGGAGGAGTAGGGGGGATGGGGAGAAGCAAGATACTCACCAGCAGTCCAGGAGTCCTATCTCCCATGCCGTATTTAGTCACTCCTTCCAGGAGGCTCAGAGAGGTGCTGTTGTAGACTGTGACCGACCAGAAGGAGTCAAGAGGAGGAGTAGGGGGGATGGGGAGAAGCAAGATACTCACCAGCAGTCCAGGAGTCCTATCTCCCATGCCGTATTTATTCACTCCTTCCAGGAGGCTCAGAGAGGTGCTGTTGTAGACTGTGACCGACCAGAAGGAGTCAAGAGGAGGAGTAGGGGGGATGGGGAGAAGCAAGATACTCACCAGCAGTCCAGGAGTCCTATCTCCCATGCCGTATTTAGTCACTCCTTCCAGGAGGCTCAGAGAGGTGCTGTTGTAGACTGTGACCGACCAGAAGGAGTCAAGAGGAGGAGTAGGGGGGATGGGGAGAAGCAAGATACTCACCAGCAGTCCAGGAGTCCTATCTCCCATGCCGTATTTAGTCACTCCTTCCAGGAGGCTCAGAGAGGTGCTGTTGTAGACTGTGACCGACCAGAAGGAGTCAAGAGGAGGAGTAGGGGGGATGGGGAGAAGCAAGATACTCACCAGCAGTCCAGGAGTCCTATCTCCCATGCCGTATTTAGTCACTCCTTCCAGGAGGCTCAGAGAGGTGCTGTTGTAGACTGTGACCGACCAGAAGGAGTCAAGAGGAGGAGTAGGGGGGATGGGGAGAAGCAAGATACTCACCAGCAGTCCAGGAGTCCTATCTCCCATGCCGTATTTAGTCACTCCTTCCAGGAGGCTCAGAGAGGTGCTGTTGTAGACTGTGACCGACCAGAAGGAGTCAAGAGGAGGAGTAGGGGGGATGGGGAGAAGCAAGATACTCACCAGCAGTCCAGGAGTCCTATCTCCCATGCCGTATTTAGTCACTCCTTCCAGGAGGCTCAGAGAGGTGCTGTTGTAGACTGTGACCGACCAGAAGGAGTCAAGAGGAGGAGTAGGGGGGATGGGGAGAAGCAAGATACTCACCAGCAGTCCAGGAGTCCTATCTCCCATGCCGTATTTAGTCACTCCTTCCAGGAGGCTCAGAGAGGTGCTGTTGTAGACTGTGACCGACCAGAAGGAGTCAAGAGGAGGAGTAGGGGGGATGGGGAGAAGCAAGATACTCACCAGCAGTCCAGGAGTCCTATCTCCCATGCCGTATTTAGTCACTCCTTCCAGGAGGCTCAGAGAGGTGCTGTTGTAGACTGTGACCGACCAGAAGGAGTCAAGAGGAGGAGTAGGGGGGATGGGGAGAAGCAAGATACTCACCAGCAGTCCAGGAGTCCTATCTCCCATGCCGTATTTAGTCACTCCTTCCAGGAGGCTCAGAGAGGTGCTGTTGTAGACTGTGACCGACCAGAAGGAGTCAAGAGGAGGAGTAGGGGGGATGGGGAGAAGCAAGATACTCACCAGCAGTCCAGGAGTCCTATCTCCCATGCCGTATTTAGTCACTCCTTCCAGGAGGCTCAGAGAGGTGCTGTTGTAGACTGTGACCGACCAGAAGGAGTCAAGAGGAGGAGTAGGGGGGATGGGGAGAAGCAAGATACTCACCAGCAGTCCAGGAGTCCTATCTCCCATGCCGTATTTAGTCACTCCTTCCAGGAGGCTCAGAGAGGTGCTGTTGTAGACTGTGACCGACCAGAAGGAGTCAAGAGGAGGAGTAGGGGGGATGGGGAGAAGCAAGATACTCACCAGCAGTCCAGGAGTCCTATCTCCCATGCCGTATTTAGTCACTCCTTCCAGGAGGCTCAGAGAGGTGCTGTTGTAGACTGTGACCGACCAGAAGGAGTCAAGAGGAGGAGTAGGGGGGATGGGGAGAAGCAAGATACTCACCAGCAGTCCAGGAGTCCTATCTCCCATGCCGTATTTAGTCACTCCTTCCAGGAGGCTCAGAGAGGTGCTGTTGTAGACTGTGACCGACCAGAAGGAGTCAAGAGGAGGAGTAGGGGGGATGGGGAGAAGCAAGATACTCACCAGCAGTCCAGGAGTCCTATCTCCCATGCCGTATTTAGTCACTCCTTCCAGGAGGCTCAGAGAGGTGCTGTTGTAGACTGTGACCGACCAGAAGGAGTCAAGAGGAGGAGTAGGGGGGATGGGGAGAAGCAAGATACTCACCAGCAGTCCAGGAGTCCTATCTCCCATGCCGTATTTAGTCACTCCTTCCAGGAGGCTCAGAGAGGTGCTGTTGTAGACTGTGACCGACCAGAAGGAGTCAAGAGGAGGAGTAGGGGGGATGGGGAGAAGCAAGATACTCACCAGCAGTCCAGGAGTCCTATCTCCCATGCCGTATTTAGTCACTCCTTCCAGGAGGCTCAGAGAGGTGCTGTTGTAGACTGTGACCGACCAGAAGGAGTCAAGAGGAGGAGTAGGGGGGATGGGGAGAAGCAAGATACTCACCAGCAGTCCAGGAGTCCTATCTCCCATGCCGTATTTAGTCACTCCTTCCAGGAGGCTCAGAGAGGTGCTGTTGTAGACTGTGACCGACCAGAAGGAGTCAAGAGGAGGAGTAGGGGGGATGGGGAGAAGCAAGATACTCACCAGCAGTCCAGGAGTCCTATCTCCCATGCCGTATTTAGTCACTCCTTCCAGGAGGCTCAGAGAGGTGCTGTTGTAGACTGTGACCGACCAGAAGGAGTCAAGAGGAGGAGTAGGGGGGATGGGGAGAAGCAAGATACTCACCAGCAGTCCAGGAGTCCTATCTCCCATGCCGTATTTAGTCACTCCTTCCAGGAGGCTCAGAGAGGTGCTGTTGTAGACTGTGACCGACCAGAAGGAGTCAAGAGGAGGAGTAGGGGGGATGGGGAGAAGCAAGATACTCACCAGCAGTCCAGGAGTCCTATCTCCCATGCTGTATTTATTCACTCCTTCCAGGAGGCTCAGAGAGGTGCTGTTGTAGACTGTGACCGACCAGAAGGAGTCAAGAGGAGGAGTAGGGGGGATGGGGAGAAGCAAGATACTCACCAGCAGTCCAGGAGTCCTATCTCCCATGCCGTATTTAGTCACTCCTTCCAGGAGGCTCAGAGAGGTGCTGTTGTAGACTGTGACCGACCAGAAGGAGTCAAGAGGAGGAGTAGGGGGGATGGGGAGAAGCAAGATACTCACCAGCAGTCCAGGAGTCCTAACTCCCATGCCGTATTTAGTCACTCCTTCCAGGAGGCTCAGAGAGGAGCTGTTGTAGACTGTGACCGACCAGAAGGAGTCAAGAGGAGGAGTAGGGGGGATGGGGAGAAGCAAGATACTCACCAGCAGTCCAGGAGTCCTATCTCCCATGCCGTATTTAGTCACTCCTTCCAGGAGGCTCAGAGAGGTGCTGTTGTAGACTGTGACCGACCAGAAGGAGTCAAGAGGAGGAGTAGGGGGGATGGGGAGAAGCAAGATACTCACCAGCAGTCCAGGAGTCCTATCTCCCATGCCGTATTTAGTCACTCCTTCCAGGAGGCTCAGAGAGGTGCTGTTGTAGACTGTGACCGACCAGAAGGAGTCAAGAGGAGGAGTAGGGGGGATGGGGAGAAGCAAGATACTCACCAGCAGTCCAGGAGTCCTATCTCCCATGCCGTATTTAGTCACTCCTTCCAGGAGGCTCAGAGAGGTGCTGTTGTAGACTGTGACCGACCAGAAGGAGTCAAGAGGAGGAGTAGGGGGGATGGGGAGAAGCAAGATACTCACCAGCAGTCCAGGAGTCCTATCTCCCATGCCGTATTTAGTCACTCCTTCCAGGAGGCTCAGAGAGGTGCTGTTGTAGACTGTGACCGACCAGAAGGAGTCAAGAGGAGGAGTAGGGGGGATGGGGAGAAGCAAGATACTCACCAGCAGTCCAGGAGTCCTATCTCCCATGCCGTATTTAGTCACTCCTTCCAGGAGGCTCAGAGAGGTGCTGTTGTAGACTGTGACCGACCAGAAGGAGTCAAGAGGAGGAGTAGGGGGGATGGGGAGAAGCAAGATACTCACCAGCAGTCCAGGAGTCCTATCTCCCATGCCGTATTTAGTCACTCCTTCCAGGAGGCTCAGAGAGGTGCTGTTGTAGACTGTGACCGACCAGAAGGAGTCAAGAGGAGGAGTAGGGGGGATGGGGAGAAGCAAGATACTCACCAGCAGTCCAGGAGTCCTATCTCCCATGCTGTATTTATTCACTCCTTCCAGGAGGCTCAGAGAGGTGCTGTTGTAGACTGTGACCGACCAGAAGGAGTCAAGAGGAGGAGTAGGGGGGATGGGGAGAAGCAAGATACTCACCAGCAGTCCAGGAGTCCTATCTCCCATGCCGTATTTAGTCACTCCTTCCAGGAGGCTCAGAGAGGTGCTGTTGTAGACTGTGACCGACCAGAAGGAGTCAAGAGGAGGAGTAGGGGGGATGGGGAGAAGCAAGATACTCACCAGCAGTCCAGGAGTCCTAACTCCCATGCCGTATTTAGTCACTCCTTCCAGGAGGCTCAGAGAGGAGCTGTTGTAGACTGTGACCGACCAGAAGGAGTCAAGAGGAGGAGTAGGGGGGATGGGGAGAAGCAAGATACTCACCAGCAGTCCAGGAGTCCTATCTCCCATGCCGTATTTAGTCACTCCTTCCAGGAGGCTCAGAGAGGTGCTGTTGTAGACTGTGACCGACCAGAAGGAGTCAAGAGGAGGAGTAGGGGGGATGGGGAGAAGCAAGATACTCACCAGCAGTCCAGGAGTCCTATCTCCCATGCCGTATTTAGTCACTCCTTCCAGGAGGCTCAGAGAGGTGCTGTTGTAGACTGTGACCGACCAGAAGGAGTCAAGAGGAGGAGTAGGGGGGATGGGGAGAAGCAAGATACTCACCAGCAGTCCAGGAGTCCTATCTCCCATGCCGTATTTAGTCACTCCTTCCAGGAGGCTCAGAG
The DNA here is from genome assembly GCA_947471745.1 of Closterium sp. Naga37s-1. Lineage (NCBI taxonomy): Eukaryota > Viridiplantae > Streptophyta > Zygnematophyceae > Desmidiales > Closteriaceae > Closterium > Closterium sp. Naga37s-1. Next base: position 189,069 of record CANJKZ010000206.1, on the reverse strand, counting down.
AGGTGCTGTTGTAGACTGTGACCGACCAGAAGGAGTCAAGAGGAGGAGTAGGGGGGATGGGGAGAAGCAAGATACTCACCAGCAGTCCAGGAGTCCTATCTCCCATGCCGTATTTAGTCACTCCTTCCAGGAGGCTCAGAGAGGTGCTGTTGTAGACTGTGACCGACCAGAAGGAGTCAAGAGGAGGAGTAGGGGGGATGGGGAGAAGCAAGATACTCACCAGCAGTCCAGGAGTCCTATCTCCCATGCCGTATTTAGTCACTCCTTCCAGGAGGCTCAGAGAGGTGCTGTTGTAGACTGTGACCGACCAGAAGGAGTCAAGAGGAGGAGTAGGGGGGATGGGGAGAAGCAAGATACTCACCAGCAGTCCAGGAGTCCTATCTCCCATGCCGTATTTAGTCACTCCTTCCAGGAGGCTCAGAGAGGTGCTGTTGTAGACTGTGACCGACCAGAAGGAGTCAAGAGGAGGAGTAGGGGGGATGGGGAGAAGCAAGATACTCACCAGCAGTCCAGGAGTCCTATCTCCCATGCCGTATTTAGTCACTCCTTCCAGGAGGCTCAGAGAGGTGCTGTTGTAGACTGTGACCGACCAGAAGGAGTCAAGAGGAGGAGTAGGGGGGATGGGGAGAAGCAAGATACTCACCAGCAGTCCAGGAGCCCTATCTCCCATGCCGTATTTAGTCACTCCTTCCAGGAGGCTCAGAGAGGTGCTGTTGTAGACTGTGACCGACCAGAAGGAGTCAAGAGGAGGAGTAGGGGGGATGGGGAGAAGCAAGATACTCACCAGCAGTCCAGGAGTCCTATCTCCCATGCCGTATTTAGTCACTCCTTCCAGGAGGCTCAGAGAGGTGCTGTTGTAGACTGTGACCGACCAGAAGGAGTCAAGAGGAGGAGTAGGGGGGATGGGGAGAAGCAAGATACTCACCAGCAGTCCAGGAGTCCTATCTCCCATGCCGTATTTAGTCACTCCTTCCAGGAGGCTCAGAGAGGTGCTGTTGTAGACTGTGACCGACCAGAAGGAGTCAAGAGGAGGAGTAGGGGGGATGGGGAGAAGCAAGATACTCACCAGCAGTCCAGGAGTCCTATCTCCCATGCCGTATTTAGTCACTCCTTCCAGGAGGCTCAGAGAGGTGCTGTTGTAGACTGTGACCGACCAGAAGGAGTCAAGAGGAGGAGTAGGGGGGATGGGGAGAAGCAAGATACTCACCAGCAGTCCAGGAGTCCTATCTCCCATGCCGTATTTAGTCACTCCTTCCAGGAGGCTCAGAGAGGTGCTGTTGTAGACTGTGACCGACCAGAAGGAGTCAAGAGGAGGAGAAGAAGGGACGTGGAAGGAAGAAAGGAACTCACAATCAGAAGCAGTGTGCCTAATGAGAGACCAGAGGGAATCGAGAGGAGGGATAGGGAAGCAGGAGAGACTCACAATCTGTCCTGGTGTACGGTCACCCACGCCATACTAGCTACCTCCCTCCAGGAGATTCAGTGAGGTGCTGTTGTAGACTGTGACAGACCAGAAGGAGTCGGCCGGGGGAGGGGTGAGGCCGTGAAAAGAAGGGCGAGACACTCACCAGAAGACCAGGAGTCCTATCCCCCAAGCCATACCTGCTGACTCCTTCTAGAGGATTCAGCGAGGTGCTGTTGTAGACTGTGAAAGACCAGAAGGAGTCGACCGGGGGAGGGGTGAGGAATGTGAGAGGACGAGTGAGACTCACCAGCAGGCCTGGAGTCCTGTCGCCCACGCCATACTTGGTCACTCCTTCTAGAAGGTTTAGAGAGGTGCTGTTGTAGACTGTGACCGACCAGAAGGAGTCGACCGGGGGAGGGGTGAGGCGCAGGCGGAAGCACAGTGGGCCTTCAAGCGGGACGAACGGGGGGGAGCGGCGGAAGGGAGGCAGCGAGGAGGGGAGGCTGGGAGGTTCGGGAGATGTCTGGTTGGTACTAGTTGAAGATGTGATGTTGGTTGGTGTGGTGACGTTGGCTGGTGTGGTGGTGTTAGTTGGTGTGGTGGTGTTGGTTGGTGCGGTGGTGTTGAGAGGGATTGTCAGGGGTGATCCTGACAAGGGAGTAGGTGCTGCAGGGTTGCCGGGAAACAGGCCTTGCAGCGTTGGAACGGCCTGGATGGATTTGGGTGTTGGACGGGAGGGGAGACACAGAACAGAAGAAGAGGAAAATCAGCAAAAGGAGTGTTGAATGAAGAAAGGTGAGATCAGAACAGGAGTGCTCTGAGCTGCTTTGAGATGCTTTGAGGCGCTTTGTGGTACTCTGCGGTACTCTGCGGTTCCTTGAGGTGTACTAAGGTGGTGCTACGAGGTGTTTTCCCTCTCACAAGGAAGAGCAGAGAGTCGTAGGAAGAAGTCTACGCAGCAAAGGTAGTGTGACGCCGCAGGAAGCTTCCTCACCTGGCCATGCCGTAACAGGGCTTGGCAGTGGAAAGACGGAGAAGGAAGCTTCCTCACCTGGGCGAGGAAGGTGAGGAAGTAGATGACTTCGGTGGCGGGGAGAGCGCCGATGCCTCCCGAGGATGAGAAGGTGGCGCGATAGAAGAACTCGCGGTCAAAGTCGTGGCCCAGCCAGTTGAGTGACGACGCCCAGAAATCGTCCCTGGTGCGTGCAATTGCAATTGCAAGCATGGAGCGGAGGGAAGGAAGGACGGAACAATGATATTGCACAAAATTGGGGATGGGATGGGATAGGTCCTGAGGCGAGGAGCAGAGCCTGCAAAAGAGAAGCAGAACTCGCGGTCAAAGTCGTGACCCAGCCAGTTGAGTGACGACGCCCAAAAATCGTCCCTGGTGTGGTGTGGGGACAGACAGGCAGGCAGGGAAAGAGTTGAAGCAACAGTGCCAGGGACTGTTGAGGCAGCACACAGATCTGGAGCAGAACACACAGAGGAGGAGAAGAAAAGGTCCACTGACTATGAAATGCATATGCTTGGTAATAAAGGCAATAAGGTGGTAAAAAACAGCAATATTTATGGTCCGTCTGTTGACGTGAATGAATGGTTAAACGAGAGAGTTCAGCTAAGTGGCGCACTCGCGACTAAATGAGTGATTCGTTGATCTGAATGATCCTGTTGGCGGCACTCAGTGCCTGGTCTATAACCACTCTTGCCGCCCACAATGCTGCTTTTGTGACGAGCTAAGTGGCACACTCACGACTGAATGAGTGATTCGTTTATCTGAATGATCCTGTTGGCAATGCTCAATTCCTGGTCTGTCACCAATCTTGCTGCCTCTAGTGCTGCTGCCTGCTGCTGTGTCACGCTGTAGGGGTCGAAACCGTACTGCTGGGTGACGTTGATGGTCGCGAGCTGAGAGGAGAAGGGGTAAGGGAAAGGAAGGAGGGAGGGAGGGAGGGGGGGGCGGGAGGGAGGGAGGGATGGGGGAGGGAGGGAGGGAGGGAGGGAGGGAGGGAGGGAGGGAGGGAGGGAGGGAGGGAGGGAGGGAGGGAGGGAGGGAGGGAGGGAGGGAGGGAGGGAGGGAGGGAGGGAGGGAGGGAGGGAGGGAGGGAGGGGGAGGATGGGTTGGGAAGAGCAGTGTTGGTGGGAAGGAAAGTGTGTGGTACTGTAGGGTCGAAGCCGTACTGCAGGGTAACGTTGATAAAGTATAAAAACAGGTTCTAGAAAAACATATACGCTGTAGGGTTGAAGCCGTACTGCAGGGTAATGTCAATAAACGCGAGCTGAGAGGGGGAAGGTGTGGGCACAGACAGCAGAGTGGGAGGGGAGAGGGCAGAAGTGGAAAGCAAGTGTGCGGCACAGCAGCGAACGAGGCTGTATGCAGTGCTGGGTGACTGCGATGGATGCATGCTTTTTGAGGCGCCTCAAACTGCAGCGAACGAGGCTGTATGCAGTGCTGGGTGACTTCGATGGATGCATGCTTTTTGAGGCGCCTCAAACTGCAGCGAACGAGGCTGTATGCAGTGCTGGGTGACTTCGATGGATGCATGCTTTTTGAGGCGCCTCAAACTGCAGCGAACGAGGCTGTATGCAGTGCTGGGTGACTTCGATGGATGCATGCTTTTTGAGGCGCCTCAAACTGCAGCGAACGAGGCTGTATGTAGTGCTGGGTGACTTCGATGGATGCATGCTTTTTGAGGCGCCTCAAACTGCAGCGAACGAGGCTGTATGCAGTGCTGGGTGACTTCGATGGATGCATGCTTTTTGAGGCGCCTCAAACTGCAGCGAACGAGGCTGTATGTAGTGCTGGGTGACTTCGATGGATGCAAGACTGAGAGGCAATGGAGGGAGGGAGGAGGGACGGAGCGAGAAAGGGAGCGACGAGGGGACGAGGGGAGGGTTGGGACAACGGGAGAGGGTGTGTCAGTTATGATAGGTTAGTCACTCAACAGTGAGTTTAATATTCACCCTATGTTTAGCACTTATTATCATGGGTTCTATGAGCACGCTGTTTGTTACTTAACCATGGGTTGGCTAGTCTGTTGGAGGTATGTTACGAGACTAGACCTTGAGGTTATTCCCTACCATTCGAACGACGCGGTTGTTGGCGCTGTTATTGGCAGGTGGGTCCCGCTGAAGGCCCTCGCCAATGAGAGTCATGCGCTGCAGGGGCGAGCAGCAGGGAAGGAGGGCGATGGTAGGGAGGGAGATATGCTGAGGGAATTTTGAGTAAACTGAAACATTATTTGCAGGCGGGACCCGCTGAAGGCCCTCGCCAATGAGAGTCACGCACTGCAGGGGCGAGCAGCAGGAAGAGAGAACGATGAGAGAGATGGTGATGGAAGGGATGAGGATAACAGGGAGAACGATGGGGAGGGAGGGAAAGGGGGGGGAGGTGGAGAGGGGGGGTGTGGGAAGGAGGAAGATGGGAAGGAGCAATCAGGCCACTGCTTATCTGCAGAATCTGCAGAACCACTGTTCACCTGCAGGCCACCGCTCACAGGGAGCGGGATTCAAAACTAAGGAGCACAAGGGCGGGTGCTGCTCACCTGGAGGGGCGTTGCTCACTTGGAGGGCCTCGGAGAGGTTGGAGCTGGGGAGGGGCGGATTGGGGAGGGGCGGAACTGCAGGCCCGCCTAGTGCCTCTGAGAGTGACTGTAGCGAGACTTGACTGTAGAGGTCGAGCACTGTAGCAATGTCGTTGGTGACGTTTTCTGATACGACCACTCGCATCAACAGGAGCGCGTCATTGGTGGGTGACTGGCGCGAGCGAGGGATGGCAGAGGGAAGAGTGAGGGAGATGGGGAAGGGAAAGGGGAGATGGGCGAAAGGCAAAGAGTGAGCGACGAAAGGGCAAGGGGAGAAAGGACCGGTGAAATCCTTTGATGCATTCTTCAACCTTAACGAGACAATGCCCGAAGTAGCAATAGAAGTCTCACCCGTATGACGGTGGGTGAGAGGTCAGCAGGCAACTCCCCTGCCCAGTCGGGCCCGACAACGGTGAACGTGTTTGGCCCTGGCCCGTTGGCCCGGCTGCCGTTCACACTGAAATCCGAGTAGTAGAGCTGAAAGAATCCGATGCTGCCAACCAACGCAAGGGAGGGAGGAAGGAAGGAAGGGGTTGGATGAGAGAGAGTGGCTTGGCTGCCGTTCACACTGAAATCCGAGTAGTAGAGCTGGAAGAACCCGATGCTGTCAAACAGATGGGGGCCAAGAGGGATTGGTTTGGAGGGGAATGATCTCGGAAGGTGCAATTCGCAAAAGTAGATAGAAATGCGTTGGGTCCTGGCCCGTTGGCTCGGCTGCCATTCACACTGGAAGAGAAGAACCCGATACAAGGGAGGAGGAGAGGGTGTGATTGGAGGAGAGGGTGTGATTGGAGGAGAGTGGTTTAATAAGCGGATAAACATATTACTTCGGACTAGCAAGCAATCCAAAATTCGAGCGAATACTCGAATACGAAAACGAGTTTCAATCGCCACGCTATTTGCACGCTCCTCACCTGTAGCAGCGGCTCCTCACCTGTAGTAACGGCTCCTCACCTGTAGCAGCGGCTCCTCACCTGTAGCAGCGGCTCCTCACCTGTAGCAGCGCTCCTCACCTGTAGTAACGGCTCCTCACCTGTAGCAGCAGCTCCTCACCTGTAGCAGCGGCTCCTCACCTGTAGCAGCGCTCCTCACCTGTAGTAACGGCTCCTCACCTGTAGCAGCGCCCCTCACCTGTAGTAACGGCTCCTCACCTGTAGTAGCGCTCCTCACCTGTAGTAACGGCTCCTCACCTGTAGTAGCGCTCCTCACCTGTAGTAACGGCCCCTCACCTGTAGCAGCAGCTCCTCACCTGTAGCAGCGCTCCTCACCTGTAGTAACGGCTCCTCACCTGTAGCAGCGCCCCTCACCTGTAGTAACGGCTCCTCACCTGTAGTAGCGCTCCTCACCTGTAGTAACGGCTCCTCACCTGTAGTAGCGCTCCTCACCTGTAGTAACGGCTCCTCACCTGTAGCAGCAGCTCCTCACCTGTAGCAGCGGCTCCTCACCTGTAGCAGCGCTCCTCACCTGTAGTAACGGCTCCTCACCTGTAGCAGCGCCCCTCACCTGTAGTAACGGCTCCTCACCTGTAGCAGCGCCCCTCACCTGTAGTAACGGCCCCTCACCTGTAGCAGCGCCCCTCACCTGTAGTAACGGCTCCTCACCTGTAGCAGCGCCCCCTCACCTGTAGTAACGGCTCCTCACCTGTAGCAGCGCCCCTCACCTGTAGTAACGGCCCCTCACCTGTAGCAGCGCCCCTCACCTGTAGTAACAGCCCCTCACCTGTAGCAGCGCCCCTCACCTGTAGTAACGGCCCCTCACCTGTAGCAGCGCCCCTCACCTGTAGTAACGGCCCCTCACCTGTAGCAGCGCCCCTCACCTGTAGCAGCGCCCCTCACCTGTAGTAACGGCCCCTCACCTGTAGCAGCGCCCCTCACCTGTAGTAACGGCCCCTCACCTGTAGCAGCGCCCCTCACCTGTAGTAACAGCCCCTCACCTGTAGCAGCGCCCCTCACCTGTAGTAACGGCCCCTCACCTGTAGCAGCGCCCCTCACCTGTAGTAACGGCCCCTCACCTGTAGCAGCGCCCCTCACCTGTAGCAGCGCCCCTCACCTGTAGTAACGGCCCCTCACCTGTAGCAGCGCCCCTCACCTGTAGCAGCGCCCCTCACCTGTAGTAACGGCCCCTCACCTGTAGCAGCGCCCCTCACCTGTAGTAACGGCCCCTCACCTGTAGCAGAGCCCCTCACCTGTAGTAACGGCCCCTCACCTGTAGTAGCGGCCCCTCACCTGTAGTAGCGGCCCCTCACCTGTAGTAGCGGCCTTGGCCCATGTAGGGGGTCTTGAGCACCATGGGCTGGTCTCGCAGGTAGAGGAAGGCCCCTCCATACACCGTGTCCACATTGGGGAGCGCCACGCCTGGGTGGTGAGAGTGGGGGGATGGGGAGCAAAGAGAAGGGGAGGAGGGGTGAGCTTTAACCTCCTCCATACACCGTGACACCGTGTCCACATTGGGGAGAGCCACGCCTGGGTGGGGTGGGTAAGAGATTGCAAGGGCGTGCAGTGAGGATTCCTGAACATTTGGAGGAAGGGGGAAGGGGGCAGGGGGAAGGATCCTCCATACACCGTGACACCGTGTCCACATTGGGGAGAGGAGAGCCTCATCTGGATGGAATTAGAGGGAGAGGGGATGAGAATGTGAAGGCATGCAACGCAAAGGTGGGTCCCAGTCGTGGTCTTCTGGAGTAAGAGGGAGCGGACGGGGAGAAATGTGCCGTCTCATGGTGGGTCCCTGGCTGCAATGTGCATATTGGGCAAAGCCACAGCTAGTTTTGAGGCGCCGCAAAACGAGGAAGGCTGCACCACCTTATGGTGGGTCGCTGGCTGCACTGTGCATACTGGGCAAAGCCACAGCCTGGGGGGTGAGAGTGAGAGATACGGGGACGGGACAAGTGTAACGCAAGTAGGAACTTTGGAGGAAGAAGAAGAGGAAGGCGTTGCCATTCGCAGCGTCCACGGCTTTGCCGTCCACAGCGTTCACAAGGAGGACTACACAGCACAAGCCGTTTGCATGACGCTCTCGGTTTTGAGGCGGCTCAAAAGGCGTCCACGGCTTTGCGTTCACAAGGAGGACTACACAGCACAAGGCTACAAGCCGCTTGTGTGACGCTCTCGGTTGCTGGGGGTGGGGTGCATGCGCCAGCTTAAAAAAAAAAAAAAAACGCAAAGCGAAGGACGTGCTAGCATAGCATAGCATAGCATGCACGGGTCACTGTGGTGTGGTGCTGACAGCAGCAGTGGTGTTGGCGTAGGAGGCAGACAGTCGCATAGAATATTGGATCACGAGAAGGATGCAATAATCACCAGGAGACACATGCGCCGGTCCGGTGGTACCAATGTGCATCAGAGACATACATCAGAATAACACATCACGAGCAAGCATGACTCACTGGTGGTGCCGACAACAGCGGTGGTGTTGGCGTAGGAGAAGGCGTTGAGGGCAGCACGGGTGGCCTGCTGGCGGAAGAAGGTAACCACAGGATACCCCCACACGAACGCCTCCTGCCCCACCGTGAAGTACCGCACCGCACCCCACTCCGTGCCATTGCCAGCAGGCCCACTGAAGTTCTGAGTTCCAGTGAGGTTACCGGTTCCAGTGAAGTTACCAGCAGCACTGCTGTTCCCCCCAGGCGTTATGCCGCTGCTGATGGGAGCTGTGGCGTTACCAGCTCCAGTAGGGTTACCGGGAGGACTGACACTGTTTTCAGCAGTGGTGCTGCTATCACCACCACCACTCGTATCGTTACCAGCACTAGCACTGGCAGTAGAAGCACCCACAGGAGGATCAGATATACCACCAGCAGCAGCAGCAGCAGCAGCAGAGCCCATGTTGCTGCGGTTGCTCACAACACCGGCGTTCGTCTCGTCTGCCACAGCCAGTCCGCCGCCCAACTGCTCCTGAAGCCCACGTCTCCAGGATCTCACCTCTTCCAGTCCCCGTGTTGCTGCCTCAACGTGGAATACATATGCGGCTACCCCAGCAACTTGAGCCGACCCATGCGCCTGTGCTACTGCCTCACTGCTCGCCTCGGTAGGCCTGGCAAAGCCATCGAAAGGCTTTAGGATATTAGGGGCGACGTTGACAGCAGTTGTCACCATCGCCAGCAGCAGCAGAAGCAGAAGCAGAAGCAACACAGCAACTACGGTGATTAGCAGCTTCTGCAGCTTGGACCCACGTGGCCATGCTTGATGCCTCACAACCGATCTTTCTCCCCGCCCTTTCTCATTTGAAAATACTTCTCTCTGATCAACCCCGTGTGCTGATCTTTCTTGGCATGACTGCGTGAATTCGCACAACGATTCCTCACACGGAGTGATCGGTCTACCCGTCATTGCGTCACCGTCGCCAGCTAATGGCGCTGATGCTGGTATGCCAGCTTCACTCGTGGTGGAAAATGGAAGTCAGGCCCGTGACTCACGCCAGTGAGGCGCCTCAAAGCTTGACTCACGACAGCGGTCTGCACCTTTTCTGCTCCGGGGAATGACCCGTAAGCTGTGACGCTTGAGCACTAGTAGTGGCGAGGTGACTATGGTAAGTAGTCATACGCAGGCTGGTTGCGTTTCTGATTCCTGATCGCTGATCGCCGATTGCCGTGAAACAGCGGAATGGAAACGAGACGATGTTGCACCAGCGGAGATGCAATGCGGACGGTGAGTCAGAGCGACGCGTGGAGACGAGGATAGTAACGCGCAGGCTCGTTGCGCGCAACTGATCGTTGATCTCTGATCGTTGATTTCTGATCGAGAGCTGAGAGATGGCGGAGGACGGGGAAACATGGGATCTTTGAGAACTCCAAAAAACGCTCTCGCTGGTGATAGCAGGTGGAATGGAGAGATGTCGACAAGAGGAAATCTGATGACACCTGCCGCAGTGAATCTGACACATGACACATTCTGATGCGTGGATTGGACGCGAAACGTCTAAGGAACGTTGGAAACGAGGTAGGCGTAGACAGAAAGAGCGGCGCCGCGGGTGGGAGAACAAAAAACGCGCGTCGAATAAAAGGGGATGAGATGCGTTAGGCACGTAGAAGAGATGGTCCGAATGCGAAAATGCGCGTCCTGCGACAATGACCGCCACAACTGCGACCACGAGGAAGTAATGAGCACGTCACCGTTCCTGTTCGTCACCCTAGATTGCTTTCAAATACTGATGCCACCTCCGTGTCTTCGATTGTGCCGCTACGGCTCGACGCGTGACAGCGAGCATTTCAGGGCGTGTCCAGCGCGTACATTTTGGGAATATTAGTACCTTCACACGTTTCCCGGCTCAAAATATCTCACTGTACCAAAAAAACGAATATAAGGCAAGTCGAGTCCGAAGGAGTGGGCCTTCCAGCGCGCGGACACAACCCTCTGCACACAAATTTCTACAGTTCGTGGAAAACGAGGTAACTGTTTGCCTCGTCTATCATCGCACAGAAATTCACGCACAAGCGAAAATTCCTCGCTTGAACGAAAATTACTGTAGCGGGCAGGACGCAATGCTGTATCATTGTTCGCGCGTACACTCATTCCAGTAACGTGTGTTAGACGATTCGTCGTACGTGCAGCGGGCGTGCCGTTTTGTGTACGGAAGCTGATCTTGTCCAACCTTTTTGTAAAATGCAGTGTTACAAAAGAAAATGTGGTAACCGAACGGGTTTATGAACTGTAAATGTACGCGCTGGACACGCCCTCAAGGTATCAACGGACTAGACTCCTGCGCACAAACCTAGGCAAGCATTGGCTGACTGGCTTGCTGGTGACGCTACTAACAACTATACAAACCGTTGTAATGTGCCACTATAACTGTTTAAAACGTACAGAAAACTAACCGAACCGTACAGCGCACACTACTGGCAACCCTGCTTCTGGCCGATAGGGCTGGTGCGATGTGGGACGCGAACCGTTGCTGTTGAACCCAAGGAAATAACTCTTCCTGAGGGCGTGTTTATCGGTTTCATCGGTACGGAAGTTGTGTTGTCATTCTGACATTCCAGTTGGACAGTCGTCAAATCAGGCCGGAATTCGTGCTATTCTGAACAAATCCAATTTAACGGGTCAAGTCTCATTCCAAAATCTTTTCTTGTTTGGAGCCAATTCCACCATAGAAAAATGAGACGATGTAAAAACCATCGAGACACTTAGCCGGAGTCTTGTAGACCGCGACTGTATGCACGACTTAGCTAAGTATTGTTTGTAGTACCGAACCTACCTCGATGAGGATGATGTGTTGTAGCTGACAGGCAGGGCACTCTGCCCCCATAGTTTGGACAACTAAACAGCAGCTGATGCTAGTGTAGTGGGGCCGTCGTGTGCGCTAGGAAGTCCTATCATCAACCGCGCAGGAACCCCGTCGTTTCCTAAATAGAAATTTTTAAACATAAATAAGTCGAGCCGGCGCTTTACGAGTATGGCGTCTGGACGCACGTCCATGTGTCTAGGAGGTAGGAGAGACGCGAGCAAATTAGCCAAGGACGGTAAAGACGGTTCGGGCAGTAAAGCAGCCACTGACGTCAGAATCCTGACCACGGAAGCTATACCTCCCGCTAAGCGCAAAAAGTATAAGGAGAGAGTGAAAGGACCGAACGCATCTTTAACTACCGGCGACGGCTTTTCGGCGATCTTAGCTCCCGAGTCGGCTATGCTTACGCGGCTCCAGGCCGAGGAGCGACAGATGGATATCGTCCTATCGCGCGTTAAAGTGGAGCTCTCCGAGTCGATCCACGCCATGCCACGTGTCACGCGAGCTCTCCGGCTTTACGTCTTTAATACCCACTCGTTCCAGGATCGCGCAGTGCCGAGCGGAATGAAATCGGATGTAGACGGGTCAATCGCAGCCGTTGATGTGCCTCGCTGGACTTTGCGAGTCGTGGCGCGAATGGTGGGAGAAGATGAGGAGCAATTCGGTACTCAGGCAGGTGATCTGCCAGGAGAAAAAAAACCCCTGAGCACTAAGCGCGTCGGAAGCACCGATAAAGAGCGCTCCTTAGCAATGTCCGCGATATTAGCAGATGCAGAGTCTCGCGGATCGGATCCAGCCGTTGGAGAATCAGGCTTGAGCCAAGCTTTGCTAGGCTCGGGAGTTTTCAAGGTTAGGGATGCCGCGGCTGGCCCGTTGGCTCGGCACGTCCAGCGGATCGAGGCTCGGCTCGACCCGAAGCTGTTCCCTCCACCCAACAACGCGGTGACCCTGTGGGACGCAGACAGGGACGGGATCCTCCGACCAGATGCATCAACGGTGGAGATGCAGCGAGAGGGAACCAGTGAATCGTTGGTGGAGCTTCGTGTGGAGCTGAAGCAGGGGGAGGAAGTGTACAGCGTGGGAGAGCGGTTGGGAGCGGTGGTGGGGATGAATGTGGCGACCAGGCTGCAGGTATTGGAAGCCCTGTGGAATTATATCAAGGCCAACAAACTACAGGTTAGTGATTTTGTGTGACAGCTCTGTGCCGTCTCTTGTCATGCGAGCAAGCTTCATATATCCTTCCTCGTTCCCTCTTCTGCTGAGATAACATCAGGTTCTCCCCATTTTACTGTTGTTGCTACCATCTACATTCCTCTTTTTGCTGCTGTTTCTCCGGTACCATCCACATCCCTCCATTTTGCTGCTGTTTCTCCCATGTTTCCCCAACAGGACCCCACAGATCCCTCCTCCTTCTCCTGCGATGCCACCCTCCAAGCGCTCTTCAAGCAGGACAAGCTCAAAATCTCCTCCCTCCCCATCCACATCTCCCCATTCCTCTCTCCTCCACCGCCTCTCACCATCACCCACCGCATCTCCCTCGCCACCTGCCCCACACACTCCGCCACACTCCCTTCTTTAGATCCTCCCTTTCATACACTGGGCCCACCCACCACCCTCCCTTCATATGAGACCCTGCCCCCTGTTTCGGCTGACACCTGCGTGGATGTGACTGTAACAGAAGCTCCTGCGCTAGCAGCCGAAACGGCCCGTGTGATTGCAGCGATGGGTCAGCAGCCGGAGATAGACGCAATTGACGCAGCCATGGCTAGAGACGCGGAACTTTTAGCTAAGCACCGGCGGCGGCGCGCTTTCTTCCTAGCGTTTTCGCACTCTCCTGGGGAGTTTGTCAGGGACTTGATGGTTTCGCAGCAGAGAGACTTGGATCAGATGCAGCAGGGAGGAGTGGAAGGTGCTGGGGGTGCACAGGCTTTTGGTCCTGAGACTGCTGACCAAGATGCCGAGTTCTATGCTCTACCATGGTGAGTAATCTCTGCTGGAATGCGCGCAAATTCGTTGCTGCCAGTAGCCAGTGTGTTGTGCCTTGCTGCTTTGGCGGTGTTGGACTCGCTTACTGCTATGGATGTTCTGGAAAAAATGCTCTCATCCATACCTAATCTTTTGTACCGATTTGTGTTTTCTGGCTGCTTGCCTGTGTTTAGGGTGGATGATGCCCTTCTGAGGTACCTGAATCGCCATTCCATGGGTACTGATGGTCTTGCATTGTGAGGTTGATGGTCCACTATGACACGGTGACACCAGTAGTATCGCAGCGTAATAAGACGTTCACCAGTTGTGTGTGGGACCACCTTGCATTCATGCTGCTGAACCGTGTGTAGAGCCAGTAGGTGTTCCCCCATACATAAATTACGTTTCTGCTTTAAATTCTGAGAATCTTGCTGTTTAGGTGAGTGAGGTGAGGGAGTCTCTCTAAACGAATGCTTGTGCAACGAGCATTACAACGATTATCGAAAAGTTTGACAGCGAGTATTTGAGGAAATGGTGCGGAAACAATTTCGAGTCCAATTCGACAAATTCAAGGTCTTTGCCCCCCTTTTCCTGCCACTTGGGAATTCCAGCTTGCTTCAGCCCAGCCAAGCCCAGCAAGGTGACTGCTGCTGCTGCTGCTGCTCCTCTTCCCTCCACCCCGAATTCCAGTCATCGATATCTCCGCCGTATGGCTTGCCCAGGGGTAACACCGCTACCATCACTATCGTAGCACAAGCTTGGTATAGAAAACGATGGATGGCCTTGTCTTCCACGAAAGTGGGTTCAATGATGAGCATTTGCATGCGAGGACTGACATTTAACTTGCCATGGCGTGTGAATCGACGCAGGCTCGAAGAAGCTGGGTAGCTAAGGCGGTCAAAGGAGACGAGAAGGAACGTTCTCCTCGATTCGATATCGTTTCGGCGCTAAGATTGTGGGAATCACAGTGGACATGGGCTAGAGGATTGCTTTCGAGTTTCTAGTGACGTGTGCCTTGCGCACGGCGCGTGCTCTTGGATCCTCCGTATTCTCTTTTCGTTTCCAGCTTTCGCCGTGGGATGCCTCGGTGTCATATGCGATGGTTGCCCCGCGATTCTCGACTGTTTGATGCCTGCGATTCATCGCATCCACTCGTTTGCCTTGGTTCGCGACGCTCACGCCTATCGCATTCCTCGCGACGCTTATCGCATTTCCTCGTAGCGCTTATCGAATTCCCCGTAGCGCGTATCGCATTCCTCGCAATCGTCGCCAATTAATGCCAGCGTCTCCCGTCAGGCGCTTCTCTTATCACCTCAACGATCGAACCATGGCCGTCAACAGAACGAATTCCAGTCGCTGCGGATGCGATAAGCTCGAGAGCAACTTCTGGAGAAGGAAGCTCGGTTGCAACGTCGATTGCAACTTCAGTTGCGCTCGAGTGTTCATCGGTACCGCGGCGGCGACTGGAACGGGTCGAGCGCCTTTCTGGCAGCACAGCACGCGACAAATACGGAACGGTTTAACTCCCTGGTTCTGTTTTTCCGACGTCTGGCAATCCAGCCTGGTCGGTGATGTGATGTGATTGTGATCTGCAGTTTATTAGGAACACTGTTACTGAAAGCCTGGGGAGCTATTGAAGGTTCGATCAATTAGGTACTTACCAGAAGCTTTCAGAAGCTTTCTCTTCCCGCCAGTGAAACCAGAACTATCCCAGGGTATTGGCATTTCAGCAACTTTAATATCAGTCTTTTCCACCCTTCCCATCAGGGCGGACCAAGTACGTTGCAAACTTAGTCGAGCGCACAGTAACAACTGCTTGCCACGGAATTTGTTGTGCCATACCCTTGACCCGAATCACCGTTTCTCTGAGAGGGAGTGACGAGTTTTTTTCCCACAAGCAACAGCACCTGTTGGCAACGGGCCGGACTACTCCTTATCATCAATTATCTGGACTCTGGTGACTTCTGAAAATTCTCAAAAGCCAATCCAGTGACAGCAGACCAAACAACTCCTCATCATCAACATCCCGGCTCTCTGGTGCCCCGCCAGCAGGCAGGCAACTCCATGGCTCCATCTGC
Source organism: Closterium sp. Naga37s-1 (assembly GCA_947471745.1). NCBI lineage: Eukaryota > Viridiplantae > Streptophyta > Zygnematophyceae > Desmidiales > Closteriaceae > Closterium > Closterium sp. Naga37s-1. The sequence goes on along the minus strand of CANJKZ010000206.1, from coordinate 173,818 downwards.
CATCATGAACCGAGTCCCAGACCTGATACCCGCGGTCCCCTTGCGACCAGGGAGCAATGTCTCGGGGCAAAGATCATGGCCGAGTTGGCTTAAGTCACGCATGCGTACAGTCACAGTGCTGCCTGTTGCTCTGCTGTCGCTTCTGCTGCTGCTGCTGAGTCTCCCCCTCTGCACCTTCTCTGCTTCTGCGCAACCAGTTCGGGGCGGACTGCAGCAGACGGGTGGAGGATTAATGGATGGGGTTAGAGTAGGGAGGGGGGGACGAGGGCTTCAGCAGGGGCCTGGTGTGCCAGGATCTTCCCCAGGGGAGATGAGCAGCGGTGGTGCTGCCAATGACGGCACTGGTGCCAGTGCCGCCGGTACTTCTGGTCCTACCAGTAACAGCAGTGGGAACAGCAGTGGTGGCAGCATCAATGGCACTGCTAACGCCACAGCCCCCCCCAGCATCATCCCTCCAGGCAGTGCCGATGGTGCTACCTCTGCTCCTACCAGTAACAGCAGTGGGAACAGCAGTGGTGGTGGCATCAGTGGCGCTAGTAACACGACAGCCCCGGCCAGCATCGTCCCTACAGGGAGTGCCAATGGAACTGCTGCTGGTAACCCCACTGGACCCGAAGGGGCTGCTGGCATGGCTCCCACCAGCACCACGCCTCCAAGAAATAACACTGCTCCTGGTGACCCCACTGGAGCTGGTAACTTCACTGCGGCTGCTGGCAATGGCATAGAGGGGGATGCAGTGCGGTACTTCACGGTGGGGCAGGAGGCGTTTGTGTGGGGGTCTCCTCTCGTCACCTTCTTCCGCCAGCAGGCCACCCGTGCTGCCCTCAACGCCTTCTCCTTCGCCAACACCACCGCTGTCGTCGGCACCACCAGTGAGTTGAACTCTCCTTCTGATGCACTCGGTGGGATTTTTTTATGCCAACACCACTGCCGTCGTCGGCACCACCCGTGGGTCATGCTTGGTTCTTGGTGCGACCTCTGCTGTTATCATCTTATACTGCTGGTGGTTCTTTTCTCCTTCGCCAACACCACCGCTGTTGTTGGCACTACCTGAGTCATGCATCCTTCTCGTGCGTCCTTCTTTTGATGGGTCCTTCCGGGAGCTCTTATGAATTCTCCCCAACGTGGACACCGTGTATGGCAAAAGGTGAAGTGCACCCCTCCTCTTTCCAACCTCAGCAATACAAACCCCCCACTCCCCTCCCCCTCCCTCCCCGCTCAATCCACCCAGCGGTGGCTCTCCCCAATGTGGACACGGTGTATGGAGGGGCCTTCCTCTACCTGCGAGAGGATGAAGCGCATCGCATCCCTCCTGTTTCCTTCCACCCTCCCCCCCTCCCCCTCCCCCTCCCTCCCCGCTCAATCCACCCAGCGGTGGCTCTCCCCAATGTGGACACGGTGTATGGAGGGGCCTTCCTCTACCTGCGAGACCAGCCCATGGTGTTCCGAACCCCCAACATGGGCCAAGGCCGCTACTACAGGTGAGGGGAGGGACGCTACTACAGGCGAGGGGCGTTATTGTGAGGGGCGCAGTCATTTAGGTGGTGTTGAACGCTACAGGTGCGTGTCATCGGGCGACCCTCTACCCTGACGACTTTTGAGACGTCCCAAAAGTCCCAGACCACTGACTGGTTATCCAAGCCTTCTGCCTTACACCCCTCTGTTTCGTACAGTCTTCCACCTTCACTGTTCGCAGCATAAGGCTCTTCCATCCAGGCATGCGCAGGGCCCTACATTTAGTGCAAACATCAGCCATCGATCCGATTTTCCTCCATCTCAATCCCCGCCAATCTTTCTTCCTCGTATTGGCAGCATCGGGTTCTTCCAGACCTATGGCCCGGCGTTCAGTGTGAACGGCAGCCGAGCCAACGGGCCAGGCCCCAACACGTTCACTCTAGTCGGGCCGGACTGGGCAGGGGAGCTGCCTGCTGACCTCTCACCTACGGTCATACAGGTGAGAAGACTATTGTCAATAATGGTGTGGTTTTGTGAGCACGTGCTCCCATGCTCCCAGCACGTTCACTCTAGTCGGGCCTGATTGGGCAGGGGTGCTGCCGGGTGACCTCGCACCCACGGTCAAACGGGTGAGTGCTGTGTTGGCGAGTGTAATGCTGGTTAGGGCGGTGCTTTAGTTGAATGATTAACGGAAGTGTTTATGGCTATTGGCTACAACAATATGTGGAGTTATGGGTGCTCTGACTGTGCATTGTTTTTAAGACGTCTCAAAAACACCCTCATTTCATGTGGAGTTGTGGGTGCTCTGACTGTGCATTGTTAATCCTTGCTCCAGAGACATTGGTTGTAACATTCAAAACCTTTCCTTGTCATGTTCTCATCTCCTGTCCTCCTCTCCCATGCTCCTCTGCTTTGTTGTTCTCCTTTCCCCTCCCCTCCTTCTCACAGTCGCCCACCAATGATGCTCTCCTGCTGATGCGAGTGGTCGTGTCAGAAAACGTCACCAACGACATTGCTACAGTGCTCGACCTCTACAGTCAAGTCTCGCTACAGTCACTCTCAGAGGTGCTAGGCGGGCCTGCTGTTGCGCCCCTCCCCAATCCGCCCCTCCCCAGCTCCAACCTCTCCGAGGCCCTCCAGGTGAGCAACGCCCCTCCAGGTGAGAAGTGCCCTCCAGGTGAGCAACGCCCCTCCAGGTGAGAAGTGCCCTCCAGGTGAGAAGTGCCCTCCAGGTGAGAAGTGCCCTCCAGGTGAGAAGTGCCCTCCAGGTGAGAAGTGCCCTCCAGGTGAGAGAGTAGTGGCCTTTGTGCTCCCCTTGTTTTATTTAGTACCCCTAGAGGTGAGCAGTGCGCTGCAGGTGAGCAGTGCCAACCGGGTGAGCAGTGCCAACCGGGTGAGCAGTGCCAACCAGGTGAGCAGTGCCAACCAGGTGAGCAGTGCCAACCAGGTGAGCAGTGCCAACCAGGTGAGCAGTGCCAACCCAGGTCACATCACGCTTTCCCCAGTCACGGTTGAACAAGCTTCCTTTCTTCCCCTTCCGTTGTTCATTTGCAGCCTGCCTCAACCATTCCTTTGAAGCCAGCATCATGCTCCAATTTAACTAATGAGATGTTGCACAATCGCCCTCCCTGCTGCTCGCCCCTGCAGCGCGTGACTCTCATTAGCGAGGGCCTTCAGCGGGTCCCGCCTGCAAATAATGTTTCAGTTTACTCAAAATTCCCTCAGCATATCTCCCTCCCTCCCATCGCCCTCCTTCCCTGCTGCTCGCCTGTGCAGCGCATGACTCTCATTGGCGAGGGCCTTCAGCGGGACCCACCTTTCAACAACAGCGCCAACAACCGTGTCGTTCGCATGGTGAGACAAGCGGGGGCAGCATGCTGACGTGGACATGGCATAGTATGGATAGAGGCAATGGTAGGGCAATGGTAAGGCAATGCATGCAAGCTGATGTTGATGCTGGTGTGGATAAGGCAAGGGGGGTGAGGAAATGTGAAAGGCAGTATTGTAAGCTGATGCTGATGTTGATGTTGACATGGCACCGATCGCGGTTGCAGAGGATGGATAAGGTTAGCGAATGAGTGACCTTCTGATGCTGGTGCCCTCTCCCACCGACCTGCCCTACCCCCCCGTCTCCCCACTCCCTCCCTCCCTCGCTTCTCAGCTCGCGTCCATCGACGTCACCCAGCAGTACGGCTTCGAATCGAACCTTACAGCATCACACACCTTCTAATGCGTGTGCCCTCTCTCGCCGACCCACCCAGCCCGCGTTTCCTCCCCTCTACTCCCTCATTTCCCCCCCCCTCAGCTCGCGCCCATCAACGTCACCCAGCAGCACGGCTTCGACCCCTACAGCGTCATAAGCTTTCTTACTTCTATCTTCCCCCTTCCATCACTACCTTGCGCTCCCTAATCTCTATTCCTCCTTCCCTCCTATCAGCTCGCGTCCATCAACGTCACCCAGCAGCACGGCTTCGACCCCTACAGCGTCATAAGCTTTCTTACTTCTATCTTCCCCCTTCCATCACTACCTTGCGCTCCCTAATCTCTATTCCTCCTTCCCTCCTATCAGCTCGCGCCCATCAACGTCACCCAGCAGCACGGCTTCGACCCCTACAGCGTCATAAGCTTTCTTACTTCTATCTTCCCCCTTCCATCACTACCTTGCGCTCCCTAATCTCTATTCCTCCTTCCCTCCTATCAGCTCGCGTCCATCAACGTCACCCAGCAGCACGGCTTCGACCCCTACAGCGTCATAAGCTTTCTTACTTCTATCTTCCCCCTTCCATCACTACCTTGCGCTCCCTAATCTCTATTCCTCCTTCCCTCCTATCAGCTCGCGTCCATCAACGTCACCCAGCAGCACGGCTTCGACCCCTACAGCGTCATAAGCTTTCTTACTTCTATCTTCCCCCTTCCATCACTACCTTGCGCTCCCTAATCTCTATTCCTCCTTCCCTCCTATCAGCTCGCGTCCATCAATGTCACCCAGCAGCACGGCTTCGACCCCTACAGCGTCATAAGCTTTCTTACTTCTATCTTCCCCCTTCCATCACTACCTTGCGCTCCCTAATCTCTATTCCTCCTTCCCTCCTATCAGCTCGCGCCCATCAACGTCACCCAGCAGCACGGCTTCGACCCCTACAGCGTCATAAGCTTTCTTACTTCTATCTTCCCCCTTCCATCACTACCTTGCGCTCCCTAATCTCTATTCCTCCTTCCCTCCTATCAGCTCGCGCCCATCAACGTCACCCAGCAGCACGGCTTCGACCCCTACAGCGTCATAAGCTTTCTTACTTCTATCTTCCCCCTTCCATCACTACCTTGCGCTCCCTAATCTCTATTCCTCCTTCCCTCCTATCAGCTCGCGTCCATCAACGTCACCCAGCAGCACGGCTTCGACCCCTACAGCGTCATAAGCTTTCTTACTTCTATCTTCCCCCTTCCATCACTACCTTGCGCTCCCTAATCTCTATTCCTCCTTCCCTCCTATCAGCTCGCGTCCATCAACGTCACCCAGCAGCACGGCTTCGACCCCTACAGCGTCATAAGCTTTCTTACTTCTATCTTCCCCCTTCCATCACTACCTTGCGCTCCCTAATCTCTATTCCTCCTTCCCTCCTATCAGCTCGCGCCCATCAACGTCACCCAGCAGCACGGCTTCGACCCCTACAGCGTCATAAGCTTTCTTACTTCTATCTTCCCCCTTCCATCACTACCTTGCGCTCCCTAATCTCTATTCCTCCTTCCCTCCTATCAGCTCGCGCCCATCAACGTCACCCAGCAGCACGGCTTCGACCCCTACAGCGTCATAAGCTTTCTTACTTCTATCTTCCCCCTTCCATCACTACCTTGCGCTCCCTAATCTCTATTCCTCCTTCCCTCCTATCAGCTCGCGTCCATCAACGTCACCCAGCAGCACGGCTTCGACCCCTACAGCGTCATAAGCTTTCTTACTTCTATCTTCCCCCTTCCATCACTACCTTGCGCTCCCTAATCTCTATTCCTCCTTCCCTCCTATCAGCTCGCGTCCATCAACGTCACCCAGCAGCACGGCTTCGACCCCTACAGCGTCATAAGCTTTCTTACTTCTATCTTCCCCCTTCCATCACTACCTTGCGCTCCCTAATCTCTATTCCTCCTTCCCTCCTATCAGCTCGCGCCCATCAACGTCACCCAGCAGCACGGCTTCGACCCCTACAGCGTCATAAGCTTTCTTACTTCTATCTTCCCCCTTCCATCACTACCTTGCGCTCCCTAATCTCTATTCCTCCTTCCCTCCTATCAGCTCGCGTCCATCAACGTCACCCAGCAGCACGGCTTCGACCCCTACAGCGTCATAAGCTTTCTTACTTCTATCTTCCCCCTTCCATCACTACCTTGCGCTCCCTAATCTCTATTCCTCCTTCCCTCCTATCAGCTCGCGTCCATCAATGTCACCCAGCAGCACGGCTTCGACCCCTACAGCGTCATAAGCTTTCTTACTTCTATCTTCCCCCTTCCATCACTACCTTGCGCTCCCTAATCTCTATTCCTCCTTCCTTCCTATCAGCTCGCGTCCATCAACGTCACCCAGCAGCACGGCTTCGACCCCTACAGCGTCATAAGCTTTCTTACTTCTATCTTCCCCCTTCCATCACTACCTTGCGCTCCCTAATCTCTATTCCTCCTTCCCTCCTATCAGCTCGCGTCCATCAACGTCACCCAGCAGCACGGCTTCGACCCCTACAGCGTCATAAGCTTTCTTACTTCTATCTTCCCCCTTCCATCACTACCTTGCGCTCCCTAATCTCTATTCCTCCTTCCCTCCTATCAGCTCGCGCCCATCAACGTCACCCAGCAGCACGGCTTCGACCCCTACAGCGTCATAAGCTTTCTTACTTCTATCTTCCCCCTTCCATCACTACCTTGCGCTCCCTAATCTCTATTCCTCCTTCCCTCCTATCAGCTCGCGCCCATCAACGTCACCCAGCAGCACGGCTTCGACCCCTACAGCGTCATAAGCTTTCTTACTTCTATCTTCCCCCTTCCATCACTACCTTGCGCTCCCTAATCTCTATTCCTCCTTCCCTCCTATCAGCTCGCGTCCATCAACGTCACCCAGCAGCACGGCTTCGACCCCTACAGCGTCATAAGCTTTCTTACTTCTATCTTCCCCCTTCCATCACTACCTTGCGCTCCCTAATCTCTATTCCTCCTTCCCTCCTATCAGCTCGCGCCCATCAACGTCACCCAGCAGCACGGCTTCGACCCCTACAGCGTCATAAGCTTTCTTACTTCTATCTTCCCCCTTCCATCACTACCTTGCGCTCCCTAATCTCTATTCCTCCTTCCCTCCTATCAGCTCGCGTCCATCAACGTCACCCAGCAGCACGGCTTCGACCCCTACAGCGTCATAAGCTTTCTTACTTCTATCTTCCCCCTTCCATCACTACCTTGCGCTCCCTAATCTCTATTCCTCCTTCCCTCCTATCAGCTCGCGTCCATCAACGTCACCCAGCAGCACGGCTTCGACCCCTACAGCGTCATAAGCTTTCTTACTTCTATCTTCCCCCTTCCATCACTACCTTGCGCTCCCTAATCTCTATTCCTCCTTCCCTCCTATCAGCTCGCGTCCATCAACGTCACCCAGCAGCACGGCTTCGACCCCTACAGCGTCATAAGCTTTCTTACTTCTATCTTCCCCCTTCCATCACTACCTTGCGCTCCCTAATCTCTATTCTTCCTTCCCTCCTATCAGCTCGCGTCCATCAACGTCACCCAGCAGCACGGCTTCGACCCCTACAGCGTCATAAGCTTTCTTACTTCTATCTTCCCCCTTCCATCACTACCTTGCGCTCCCTAATCTCTATTCCTCCTTCCCTCCTATCAGCTCGCGTCCATCAATGTCACCCAGCAGCACGGCTTCGACCCCTACAGCGTCATAAGCTTTCTTACTTCTATCTTCCCCCTTCCATCACTACCTTGCGCTCCCTAATCTCTATTCCTCCTTCCCTCCTATCAGCTCGCGTCCATCAACGTCACCCAGCAGCACGGCTTCGACCCCTACAGCGTCATAAGCTTTCTTACTTCTATCTTCCCCCTTCCATCACTACCTTGCGCTCCCTAATCTCTATTCCTCCTTCCCTCCTATCAGCTCGCGCCCATCAACGTCACCCAGCAGCACGGCTTCGACCCCTACAGCGTCATAAGCTTTCTTACTTCTATCTTCCCCCTTCCATCACTACCTTGCGCTCCCTAATCTCTATTCCTCCTTCCCTCCTATCAGCTCGCGCCCATCAACGTCACCCAGCAGCACGGCTTCGACCCCTACAGCGTCATAAGCTTTCTTACTTCTATCTTCCCCCTTCCATCACTACCTTGCGCTCCCTAATCTCTATTCCTCCTTCCCTCCTATCAGCTCGCGCCCATCAACGTCACCCAGCAGCACGGCTTCGACCCCTACAGCGTCATAAGCTTTCTTACTTCTATCTTCCCCCTTCCATCACTACCTTGCGCTCCCTAATCTCTATTCCTCCTTCCCTCCTATCAGCTCGCGTCCATCAATGTCACCCAGCAGCACGGCTTCGACCCCTACAGCGTCATAAGCTTTCTTACTTCTATCTTCCCCCTTCCATCACTACCTTGCGCTCCCTAATCTCTATTCCTCCTTCCTTCCTATCAGCTCGCGTCCATCAACGTCACCCAGCAGCACGGCTTCGACCCCTACAGCGTCATAAGCTTTCTTACTTCTATCTTCCCCCTTCCATCACTACCTTGCGCTCCCTAATCTCTATTCCTCCTTCCCTCCTATCAGCTCGCGTCCATCAACGTCACCCAGCAGCACGGCTTCGACCCCTACAGCGTCATAAGCTTTCTTACTTCTATCTTCCCCCTTCCATCACTACCTTGCGCTCCCTAATCTCTATTCCTCCTTCCCTCCTATCAGCTCGCGTCCATCAACGTCACCCAGCAGCACGGCTTCGACCCCTACAGCGTCATAAGCTTTCTTACTTCTATCTTCCCCCTTCCATCACTACCTTGCGCTCCCTAATCTCTATTCCTCCTTCCCTCCTATCAGCTCGCGCCCATCAACGTCACCCAGCAGCACGGCTTCGACCCCTACAGCGTCATAAGCTTTCTTACTTCTATCTTCCCCCTTCCATCACTACCTTGCGCTCCCTAATCTCTATTCCTCCTTCCCTCCTATCAGCTCGCGCCCATCAACGTCACCCAGCAGCACGGCTTCGACCCCTACAGCGTCATAAGCTTTCTTACTTCTATCTTCCCCCTTCCATCACTACCTTGCGCTCCCTAATCTCTATTCCTCCTTCCCTCCTATCAGCTCGCGCCCATCAACGTCACCCAGCAGCACGGCTTCGACCCCTACAGCGTCATAAGCTTTCTTACTTCTATCTTCCCCCTTCCATCACTACCTTGCGCTCCCTAATCTCTATTCCTCCTTCCCTCCTATCAGCTCGCGTCCATCAACGTCACCCAGCAGCACGGCTTCGACCCCTACAGCGTCATAAGCTTTCTTACTTCTATCTTCCCCCTTCCATCACTACCTTGCGCTCCCTAATCTCTATTCCTCCTTCCCTCCTATCAGCTCGCGCCCATCAACGTCACCCAGCAGCACGGCTTCGACCCCTACAGCGTCATAAGCTTTCTTACTTCTATCTTCCCCCTTCCATCACTACCTTGCGCTCCCTAATCTCTATTCCTCCTTCCCTCCTATCAGCTCGCGTCCATCAACGTCACCCAGCAGCACGGCTTCGACCCCTACAGCGTCATAAGCTTTCTTACTTCTATCTTCCCCCTTCCATCACTACCTTGCGCTCCCTAATCTCTATTCCTCCTTCCCTCCTATCAGCTCGCGTCCATCAACGTCACCCAGCAGCACGGCTTCGACCCCTACAGCGTCATAAGCTTTCTTACTTCTATCTTCCCCCTTCCATCACTACCTTGCGCTCCCTAATCTCTATTCCTCCTTCCCTCCTATCAGCTCGCGTCCATCAACGTCACCCAGCAGCACGGCTTCGACCCCTACAGCGTCATAAGCTTTCTTACTTCTATCTTCCCCCTTCCATCACTACCTTGCGCTCCCTAATCTCTATTCCTCCTTCCCTCCTATCAGCTCGCGTCCATCAATGTCACCCAGCAGCACGGCTTCGACCCCTACAGCGTCATAAGCTTTCTTACTTCTATCTTCCCCCTTCCATCACTACCTTGCGCTCCCTAATCTCTATTCCTCCTTCCCTCCTATCAGTTCGCGCCCATCAACGTCACCCAGCAGCACGGCTTCGACCCCTACAGCGTCATAAGCTTTCTTACTTCTATCTTCCCCCTTCCATCACTACCTTGCGCTCCCTAATCTCTATTCCTCCTTCCCTCCTATCAGCTCGCGCCCATCAACGTCACCCAGCAGCACGGCTTCGACCCCTACAGCGTCATAAGCTTTCTTACTTCTATCTTCCCCCTTCCATCACTACCTTGCGCTCCCTAATCTCTATTCCTCCTTCCCTCCTATCAGCTCGCGTCCATCAATGTCACCCAGCAGCACGGCTTCGACCCCTACAGCGTCATAAGCTTTCTTACTTCTATCTTCCCCCTTCCATCACTACCTTGCGCTCCCTAATCTCTATTCCTCCTTCCCTCCTATCAGCTCGCGTCCATCAACGTCACCCAGCAGCACGGCTTCGACCCCTACAGCGTCATAAGCTTTCTTACTTCTATCTTCCCCCTTCCATCACTACCTTGCGCTCCCTAATCTCTATTCCTCCTTCCCTCCTATCAGCTCGCGCCCATCAACGTCACCCAGCAGCACGGCTTCGACCCCTACAGCGTCATAAGCTTTCTTACTTCTATCTTCCCCCTTCCATCACTACCTTGCGCTCCCTAATCTCTATTCCTCCTTCCCTCCTATCAGCTCGCGTCCATCAACGTCACCCAGCAGCACGGCTTCGACCCCTACAGCGTCATAAGCTTTCTTACTTCTATCTTCCCCCTTCCATCACTACCTTGCGCTCCCTAATCTCTATTCCTCCTTCCCTCCTATCAGCTCGCGCCCATCAACGTCACCCAGCAGCACGGCTTCGACCCCTACAGCGTCATAAGCTTTCTTACTTCTATCTTCCCCCTTCCATCACTACCTTGCGCTCCCTAATCTCTATTCCTCCTTCCCTCCTATCAGCTCGCGTCCATCAACGTCACCCAGCAGCACGGCTTCGACCCCTACAGCGTCATAAGCTTTCTTACTTCTATCTTCCCCCTTCCATCACTACCTTGCGCTCCCTAATCTCTATTCCTCCTTCCCTCCTATCAGCTCGCGTCCATCAACGTCACCCAGCAGCACGGCTTCGACCCCTACAGCGTCATAAGCTTTCTTACTTCTATCTTCCCCCTTCCATCACTACCTTGCGCTCCCTAATCTCTATTCCTCCTTCCCTCCTATCAGCTCGCGTCCATCAACGTCACCCAGCAGCACGGCTTCGACCCCTACAGCGTCATAAGCTTTCTTACTTCTATCTTCCCCCTTCCATCACTACCTTGCGCTCCCTAATCTCTATTCCTCCTTCCCTCCTATCAGCTCGCGTCCATCAACGTCACCCAGCAGCACGGCTTCGACCCCTACAGCGTCATAAGCTTTCTTACTTCTATCTTCCCCCTTCCATCACTACCTTGCGCTCCCTAATCTCTATTCCTCCTTCCCTCCTATCAGCTCGCGTCCATCAACGTCACCCAGCAGCACGGCTTCGACCCCTACAGCGTCATAAGCTTTCTTACTTCTATCTTCCCCCTTCCATCACTACCTTGCGCTGCCTAATCTCTATTCCTCCTTCCCTCCTATCAGCTCGCGTCCATCAACGTCACCCAGCAGCACGGCTTCGACCCCTACAGCGTCATAAGCTTTCTTACTTCTATCTTCCCCCTTCCATCACTACCTTGCGCTCCCTAATCTCTATTCCTCCTTCCCTCCTATCAGCTCGCGCCCATCAACGTCACCCAGCAGCACGGCTTCGACCCCTACAGCGTCATAAGCTTTCTTACTTCTATCTTCCCCCTTCCATCACTACCTTGCGCTCCCTAATCTCTATTCCTCCTTCCCTCCTATCAGCTCGCGTCCATCAACGTCACCCAGCAGCACGGCTTCGACCCCTACAGCGTCATAAGCTTTCTTACTTCTATCTTCCCCCTTCCATCACTACCTTGCGCTCCCTAATCTCTATTCCTCCTTCCCTCCTATCAGCTCGCGTCCATCAACGTCACCCAGCAGCACGGCTTCGACCCCTACAGCGTCATAAGCTTTCTTACTTCTATCTTCCCCCTTCCATCACTACCTTGCGCTGCCTAATCTCTATTCCTCCTTCCCTCCTATCAGCTCGCGTCCATCAACGTCACCCAGCAGCACGGCTTCGACCCCTACAGCGTCATAAGCTTTCTTACTTCTATCTTCCCCCTTCCATCACTACCTTGCGCTCCCTAATCTCTATTCCTCCTTCCCTCCTATCAGCTCGCGCCCATCAACGTCACCCAGCAGCACGGCTTCGACCCCTACAGCGTCATAAGCTTTCTTACTTCTATCTTCCCCCTTCCATCACTACCTTGCGCTCCCTAATCTCTATTCCTCCTTCCCTCCTATCAGCTCGCGTCCATCAACGTCACCCAGCAGCACGGCTTCGACCCCTACAGCGTCATAAGCTTTCTTACTTCTATCTTCCCCCTTCCATCACTACCTTGCGCTCCCTAATCTCTATTCCTCCTTCCCTCCTATCAGCTCGCGTCCATCAACGTCACCCAGCAGCACGGCTTCGACCCCTACAGCGTCATAAGCTTTCTTACTTCTATCTTCCCCCTTCCATCACTACCTTGCGCTCCCTAATCTCTATTCCTCCTTCCCTCCTATCAGCTCGCGTCCATCAACGTCACCCAGCAGCACGGCTTCGACCCCTACAGCGTCATAAGCTTTCTTACTTCTATCTTCCCCCTTCCATCACTACCTTGCGCTCCCTAATCTCTATTCCTCCTTCCCTCCTATCAGCTCGCGCCCATCAACGTCACCCAGCAGCACGGCTTCGACCCCTACAGCGTCATAAGCTTTCTTACTTCTATCTTCCCCCTTCCATCACTACCTTGCGCTCCCTAATCTCTATTCCTCCTTCCCTCCTATCAGCTCGCGTCCATCAACGTCACCCAGCAGCACGGCTTCGACCCCTACAGCGTCATAAGCTTTCTTACTTCTATCTTCCCCCTTCCATCACTACCTTGCGCTCCCTAATCTCTATTCCTCCTTCCCTCCTATCAGCTCGCGTCCATCAACGTCACCCAGCAGCACGGCTTCGACCCCTACAGCGTCATAAGCTTTCTTACTTCTATCTTCCCCCTTCCATCACTACCTTGCGCTCCCTAATCTCTATTCCTCCTTCCCTCCTATCAGCTCGCGTCCATCAACGTCACCCAGCAGCACGGCTTCGACCCCTACAGCGTCATAAGCTTTCTTACTTCTATCTTCCCCCTTCCATCACTACCTTGCGCTCCCTAATCTCTATTCCTCCTTCCCTCCTATCAGCTCGCGTCCATCAACGTCACCCAGCAGCACGGCTTCGACCCCTACAGCGTCATAAGCTTTCTTACTTCTATCTTCCCCCTTCCATCACTACCTTGCGCTCCCTAATCTCTATTCCTCCTTCCCTCCTATCAGCTCGCGTCCATCAACGTCACCCAGCAGCACGGCTTCGACCCCTACAGCGTCATAAGCTTTCTTACTTCTATCTTCCCCCTTCCATCACTACCTTGCGCTGCCTAATCTCTATTCCTCCTTCCCTCCTATCAGCTCGCGTCCATCAACGTCACCCAGCAGCACGGCTTCGACCCCTACAGCGTCATAAGCTTTCTTACTTCTATCTTCCCCCTTCCATCACTACCTTGCGCTCCCTAATCTCTATTCCTCCTTCCCTCCTATCAGCTCGCGCCCATCAACGTCACCCAGCAGCACGGCTTCGACCCCTACAGCGTCATAAGCTTTCTTACTTCTATCTTCCCCCTTCCATCACTACCTTGCGCTCCCTAATCTCTATTCCTCCTTCCCTCCTATCAGCTCGCGTCCATCAACGTCACCCAGCAGCACGGCTTCGACCCCTACAGCGTCATAAGCTTTCTTACTTCTATCTTCCCCCTTCCATCACTACCTTGCGCTCCCTAATCTCTATTCCTCCTTCCCTCCTATCAGCTCGCGTCCATCAACGTCACCCAGCAGCACGGCTTCGACCCCTACAGCGTCATAAGCTTTCTTACTTCTATCTTCCCCCTTCCATCACTACCTTGCGCTCCCTAATCTCTATTCCTCCTTCCCTCCTATCAGCTCGCGTCCATCAACGTCACCCAGCAGCACGGCTTCGACCCCTACAGCGTCATAAGCTTTCTTACTTCTATCTTCCCCCTTCCATCACTACCTTGCGCTCCCTAATCTCTATTCCTCCTTCCCTCCTATCAGCTCGCGTCCATCAACGTCACCCAGCAGCACGGCTTCGACCCCTACAGCGTCATAAGCTTTCTTACTTCTATCTTCCCCCTTCCATCACTACCTTGCGCTCCCTAATCTCTATTCCTCCTTCCCTCCTATCAGCTCGCGTCCATCAATGTCACCCAGCAGCACGGCTTCGACCCCTACAGCGTCATAAGCTTTCTTACTTCTATCTTCCCCCTTCCATCACTACCTTGCGCTCCCTAATCTCTATTCCTCCTTCACTCCTATCAGCTCGCGCCCATCAACGTCACCCAGCAGCACGGCTTCGACCCCTACAGCGTCATAAGCTTTCTTACTTCTATCTTCCCCCTTCCATCACTACCTTGCGCTCCCTAATCTCTATTCCTCCTTCCCTCCTATCAGCTCGCGCCCATCAACGTCACCCAGCAGCACGGCTTCGACCCCTACAGCGTCATAAGCTTTCTTACTTCTATCTTCCCCCTTCCATCACTACCTTGCGCTCCCTAATCTCTATTCCTCCTTCCCTCCTATCAGCTCGCGTCCATCAACGTCACCCAGCAGCACGGCTTCGACCCCTACAGCGTCATAAGCTTTCTTACTTCTATCTTCCCCCTTCCATCACTACCTTGCGCTGCCTAATCTCTATTCCTCCTTCCCTCCTATCAGCTCGCGTCCATCAACGTCACCCAGCAGCACGGCTTCGACCCCTACAGCGTCATAAGCTTTCTTACTTCTATCTTCCCCCTTCCATCACTACCTTGCGCTCCCTAATCTCTATTCCTCCTTCCCTCCTATCAGCTCGCGCCCATCAACGTCACCCAGCAGCACGGCTTCGACCCCTACAGCGTCATAAGCTTTCTTACTTCTATCTTCCCCCTTCCATCACTACCTTGCGCTCCCTAATCTCTATTCCTCCTTCCCTCCTATCAGCTCGCGCCCATCAACGTCACCCAGCAGCACGGCTTCGACCCCTACAGCGTCATAAGCTTTCTTACTTCTATCTTCCCCCTTCCATCACTACCTTGCGCTCCCTAATCTCTATTCCTCCTTCCCTCCTATCAGCTCGCGCCCATCAACGTCACCCAGCAGCACGGCTTCGACCCCTACAGCGTCATAAGCTTTCTTACTTCTATCTTCCCCCTTCCATCACTACCTTGCGCTCCCTAATCTCTATTCCTCCTTCCCTCCTATCAGCTCGCGTCCATCAACGTCACCCAGCAGCACGGCTTCGACCCCTACAGCGTCATAAGCTTTCTTACTTCTATCTTCCCCCTTCCATCACTACCTTGCGCTGCCTAATCTCTATTCCTCCTTCCCTCCTATCAGCTCGCGTCCATCAACGTCACCCAGCAGCACGGCTTCGACCCCTACAGCGTCATAAGCTTTCTTACTTCTATCTTCCCCCTTCCATCACTACCTTGCGCTCCCTAATCTCTATTCCTCCTTCCCTCCTATCAGCTCGCGCCCATCAACGTCACCCAGCAGCACGGCTTCGACCCCTACAGCGTCATAAGCTTTCTTACTTCTATCTTCCCCCTTCCATCACTACCTTGCGCTCCCTAATCTCTATTCCTCCTTCCCTCCTATCAGCTCGCGTCCATCAACGTCACCCAGCAGCACGGCTTCGACCCCTACAGCGTCATAAGCTTTCTTACTTCTATCTTCCCCCTTCCATCACTACCTTGCGCTCCCTAATCTCTATTCCTCCTTCCCTCCTATCAGCTCGCGTCCATCAACGTCACCCAGCAGCACGGCTTCGACCCCTACAGCGTCATAAGCTTTCTTACTTCTATCTTCCCCCTTCCATCACTACCTTGCGCTCCCTAATCTCTATTCCTCCTTCCCTCCTATCAGCTCGCGCCCATCAACGTCACCCAGCAGCACGGCTTCGACCCCTACAGCGTCATAAGCTTTCTTACTTCTATCTTCCCCCTTCCATCACTACCTTGCGCTCCCTAATCTCTATTCCTCCTTCCCTCCTATCAGCTCACGCCCATCAACGTCACCCAGCAGCACGGCTTCGACCCCTACAGCGTCATAAGCTTTCTTACTTCTATCTTCCCCCTTCCATCACTACCTTGCGCTCCCTAATCTCTATTCCTCCTTCCCTCCTATCAGCTCGCGCCCATCAACGTCACCCAGCAGCACGGCTTCGACCCCTACAGCGTCATAAGCTTTCTTACTTCTATCTTCCCCCTTCCATCACTACCTTGCGCTCCCTAATCTCTATTCCTCCTTCCCTCCTATCAGCTCGCGTCCATCAACGTCACCCAGCAGCACGGCTTCGACCCCTACAGCGTCATAAGCTTTCTTACTTCTATCTTCCCCCTTCCATCACTACCTTGCGCTGCCTAATCTCTATTCCTCCTTCCCTCCTATCAGCTCGCGTCCATCAACGTCACCCAGCAGCACGGCTTCGACCCCTACAGCGTCATAAGCTTTCTTACTTCTATCTTCCCCCTTCCATCACTACCTTGCGCTCCCTAATCTCTATTCCTCCTTCCCTCCTATCAGCTCGCGCCCATCAACGTCACCCAGCAGCACGGCTTCGACCCCTACAGCGTCATAAGCTTTCTTACTTCTATCTTCCCCCTTCCATCACTACCTTGCGCTCCCTAATCTCTATTCCTCCTTCCCTCCTATCAGCTCGCGTCCATCAACGTCACCCAGCAGCACGGCTTCGACCCCTACAGCGTCATAAGCTTTCTTACTTCTATCTTCCCCCTTCCATCACTACCTTGCGCTCCCTAATCTCTATTCCTCCTTCCCTCCTATCAGCTCGCGTCCATCAACGTCACCCAGCAGCACGGCTTCGACCCCTACAGCGTCATAAGCTTTCTTACTTCTATCTTCCCCCTTCCATCACTACCTTGCGCTCCCTAATCTCTATTCCTCCTTCCCTCCTATCAGCTCGCGTCCATCAACGTCACCCAGCAGCACGGCTTCGACCCCTACAGCGTCATAAGCTTTCTTACTTCTATCTTCCCCCTTCCATCACTACCTTGCGCTCCCTAATCTCTATTCCTCCTTCCCTCCTATCAGCTCGCGTCCATCAACGTCACCCAGCAGCACGGCTTCGACCCCTACAGCGTCATAAGCTTTCTTACTTCTATCTTCCCCCTTCCATCACTACCTTGCGCTGCCTAATCTCTATTCCTCCTTCCCTCCTATCAGCTCGCGTCCATCAACGTCACCCAGCAGCACGGCTTCGACCCCTACAGCGTCATAAGCTTTCTTACTTCTATCTTCCCCCTTCCATCACTACCTTGCGCTCCCTAATCTCTATTCCTCCTTCCCTCCTATCAGCTCGCGTCCATCAACGTCACCCAGCAGCACGGCTTCGACCCCTACAGCGTCATAAGCTTTCTTACTTCTATCTTCCCCCTTCCATCACTACCTTGCGCTCCCTAATCTCTATTCCTCCTTCCCTCCTATCAGCTCGCGTCCATCAACGTCACCCAGCAGCACGGCTTCGACCCCTACAGCGTCATAAGCTTTCTTACTTCTATCTTCCCCCTTCCATCACTACCTTGCGCTCCCTAATCTCTATTCCTCCTTCCCTCCTATCAGCTCGCGTCCATCAACGTCACCCAGCAGCACGGCTTCGACCCCTACAGCGTCATAAGCTTTCTTACTTCTATCTTCCCCCTTCCATCACTACCTTGCGCTCCCTAATCTCTATTCCTCCTTCCCTCCTATCAGCTCGCGTCCATCAATGTCACCCAGCAGCACGGCTTCGACCCCTACAGCGTCATAAGCTTTCTTACTTCTATCTTCCCCCTTCCATCACTACCTTGCGCTCCCTAATCTCTATTCCTCCTTCCCTCCTATCAGCTCGCGTCCATCAACGTCACCCAGCAGCACGGCTTCGACCCCTACAGCGTCATAAGCTTTCTTACTTCTATCTTCCCCCTTCCATCACTACCTTGCGCTCCCTAATCTCTATTCCTCCTTCCCTCCTATCAGCTCGCGCCCATCAACGTTACCCAGCAGCACGGCTTCGACCCCTACAGCGTCATAAGCTTTCTTACTTCTATCTTCCCCCTTCCATCACTACCTTGCGCTCCCTAATCTCTATTCCTCCTTCCCTCCTATCAGCTCGCGCCCATCAACGTCACCCAGCAGCACGGCTTCGACCCCTACAGCGTCATAAGCTTTCTTACTTCTATCTTCCCCCTTCCATCACTACCTTGCGCTCCCTAATCTCTATTCCTCCTTCCCTCCTATCAGCTCGCGCCCATCAACGTCACCCAGCAGCACGGCTTCGACCCCTACAGCGTCATAAGCTTTCTTACTTCTATCTTCCCCCTTCCATCACTACCTTGCGCTCCCTAATCTCTATTCCTCCTTCCCTCCTATCAGCTCGCGCCCATCAACGTCACCCAGCAGCACGGCTTCGACCCCTACAGCGTCATAAGCTTTCTTACTTCTATCTTCCCCCTTCCATCACTACCTTGCGCTCCCTAATCTCTATTCCTCCTTCCCTCCTATCAGCTCGCGTCCATCAACGTCACCCAGCAGCACGGCTTCGACCCCTACAGCTTCATAAGCTTTCTTACTTCTATCTTCCCCCTTCCATCACTACCTTGCGCTCCCTAATCTCTATTCCTCCTTCCCTCCTATCAGCTCGCGTCCATCAACGTTACCCAGCAGCACGGCTTCGACCCCTACAGCGTCATAAGCTTTCTTACTTCTATCTTCCCCCTTCCATCACTACCTTGCGCTCCCTAATCTCTATTCCTCCTTCCCTCCTATCAGCTCGCGTCCATCAACGTCACCCAGCAGCACGGCTTCGACCCCTACAGCGTCATAAGCTTTCTTACTTCTATCTTCCCCCTTCCATCACTACCTTGCGCTCCCTAATCTCTATTCCTCCTTCCCTCCTATCAGCTCGCGTCCATCAACGTCACCCAGCAGCACGGCTTCGACCCCTACAGCGTCATAAGCTTTCTTACTTCTATCTTCCCCCTTCCATCACTACCTTGCGCTCCCTAATCTCTATTCCTCCTTCCCTCCTATCAGCTCGCGTCCATCAACGTCACCCAGCAGCACGGCTTCGACCCCTACAGCGTCATAAGCTTTCTTACTTCTATCTTCCCCCTTCCATCACTACCTTGCGCTGCCTAATCTCTATTCCTCCTTCCCTCCTATCAGCTCGCGTCCATCAACGTCACCCAGCAGCACGGCTTCGACCCCTACAGCGTCATAAGCTTTCTTACTTCTATCTTCCCCCTTCCATCACTACCTTGCGCTCCCTAATCTCTATTCCTCCTTCCCTCCTATCAGCTCGCGTCCATCAACGTCACCCAGCAGCACGGCTTCGACCCCTACAGCGTCATAAGCTTTCTTACTTCTATCTTCCCCCTTCCATCACTACCTTGCGCTCCCTAATCTCTATTCCTCCTTCCCTCCTATCAGCTCGCGTCCATCAACGTTACCCAGCAGCACGGCTTCGACCCCTACAGCGTCATAAGCTTTCTTACTTCTATCTTCCCCCTTCCATCACTACCTTGCGCTCCCTAATCTCTATTCCTCCTTCCCTCCTATCAGCTCGCGTCCATCAACGTCACCCAGCAGCACGGCTTCGACCCCTACAGCGTCATAAGCTTTCTTACTTCTATCTTCCCCCTTCCATCACTACCTTGCGCTCCCTAATCTCTATTCCTCCTTCCCTCCTATCAGCTCGCGTCCATCAACGTCACCCAGCAGCACGGCTTCGACCCCTACAGCGTCATAAGCTTTCTTACTTCTATCTTCCCCCTTCCATCACTACCTTGCGCTCCCTAATCTCTATTCCTCCTTCCCTCCTATCAGCTCGCGCCCATCAACGTTACCCAGCAGCACGGCTTCGACCCCTACAGCGTCATAAGCTTTCTTACTTCTATCTTCCCCCTTCCATCACTACCTTGCGCTCCCTAATCTCTATTCCTCCTTCCCTCCTATCAGCTCGCGTCCATCAACGTCACCCAGCAGCACGGCTTCGACCCCTACAGCGTCATAAGCTTTCTTACTTCTATCTTCCCCCTTCCATCACTACCTTGCGCTCCCTAATCTCTATTCCTCCTTCCCTCCTATCAGCTCGCGTCCATCAACGTCACCCAGCAGCACGGCTTCGACCCCTACAGCGTCATAAGCTTTCTTACTTCTATCTTCCCCCTTCCATCACTACCTTGCGCTCCCTAATCTCTATTCCTCCTTCCCTCCTATCAGCTCGCGTCCATCAACGTCACCCAGCAGCACGGCTTCGACCCCTACAGCGTCATAAGCTTTCTTACTTCTATCTTCCCCCTTCCATCACTACCTTGCGCTCCCTAATCTCTATTCCTCCTTCCCTCCTATCAGCTCGCGTCCATCAACGTCACCCAGCAGCACGGCTTCGACCCCTACAGCGTCATAAGCTTTCTTACTTCTATCTTCCCCCTTCCATCACTACCTTGCGCTCCCTAATCTCTATTCCTCCTTCCCTCCTATCAGCTCGCGTCCATCAATGTCACCCAGCAGCACGGCTTCGACCCCTACAGCGTCATAAGCTTTCTTACTTCTATCTTCCCCCTTCCATCACTACCTTGCGCTCCCTAATCTCTATTCCTCCTTCCCTCCTATCAGCTCGCGCCCATCAACGTCACCCAGCAGCACGGCTTCGACCCCTACAGCGTCATAAGCTTTCTTACTTCTATCTTCCCCCTTCCATCACTACCTTGCGCTCCCTAATCTCTATTCCTCCTTCCCTCCTATCAGCTCGCGCCCATCAACGTCACCCAGCAGCACGGCTTCGACCCCTACAGCGTCATAAGCTTTCTTACTTCTATCTTCCCCCTTCCATCACTACCTTGCGCTCCCTAATCTCTATTCCTCCTTCCCTCCTATCAGCTCGCGTCCATCAACGTCACCCAGCAGCACGGCTTCGACCCCTACAGCGTCATAAGCTTTCTTACTTCTATCTTCCCCCTTCCATCACTACCTTGCGCTCCCTAATCTCTATTCCTCCTTCCCTCCTATCAGCTCGCGTCCATCAACGTCACCCAGCAGCACGGCTTCGACCCCTACAGCGTCATAAGCTTTCTTACTTCTATCTTCCCCCTTCCATCACTACCTTGCGCTCCCTAATCTCTATTCCTCCTTCCCTCCTATCAGCTCGCGTCCATCAACGTCACCCAGCAGCACGGCTTCGACCCCTACAGCGTCATAAGCTTTCTTACTTCTATCTTCCCCCTTCCATCACTACCTTGCGCTCCCTAATCTCTATTCCTCCTTCCCTCCTATCAGCTCGCGTCCATCAACGTCACCCAGCAGCACGGCTTCGACCCCTACAGCGTCATAAGCTTTCTTACTTCTATCTTCCCCCTTCCATCACTACCTTGCGCTCCCTAATCTCTATTCCTCCTTCCCTCCTATCAGCTCGCGTCCATCAACGTCACCCAGCAGCACGGCTTCGACCCCTACAGCGTCATAAGCTTTCTTACTTCTATCTTCCCCCTTCCATCACTACCTTGCGCTCCCTAATCTCTATTCCTCCTTCCCTCCTATCAGCTCGCGTCCATCAACGTTACCCAGCAGCACGGCTTCGACCCCTACAGCGTCATAAGCTTTCTTACTTCTATCTTCCCCCTTCCATCACTACCTTGCGCTCCCTAATCTCTATTCCTCCTTCCCTCCTATCAGCTCGCGTCCATCAACGTCACCCAGCAGCACGGCTTCGACCCCTACAGCGTCATAAGCTTTCTTACTTCTATCTTCCCCCTTCCATCACTACCTTGCGCTCCCTAATCTCTATTCCTCCTTCCCTCCTATCAGCTCGCGTCCATCAACGTCACCCAGCAGCACGGCTTCGACCCCTACAGCGTCATAAGCTTTCTTACTTCTATCTTCCCCCTTCCATCACTACCTTGCGCTCCCTAATCTCTATTCCTCCTTCCCTCCTATCAGCTCGCGTCCATCAACGTCACCCAGCAGCACGGCTTCGACCCCTACAGCGTCATAAGCTTTCTTACTTCTATCTTCCCCCTTCCATCACTACCTTGCGCTCCCTAATCTCTATTCCTCCTTCCCTCCTATCAGCTCGCGTCCATCAACGTCACCCAGCAGCACGGCTTCGACCCCTACAGCGTCATAAGCTTTCTTACTTCTATCTTCCCCCTTCCATCACTACCTTGCGCTCCCTAATCTCTATTCCTCCTTCCCTCCTATCAGCTCGCGTCCATCAACGTTACCCAGCAGCACGGCTTCGACCCCTACAGCGTCATAAGCTTTCTTACTTCTATCTTCCCCCTTCCATCACTACCTTGCGCTCCCTAATCTCTATTCCTCCTTCCCTCCTATCAGCTCGCGCCCATCAACGTCACCCAGCAGCACGGCTTCGACCCCTACAGCGTCATAAGCTTTCTTACTTCTATCTTCCCCCTTCCATCACTACCTTGCGCTCCCTAATCTCTATTCCTCCTTCCCTCCTATCAGCTCGCGCCCATCAACGTCACCCAGCAGCACGGCTTCGACCCCTACAGCGTCATAAGCTTTCTTACTTCTATCTTCCCCCTTCCATCACTACCTTGCGCTCCCTAATCTCTATTCCTCCTTCCCTCCTATCAGCTCGCGCCCATCAACGTCACCCAGCAGCACGGCTTCGACCCCTACAGCGTCATAAGCTTTCTTACTTCTATCTTCCCCCTTCCATCACTACCTTGCGCTCCCTAATCTCTATTCCTCCTTCCCTCCTATCAGCTCGCGTCCATCAACGTCACCCAGCAGCACGGCTTTGACCCCTACAGCGTCATAAGCTTTCTTACTTCTATCTTCCCCCTTCCATCACTACCTTGCGCTCCCTAATCTCTATTCCTCCTTCCCTCCTATCAGCTCGCGCCCATCAACGTCACCCAGCAGCACGGCTTCGACCCCTACAGCGTCATAAGCTTTCTTACTTCTATCTTCCCCCTTCCATCACTACCTTGCGCTCCCTAATCTCTATTCCTCCTTCCCTCCTATCAGCTCGCGTCCATCAACGTCACCCAGCAGCACGGCTTCGACCCCTACAGCGTCATAAGCTTTCTTACTTCTATCTTCCCCCTTCCATCACTACCTTGCGCTCCCTAATCTCTATTCCTCCTTCCCTCCTATCAGCTCGCGTCCATCAACGTCACCCAGCAGCACGGCTTCGACCCCTACAGCGTCATAAGCTTTCTTACTTCTATCTTCCCCCTTCCATCACTACCTTGCGCTCCCTAATCTCTATTCCTCCTTCCCTCCTATCAGCTCGCGTCCATCAACGTCACCCAGCAGCACGGCTTCGACCCCTACAGCGTCATAAGCTTTCTTACTTCTATCTTCCCCCTTCCATCACTACCTTGCGCTCCCTAATCTCTATTCCTCCTTCCCTCCTATCAACTCGCGTCCATCAACGTCACCCAGCAGCACGGCTTCGACCCCTACAGCGTCATAAGCTTTCTTACTTCTATCTTCCCCCTTCCATCACTACCTTGCGCTCCCTAATCTCTATTCCTCCTTCCCTCCTATCAGCTCGCGTCCATCAACGTCACCCAGCAGCACGGCTTCGACCCCTACAGCGTCATAAGCTTTCTTACTTCTATCTTCCCCCTTCCATCACTACCTTGCGCTCCCTAATCTCTATTCCTCCTTCCCTCCTATCAGCTCGCGTCCATCAACGTTACCCAGCAGCACGGCTTCGACCCCTACAGCGTCATAAGCTTTCTTACTTCTATCTTCCCCCTTCCATCACTACCTTGCGCTCCCTAATCTCTATTCCTCCTTCCCTCCTATCAGCTCGCGTCCATCAATGTCACCCAGCAGCACGGCTTTGACCCCTACAGCGTCATAAGCTTTCTTACTTCTATCTTCCCCCTTCCATCACTACCTTGCGCTCCCTAATCTCTATTCCTCCTTCCCTCCTATCAGCTCGCGTCCATCAACGTCACCCAGCAGCACGGCTTCGACCCCTACAGCGTCATAAGCTTTCTTACTTCTATCTTCCCCCTTCCATCACTACCTTGCGCTCCCTAATCTCTATTCCTCCTTCCCTCCTATCAGCTCGCGTCCATCAACGTTACCCAGCAGCACGGCTTCGACCCCTACAGCGTCATAAGCTTTCTTACTTCTATCTTCCCCCTTCCATCACTACCTTGCGCTCCCTAATCTCTATTCCTCCTTCCCTCCTATCAGCTCGCGTCCATCAACGTTACCCAGCAGCACGGCTTCGACCCCTACAGCGTCATAAGCTTTCTTACTTCTATCTTCCCCCTTCCATCACTACCTTGCGCTCCCTAATCTCTATTCCTCCTTCCCTCCTATCAGCTCGCGTCCATCAACGTCACCCAGCAGCACGGCTTCGACCCGTACAGCGTCATAAGCTTTCTTACTTCTATCTTCCCCCTTCCATCACTACCTTGCGCTCCCTAATCTCTATTCCTCCTTCCCTCCTATCAGCTCGCGTCCATCAATGTCACCCAGCAGCACGGCTTCGACCCCTACAGCGTCATAAGCTTTCTTACTTCTATCTTCCCCCTTCCATCACTACCTTGCGCTCCCTAATCTCTATTCCTCCTTCCCTCCTATCAGCTCGCGTCCATCAACGTCACCCAGCAGCACGGCTTCGACCCCTACAGCGTCATAAGCTTTCTTACTTCTATCTTCCCCCTTCCATCACTACCTTGCGCTCCCTAATCTCTATTCCTCCTTCCCTCCTATCAGCTCGCGTCCATCAACGTCACCCAGCAGCACGGCTTCGACCCCTACAGCGTCATAAGCTTTCTTACTTCTATCTTCCCCCTTCCATCACTACCTTGCGCTCCCTAATCTCTATTCCTCCTTCCCTCCTATCAGCTCGCGTCCATCAACGTCACCCAGCAGCACGGCTTCGATCCCTACAGCGTCATAAGCTTTCTTACTTCTATCTTCCCCCTTCCATCACTACCTTGCGCTCCCTAATCTCTATTCCTCCTTCCCTCCTATCAGCTCGCGTCCATCAACGTCACCCAGCAGCACGGCTTCGACCCCTACAGCGTCATAAGCTTTCTTACTTCTATCTTCCCCCTTCCATCACTACCTTGCGCTCCCTGATCTCTATTCCTCCTTCCCTCCTATCAGCTCGCGTCCATCAACGTTACCCAGCAGCACGGCTTCGACCCCTACAGCGTCATAAGCTTTCTTACTTCTATCTTCCCCCTTCCATCACTACCTTGCGCTCCCTAATCTCTATTCCTCCTTCCCTCCTATCAGCTCGCGTCCATCAACGTCACCCAGCAGCACGGCTTCGACCCCTACAGCGTCATAAGCTTTCTTACTTCTATCTTCCCCCTTCCATCACTACCTTGCGCTCCCTAATCTCTATTCCTCCTTCCCTCCTATCAGCTCGCGCCCATCAACGTCACCCAGCAGCACGGCTTCGACCCCTACAGCGTCATAAGCTTTCTTACTTCTATCTTCCCCCTTCCATCACTACCTTGCGCTCCCTAATCTCTATTCCTCCTTCCCTCCTATCAGCTCGCGCCCATCAACGTCACCCAGCAGCACGGCTTCGACCCCTACAGCGTCATAAGCTTTCTTACTTCTATCTTCCCCCTTCCATCACTACCTTGCGCTCCCTAATCTCTATTCCTCCTTCCCTCCTATCAGCTCGCGTCCATCAACGTCACCCAGCAGCACGGCTTCGACCCCTACAGCGTCATAAGCTTTCTTACTTCTATCTTCCCCCTTCCATCACTACCTTGCGCTCCCTAATCTCTATTCCTCCTTCCCTCCTATCAGCTCGCGTCCATCAATGTCACCCAGCAGCACGGCTTCGACCCCTACAGCGTCATAAGCTTTCTTACTTCTATCTTCCCCCTTCCATCACTACCTTGCGCTCCCTAATCTCTATTCCTCCTTCCCTCCTATCAGCTCGCGTCCATCAACGTCACCCAGCAGCACGGCTTCGACCCCTACAGCGTCATAAGCTTTCTTACTTCTATCTTCCCCCTTCCATCACTACCTTGCGCTCCCTAATCTCTATTCCTCCTTCCCTCCTATCAGCTCGCGTCCATCAACGTCACCCAGCAGCACGGCTTCGACCCCTACAGCGTCATAAGCTTTCTTACTTCTATCTTCCCCCTTCCATCACTACCTTGCGCTCCCTAATCTCTATTCCTCCTTCCCTCCTATCAGCTCGCGTCCATCAACGTCACCCAGCAGCACGGCTTCGACCCCTACAGCGTCATAAGCTTTCTTACTTCTATCTTCCCCCTTCCATCACTACCTTGCGCTCCCTAATCTCTATTCCTCCTTCCCTCCTATCAGCTCGCGTCCATCAACGTTACCCAGCAGCACGGCTTCGACCCCTACAGCGTCATAAGCTTTCTTACTTCTATCTTCCCCCTTCCATCACTACCTTGCGCTCCCTAATCTCTATTCCTCCTTCCCTCCTATCAGCTCGCGTCCATCAACGTCACCCAGTAGCACGGCTTCGACCCCTACAGCGTCATAAGCTTTCTTACTTCTATCTTCCCCCTTCCATCACTACCTTGCGCTCCCTAATCTCTATTCCTCCTTCCCTCCTATCAGCTCGCGTCCATCAACGTCACCCAGCAGCACGGCTTCGACCCCTACAGCGTCATAAGCTTTCTTACTTCTATCTTCCCCCTTCCATCACTACCTTGCGCTCCCTAATCTCTATTCCTCCTTCCCTCCTATCAGCTCGCGTCCATCAACGTCACCCAGCAGCACGGCTTCGACCCCTACAGCGTCATAAGCTTTCTTACTTCTATCTTCCCCCTTCCATCACTACCTTGCGCTCCCTAATCTCTATTCCTCCTTCCCTCCTATCAGCTCGCGTCCATCAACGTCACCCAGCAGCACGGCTTCGACCCCTACAGCGTCATAAGCTTTCTTACTTCTATCTTCCCCCTTCCATCACTACCTTGCGCTCCCTAATCTCTATTCCTCCTTCCCTCCTATCAGCTCGCGTCCATCAATGTCACCCAGCAGCACGGCTTCGACCCCTACAGTGTGACACAGCAGCAGGCAGCAGCACTGGAGGCAGCGAGGCAGACAACCGACACACTTATCACAGCAGCGAATGTTGTCGTTCAGATCAACGACTCACTCATTCAAAGGTGAGTGCCCGGATGTTACAGCACTATGGGTTCTACCCCTACAGCGTGACACAGCAGCATGTATCAGCACTGGAGGCAGCAAGGCAGACACACTCATCACAGCAGCCAACGTTGTCATTCAGATAAACTATTCGCTCATCCAATCGTGAGTGCCCGGGAATTCCCTCTGTTACACCTATACGGGTTCAACCCCTACAGCAGCAGCACGGTTTAAGCAGCAGCAGGCAGCAGCGCTGAGGCGGCAAGGCAGACAACAGACACACTCGTCACAGTATCGAATATTGTCGTTCAGATCAGCGACTCTCTCATCCAATCGTGAGTGCCCAGGAGAACCTGCCACATCTTCTCAGTCAGAACGTCTCGCACCCTCCTGTGCCATGACTTCAACACTTAGTTCCTCTACCGAGCAACCCCCTCACCATCCTTCCCATAACCTTCTCATCCCCTTCCGCTCTTTGTGTTCTCCTATCCAACCACCCCCGTCCACTTCCCCCAGTTACAACTTCTCGGCGTAATCGCGCACGCTCCTGGGCCACGAATTTGAAACGGAATTCCTCTACCGAGCCACCCTCACTCACCCTCACCATCCTTCCGATCACATTATGCCCATCCTCTAAGCTCTCTCTTCTCGACCCATCCCTCTTATTTTGCCCATTCATGTCACTCCCATCCTCCCAGTGAGAACTTCTGGGCGTCATCGCGCACGCTCCTGGGCCACGACTTTGAAACGGAATTCCTCTACCGAGCCACCCTTACTGCCCCGGGCGGCATCGGCGGGCTGCCGCCCACAGAAGTGGTTTACTTCCTCACTTTCCTTGCTGCAGTGAGTTACCACCACCCTAGCCCTCTCTGCTTGTCATTGGCCCACTCTCAACTGCAATTGAGAAAGGCATTGCAGGTTGTTTTCTCTACAGAAGTGGTTTACGTCCTCACCTCACCTTCCTTGCTGAGGTGAGCTGCCCTCCCTTCCAGGCTGCCTCATCTGTGGCAGTTCTACCCGTGCCAATACTGAGGCACCTCAAAAAACCTTTCTGAGAATTCTCAATGATCGCTCACAGGTACCTTTTTCCAACAATGAGGCACCTCAAGAAACCTTTGTCTCCATCCTGTCAATGGGTCTCTTTTCATCTTGCTTTCTGACCATCCTTCGTCGTCCCCCTCCCTCCAGGTCACCCCATCTGTTGCAGTCCTACAGCCTGCTGCCACAAATGCATCCAACACCACCACTCCTCCCACCACACCACCTGCCCTTTCTATCACCAAAGCACCCTTTATTGATCTTGCCTCCCTGCCCATCCCCCCACATCCCTCTCTCTCCAGGTTACCCCATCTATGGCAGCCCGACAACCTGCTGCTACAAATGCATCCAACACCACCACTCCTCCCACCATCCCACCTATCTTTTCTGCTAACGCTACAGCCTCTCCCAACGCCACCACTCCTCCCGGCATCAACGTCACAGCAGCAAGCAACACCACCGTTCCTCCCATCCTCCCCATCGACCCCCCCAGCAGTACCACAGCCCGCAGCAGCAGCAGCACAGTGAGCAACATCCGCGCTGAAAACACCACCACCACAGATAGCAGCGACACCACAGCTAGCAGCAACACCACTGGAACCCAGCCTTCTCCCCAGCCTTCTCCCCAGCCTTCTCCCCAGCCTTCCAGTCTCTCCTCCCCAGCTGCAAGCAACACAACCTCCTTGCAGCCTCAGCCGTCCTCCATCTTCCCCTCCTCCATGCCCACCCCACGTCGCCCCTTCACGCGTCTCCAAGGCTCCCGCTGCTTCCGCCTGCGCCTCACCCCTCCTCCCGTCGACTCCTTCTGGTCTGTCACCATTTACAACGCATCCAACCTCAACCTTTTGGAAGGAGTCAGCAAGTTCGGCGTGGGCGACCGCACTCCAGGCCTTTTGGTGAGTCTTTCTTGCTTGCGCCTCACCCCTCTCCCCGTCGACTCCTTCTGGTCTGTCACTCACCATCTACAACGCTTCAAACCTTAACCTTTTGGAGGGAGTCAGCAAGTTCGGTGTGGGGGATCGCACGCCAGGGCTGATTGTAAGTCTCTCTTGCTTCTCTATCCACCTCTTGATTCCCTCAGGTCCCTCACTTGACCTCCCCCACCCTCCTCCGCCCCTCCCATTCCGCTTTCCACGCCTAACCCAGGCACTTTTTGAGACGTCTCAAAAACACCCTCTCTACACGTGGCACTACTTCACATGTTCCTTTGTTTTCTTCTCTTTGTTTTCTTCTCGTTGTCATCTTTCTTTCGTTTTTTTCTCTCGACTCGAGATCACAACCTGCCTGCCACCCCCGATCAAGCTGCTGCCTCACCTCTCCTTGTCAATTCCTGTCGATTCTCAATGGTCTCCCGTCCAAACACCATGCAACCAACCAAACATGTGCTGCCCCCCTCGCTGCAATAAAAACCCACCCTGACCGCACTCTGACCATCTACATTCTGCTTTGAGTCTGACTCAACCAATTCAGTCCCTCGCCTCATTTCCCTACTACACCACTGAGCAACCACACCTGTGCTGCCCCTGTGCAATCACCACAGTACAGCCCTGACGGCACTCTCACCATCTACATTCAACCCACTTCGTCCCCCCAATCACTGTGGTGACAACTCGTAACCTGGTACTCTTGCATTTTCCCTGTTTGCCACCCTCACCACAGTACAACCCAGACGGCACTCTCACCATCTACATTCAACCCACTTCGCCCGGCCAATCGCACGAAGCCAACTGGATCCCCACTGTTAACTCGGTATTCTGTTATCCCGGCCTGAGTGCTCCTGAGTGCTGCCTTAATCCTTGCTTATTCTTCTCTTTCCCTTATCTCTCTTCTCTCCTTCCATGGTGGTTTCTTTCTCCAGTTCCAATTTCGGTTTCACACTTGCATGTTGGTTTCTTTCTTCCCAACCTCGACTTCTCTTGTCCTCCTATGTCGTTGCACCTTCGTCTGCAGACCAATAGTGCGGCGGTGGTGAGAGCCTACGGCCCCGCTTCCCAGATTCTGAATGGAACATATGAACCAGAAGCGATCCAGCTTAGCCCTACATGCGAGGCCTAGCAATACATACAATGCTTCAGAATGTGCTACGGTATGTCGATGCACCATTGAGGGTCTACCTACCGGTACCGTATGGATGGAATCGCTCCCTAATTCTCAATGGAACATATGAGCCACAAGCGATCCACAGCTTTACACTACATGCTAGGCTTGACCATTGAGGGCCTGACCTGAGGCTCTTCTCAGATTCTGAATAAAATGCTTGAGAATGTGTCAGATTATATGTGTGTTAGTCAAGCTAGACGGAGTTGCTCTTTAGTGAGTACAGCTCTTCTGCATGAATATGGTTTCCTATTTGTATCGCCCATCTCCTAGTTCATTTCATTCCACTACTCTATTCTGATGTGTGTTATTTTGCGCAATTGATGGCCCATGCCCTTCTCCTCAGATAATGATCCATCCAGCTCAGCCCTACATGCGATGAGAGGCTTTGTAAAATGCTTGAGAATCTCCTCTTGATGTAGCTCAACGGACAAGCGAGTCCGCCCGGTTGAGCTCGCTGCCGGCGGGCAAAAAAAATAAAACCCTATCGGGCATGCATCCGGTCAGGGAGGCATCAACCCTAAACACGGGGAGGCATGTGTTTAGGGTTGATGCCTCCCTCAGATGGCATGCCATCCGATAGGGTTTTAGTTTTTTTCTGCCAGCCGGTCAGGTCGACGGTGGTCGACGGCCGTCGACCGAGCGTCGACCCCGTTTCGTTGAGCTATTCCGGTATGTCGCAATTAAAGCAGTTGGCCCAAATTGCACAAGTTTTAAAAAGGTTGACGCGAGGGGGTTTTTCTGGTCTGGGTTTTGGCGAGTGTTTCAGATTTTTTTTTCCCCCGCTTTTTTCGCCAAACCCAGCCTGCCCTCGTATTTCGCCCTTGGGGGTTGGGTCAGTCCCCAAAAGTCCCAAATTGCAGGCGCACTTCTCAAAGCTTGCATACACTACTTCGTCAAATTTTAAAAGCTTGACCAGCGCGCTCCACAATTTGGGCCGTGGTGTTCAGTCAATAGAACGGCACATACGGTACGGTAAGTGGGAAGGGAAAAGGTGGTTGTACTGTACTGTCTTTTTCCTTCTCTTGCCGTGCCTCGCTGCTGTTGTAACAGCATTGTTTACTGAACTGGTCTGGTACCAGTCTGTTGCTGCAGCCCAACCTCTGAAAGCACAATTGATTACGCAATATATGCAACCTTATAACAAGCATCGCCAAAATTGAATCCGCTGTAACGGTGTGTTCACCATGAACCGAAGTGTAGCAGCGTCTGTGCTGGCCGGATTTCAACGCTGCTTAATAAGCGGAGTTCAGGTAAACAGCTACACCAACGAGCGCTGCTAGAATGCCTGCCACCAGCACAGGGAGCGAGTCTCTGACAGGGAGAGGACAGGGACAGGGGGAGCATGGGGAGGATGGGGATTGGGGGGGGAGGACAGGTGGAGGGGAGGTGGGGGTGGGAGGGCACATGGGGGTGAGGGGAGGGAGAACAGGGCATTGTGTGTGTGTGTGGAGATAAGGACGAATGAGGACACCTGAATGGGATTAAACTTTACCAGCAGTAACCAGGAACAAGGGGTCAGGTAGGAAGGAGGCAAAAGGAGAGAAGGGCACTGATGAGACAGCACAGGATGGAAGGTTTGAATCAACGCAACGATCATTCAGAGCGTATTGGTGAGATCAGGAGAGAGCATGCTGCTCAAATGAGAGGAGCAGGGATGGCGGCACCAAGCAGAGGGAGGAAGCAATGAGGGGGGAGGGACGGGGGACGAGGGGCATGGGAAGAGGGGCGGGGAGGAAAGTGGGGGGGAAGGTTGAGGGGGAGGGGGTGAGGGGCAGGGGGGAGAGAAACAGTGAAACAGGAAAGGAAGCGGGGAGTTGAGAAGCAAGGAGAGGAGAGGCAGGAATCAGGGTAAGAGCAGGGTGGAGTGTTTGAAGAAGTGTTTTGAGACGTCTCAAAACACTTCTTCAAGCAAGGAGAGGAGAGGCAGGAATCAGAATAAGAGCCGGAGTGTGGAGTAGAGGGGGAGGAGAAGGGGAATAGGAAGAAGAAGAGGAGGGGCGGAGAGAAGGGAACGGGAGGTTGGGCAGAGAAACGAGGAGGAAATTACAGAAGGGAAGTGGGGGGAAGAAGGGAGAGAGGTTGGGCAGTGGGGTTTGGGAGAGAGAGAGAGAGGAGCGGGGATGGAGTGGGTGCTGCATTGAAGAGCCGAGAGGGGAAATGGCGGGCAGGAATGGTAGGTAGGACTGATTGGATGATTGGAAGGCCTTTCCCCTCTGTATACCCGCCACCTCCGCTCTTCCTCTGCACCTTCGGAGAGGCTTGTTTGATGGCTCTTTCCCCCACACTCCCCCATCAATCCACGCGTCCCGTTCCTTCCTCGCTCCCCCGTCACTTCCCTCGCACCCCTTCCACCCCTCTCTCACTCGCTTTCCTGCATCCCCTTTTCAGCTCACGTCCCTTTCCGTCACTCCCTCCCAGTCCCACCCCCGCACCTCCCCATTCCCCCATCCCCTCCTCCTCTCCCCTCCCCTTAACTCACACCCCCCCCTCCCCCCCCCTCTCCCCTCAACCCGCTGCAGCTGCGCCTGGCGCTCCTTCCACACCCCCGGAAGCTGCGCCAGGTCGTTGGCGTTGGCGCCCAGTCCCCCCCTTTCACGCACCTGTCCCTTTCCCCGTCCCTTCCGCGCATCCCCCATTCTCTCCCCGGCTCCCCCCGCCCCCACCCCCCCGTCAACTCACCCGCCTCCGCCGCCCTGCAGCTCCGCCTTGCGCGCCTTCCGCACCGCCAGGTCGTTGGCGTTGCGCGACACGGGCGCAGTGTACGGCTTGAAGCGCCGCTTGGGAGCGGAGCACACTGGCGGAGGGGGAACAGGGAGAGGGGCGGGGACGGGGACGGGAGGTGGGGAAAAAAGGACGGGGGGAGAGGAATGGTGCGGGGGTGGGGAGGGGTGGGAGAGGGGTAAGAGCTGTTAGCGGATGCAGAAAAGATACTGGAGGGGGGGGATGATGGAGCTGGGTGGGAGAGGGGTGAGAGCTGCTAGATGCTTTTTTGAGATATAACACCTTCAACAGAAAAGATACTGGAAATGTGTGCTGGTTACTACTGGGGCACGTGAACAAGGCCGATGCAGAGGCGAGAAGGAGATAAATAAAGGTACCTTACGTCGACAGAAACGCTGAACAAGGCCAATGTTGAACAAGGCCAATTCTGGTATCTGAATGGAAGAGCATCTTACGTCGACAGAAACGCTGGGGCGACGGAGCACATTGAATGTTTCGATGGTTAGCAGTATCGCGTATAAATAGCTTCTACAGCACGTAAGGTGCTCAGCACGCAACTTAAAACTGAAATCTTGTGGTCATTACCGTGTACGCAATTTTAACTAGTTGACTCGAAATGAACCGGTGAACGCTCCTGGGAATTTGTAGGCGTCTAATTCCGCCGAGGCGCCACAAAGGTCGCATCTGAGAACTAATAGGAGTCTAATTCATCGCGGCGCCTCACCTGGGCACTTGTAGGTGTCTGGAAGCTTCTCGAAGGGCGACCGCGAGTTGTAGATGTACCTGCGCGGAGCGAGGGAGACGCGCGCGCAGGGGGGGTGAGAGAGGGAAGAGCGTGGAGGGGGGGGGGGGGGGGGGGGGGGGAGGGGAAGGAGGAATGGGGGGGGGGTGTGGGTGTTGGGGGGAGGTTGACCCGCGCGCGGGGAGGGAGGCAGGGACGCACGTGAAAGCAGTGGGAAACACGGACACGCGCATGCAGATTCCACGTTTTTTCAATAGAAAATGTTAAGCCAGCCCGAGGCGGCACGGCAACAATGAAACGCAACCGCTCACCCGCAGTCCCGGCAGATGTACGCGCTCGCCATAGTCACACGCGGCGGCCCGGACGCGCCGCCCGTTAGTGTCAACGGCGAGGCGCTAGACACGCTGACAGCCGCCGACGAGATCGGGCCGCGGGAAGAGCGGAGCCCCACGCTACCCGCTAGAAGCGGCGACGCGGATTTCGGCTTGGCGGTAGCGGGAGACGCGGCGGCGGCGACGGCGCGGGGAGCCGATGCGAGGGAGTGCGTGAGGGGGATTGCGCAAGCCATGGCTGATTCTTATGCGGCCTGAGGGTGGGTTAATGAGATGACGTTGCGCAGGTTTCCGTTTTAAACGGATTCGGATGTAAGGGGATGCGATACTTTCCCGGCGTGCGTGCGAGAAGGCTCCTGAGGACTGCTGAGTTTGGTTCAGTAGGAAAATAGAGCAAAGCTGCCGCACGGTAGTCTGTCTTGCAATGTGGGCACGCGGCTCGCACAATGCAGCAGAATGGAGCGAAGCTGGCGTGCGGTAGCGGGCTGCTATTCTCCGTAAACGTCGCTAAGGCTTCTGGTGCTTTGCTTCAGCTTCTGGTCCTAATTTTGCCTACTCTTGTCATGCCAGCGGATTCTATAACCAGATCACGAGGACGCGTTCAGGAAGACGTCTCGCGAAACAAACGAGTCCCAAATGATTCGTTTTTACACAGGCTGCGAATAGCGATAGCTGTACCTTGCCGGTTCAGGTGAAACGTTATGTGGCACTTATTTTGAGACTTGCTAGTCCTTCGGCTTGAACACGCAATCTCCAACTCATTCTAGAATGGATGGGACATATGAACGAAGGGTGAGTATTCTCCGACGGAAGCGCCTTTCCTGAATCGAACGGTCATTAATTCGAGATACTGGTTTTCTCTTTCCTTTGCACGGTTGATGGATTTTGGATGTGAATGGATGACGAGGCGTGGTGACGGTGTGTGGCTGTCCAGATTCTGTCAGCGCGGATGGATCCGTCTACACGATCACCAAGGTGACTGGATGCCGCGTGGCGGGATGTGTGCTGGATCCATGTGGCATGTGCCTGACAGGTTCTTCGTATCCACGCTAAAAGTCCATGTGATGAGAATGATTCAGAGCTTCTACACTCTCAAAGGTTCAGATATTCATAGCTTCTACACTCCCCCCAGTAATACTTGGAACTATTAATTTTCTGTACACAAACTAGTCAGTCTGTCGCATGCACGACCCAGAAGAACCTGTCTGAGCCTGTGCATGTCACCATCGGCGACTATTTCGCCAATCTCGGGGCGAGTCGCACGACATCTATCATCCCCTTGCGAGGCATTTCGTCTCTGGTTGTGATTGGTTGCGAAGATGCATTTGAACTGGATGTATAACTGCAAGTTTTCCTATTGGACCAAAGTTGAAATCAAACTTCGTGAATGACATATGATTGGAGCATCAGCCACTCGTACTCTGAATCAAGAACGACTGGTAACCAGACCATTCTCGCCAGTCGTTATTGGACATTTGTGATCGCCGCAACCACCTGCGGGCAGCAAAGAAATCTCTATCATCCTGTTCTATTTCGCCCCTGTGCTCGCACCTCCAGTTTCCGAAATTCCCTCTCTCCCCATCCATCTCGAACATCAGCTCAAGCTCAAATCAATAAAAACACTGCTCATTAGTAGCTCACTTTCTTCTATTCCTCATTTCGGCATCTCTTCACGATTAATCAGCCCATTTGTGGTTTATCTCTCCGCCGCCGTTCCTGTGCTTCAATTCGGCGCGCGAGCATCGTCAAGGCGCGGCGCGCTGAAACCCGGCGCCAATGTCATCCGCTGTAGTCGATAACCCCAACGGCCCCGCTCTCGCACCGCAATCTTCACAAATTTCCGCGTTAAATCTTCCGCACAGCCCCGTCGGTAAATCAGGACCTGTCTTCGGCGAGTTGACGGCCGTCAACTGGCGGAAATGGGCGGCTAGCCGGCTACAGCAGACGGAGCAGCCGCAGCAGCCGTCTGACGCTACCACTGCTCGCGCCGAGCAGAACTTCGAGGCGCGACATCCTGCCATATTGCCACACGCGCTGTTATTAGCCGATCCGTCAACTCACTCTCCGTCAGAAGACACGTCAACAGTCGTTAATCCGCTTACGCCTCGTGCCCGCGAATCTCGCGGAAGTTACGCTCCCAAAAATCACGGCGCCTTCCAAAATGACCAGAGCGCTCCCCCCCTGTGTAAGCGCACAGGCGAGGCGCTTTCCGTCTGCAGTGCCACGTGGCAGCCTCTCCTCCCAGGGCTACCAGATGACGTGGCGGAATTGTGCCTCATCCGGCTTCCGCGAGCGTTCCTACAGCAATGCAGGTACGGCATGCGTGCGTGTGACTGTGTGTGTGCGTGTGTGCGTTCGGTCGATCAGCCTTGAGTTTGGAATGAGAGGGCGATCATGTGTGCATGGATGGGTGGTTAGGTGCGATTGTAGAAGGGTTCTGTTTCCGTAAGTTTGGTATGAACCCGAGCTGCACCTTCGTTTCGGAAGGGAAGGGGACGATGTTCGTTGCTGCATTACCTGCGCTTTCTTGCTCGTCTCCTCTCCCACCTCCTCCCCCTTTCCCATCTCCTCTTCCCTCAAATCTACGTAATCTTTGACGGAGTTGTTTCCAGGCCACACACGCTGCCCGCGCTTATCCCTTCATTTTCCCTCCTGCCTCATTGTCCTTTCGCTCCAATCCCCCCATTCGTCCCTCCCTGTCTCATCACCTTTTCACTTATCCCCAGGCAAGTGAACCGGGCATGGAAAGAGTTTCTAGACAGCCCGCGCTGCCTGCGCCTTCGAACTGCAGCCAATCGCCTCGAGCCGTGGCTGTTCGTCCGGGCAGTCGGGCAGCCGAGAAAACATTTCGAGTGGCACGTATTCGCAGGGAGCGCTGGATGGCGGAAACTCTCCCACCCACGTGGCACTAGCCAATGGGAAGCCTCGGGAGTGGGGTGTGTGGTCCTTGACAGTTGTCTCTACATGATTGGAGGAACGGGGTCTGACCGCAAAAATCCATTGGCTGACACTTTCAGGTGAGGGGCAAAGGAAAAGGTTTTGCACCAATCAGGTGTACTTTGTGTGTGTTTGGGCTCTTAAGAAAAAGCTGAGGTTATGCCCGGCTTTCAAGTAAACAAATTCCTCACCCATGTTAGTTGACTTGGCTTGCGTGCAACGCGTAACGCCTTCTGTGATTTTTTAACAGAGATTGCTATCCATTGCGCTATTTGGTCTTTGAATTTTGCTGTGACACCCTTCCCTCCCCCGTCTTTGCTATTTTTTCCTCTTCCATTTTCCTTTGGCATTATTTCCTGTAAGCTATAGCGCCCCTGACATGCTTTGGTACCACTTTGCAAATCTTGTAAGTTAATTGTCCCCCCACCCAACCGCCCCCTCCCCCATCCGCAATTTCAGGTACGACCCTCAAACTGCCCGCTGGACCCAGTTGGCCAACCTCATCACTCCCCGCAGCTTTTTTGGATCCTGGGCTGCCCAGGGAAAAATAATAGTGGCGGGAGGCAATGCAGCAGAACTTGAGGAGATCAAATCAGCTGAAGTCTACCAATCAGAGACTGACACGTGGCAGTCCATCTCACCGCTGCCTTTGGCGTTTTCCAGCTTTGGGGCGGCGTGTTTTGGCGGGACACTCTTTTTGACGGAGGGGTGGCAGTGGCCGTTTCACTTCTCACCCCGTGGGTTCTCCTGTCCCCTTTATAAGCTCGTCCAGGAAAAGGAAAGGGAGGGGCTTACAGGTCAAAAAAGACATGGGGGTGCTTTGATTGGCCGAGGGCTGGGAGAAGGAGAGGGACGAGGAGGAGAGGGGGGAGAGGGAGGTTGTGGGGAAGCAAGCAGGGCAGGAGAAAACCTAGGACCTGAGGGCATGGGAGAGGGGCAGGGCAGGGCGGAAGGGCAAGGCATGGGACAAGGCGTGGGGCGGAGTGGAATTGCAGCAGTGTGGGAGCCAATGCCTGAAGGCATGGCAGAGGGCTGGACAGGAGCATGTGCAGTGGTGCATGAGACGCTTGTCACTCTGGTGCAGGAGGGGAAGACTCGCAGGTGCGTGCTGGGGAAATGGGAGACGGTTGTGGGACAAGGCGTGGGGCGGAGTGGCATTGCAGCAGTGTGAGAGGCGATGCCAGAGGGCATGGCAGAGGGATGGACAGGCGTGAGTGCTGCGGTGCATGACACGCTTGTGACCCTCGTGCAGGAGGGGAAGACTCGCAGGTGCGTTTTGGTGGCATGAGGTGTGGTGGGGGGCATGCGAGGTGCCTGGATAAGAACATGGACAGGCATGGGTGCTGTGGTGCATGACACGCTTGTAATTCTGGTGCAGGAGGGGAAGAATCGCAGGTGCGTGATGGCGGTATGCTTGCTGGGGGTACGCTAGGTAAAATTGTAGGGTTAATGCATGGACAGGCGTGAGTGCCGTGGTGCATGAGACGCTTGTCACTCTCATGCAGGAGGGAAAGAACCGCAGGTGCGTGTTAGAGAAACAATGCGGTGGTGTGCGGTGCTGGTGGGTGGCATGAGAGGTGTGGTCTTGTCTTGGTTGTCTGCATGGACAGGCATGGGTGCAGTGGTGCATGCCACACTCGACACTGTCGTGTAGGAGGTGCAGACTCCCAGGTGAGAGGTCGTTCACGAATCACATGGCCTTCCGTATCAGCCCAGCAAACCATTCTACTCCTCTCACTGGGATTTCGTCCTGTCCTCACAACCTCATCTTTGTTACCCTCATCTCACTACTTCCCACACCCTCTCCCCCTTTCCCCTCGCCCCCACTCTTCTCCCGCATTCCAATCCCCCTTCCTCCTGTGCTTCCTTGCTGCCAGTCTTTTTTCCTACTGCCCGGAAATCGACAAGTGGCAGCAGGTCATTGGCCCTCCTTTGCCCCTCTTCCTACGCCCACCTCTGCGCATGGCTGCATGCGGTGATAGTTGCCTTTTTCTGGTAGGCCGGGGTTTGGAGGTGGTGATGGGGAGGATATGCAAGGAAGGCGGGCAGGGATTGTGCCAGAAAGGGAGGAGTTTTTTGGATGTGGAGCAGGAGGATTGGGAGAAAATAGGAAGTGAAAATAGTGAGGTTGAATCGCACCAGCTTGTTGAACTGAGGGAGAAAAGCTCGAGTAACAATGCATACAAAATGCGAGAGCTTCGGGTCGAATGGTTTCAGCACGGGGGAGATTTGGCGTGTTCCAAGCTTGTTCCAGATGCTCTTGTTGTGGTGGTGATGTAAAATATATGCGAGTGTCACATTATGACAATGTTGGACTTGTACCTCTTTGCAAACCCAGTGTACGTGGAGCATATTGCGTTTCGGTTGGGTGCCGCCATGCCGTGCCTAGCCTGGTTTGGTAAGGAATGCGGTTCGGAAGCCTACCGTCAGATCCTGACGGCAAAACAAGCCTCGAACCGACACGGCAGTGCAGAAATCTCCAAAAATCTTTTCGGGCTTGTGTCACCACCACATTTGCCCAGCAGCTTCTCGTGCCAGCTAGGGGCGTGTCGCGTTCCCCACACGCGTACTGAATGAAGCATCTCCACTCCACAACCATACAGTTCGCCAAACTGCAGCCGACTGATTTGTCAGGGGTGTCCCGGAAACGTCAACTTTCAACAATATTACAAACTGCAAGCCGACAGACGCGCCCTTCAAACAGACTTCCAGGTGTAGCTCACATGTTTCGGGCAGCTCTACAGCTGCTCGCATCCACCAATACTCAACGACGCGGACCTCACTACCCGTTGCCTCGTAAAATACTTTCTTGGACGCTGTCCTCTTTTGGGCAGCGTTTGAGGAACCTACAGGTTTGACACATCACCCAGTATTCGTCTGCTACCACACCCACACCCACGCTGCCCGTGGCAATTGAATCAGAGTCCTGTCGAGCCGGGCAGCATTTTGGGCTGGGCTAGGTTCCCATTTCAGGCTGAGCTTCCTCAACGCTGAGCAGCTTGATTGGGTTGGAAAACCTAGCCCAGCCCGCTTCTTCAACCAGCTTCCTCACCGCCGCCACCTCCTGCTACAGCACTTCCCTCCACTTCAGTCACAAAAGTTTTACACCATGGAGGACCTTCCGAAACGTCGCGGCGCGGGCAAGCGAAATCGCGTGCGGAACCACTCGTCCATCCACCGACGAAAATATGAACCACTCCGGAAGGAGAAAATCTGCGCTTCGACCAATCAGGCTCCGAACGTCAGTCTGTCTGTCAAACTGCAACTGTACAAAATCCCTCCGCATCTTCTTCCTCTCCATCAGATTTGCGGGGTCTTCCATTTCATCCCATCCCATCCCATCCATTCGAGCAAAGGGAGAAGGTTTTCACTTTCATTCCTCTCCAGTATCCCTTCTTCCACATCACTCTCTTGAGCTCTTGTCTCGTTTCCGCAGCACCATACTCTAGTCTCCGCCGTCCTTCCCCATTGCCAACCGCACTCCCCGCCCACGCTCCACTGCCCATTCCGCATCACTCGGCTACCATCGTAAAAACCCATATCAACACCACTCCATTATGGGTGCTACTGACGCTGCTACCCAGCAGACCATTGCCGTTTCCGCCTCGGTCTCCGAGCCTTGGGAAGACGCGATGCGGGCAGAGCTCGCCGCGTGGTTCGAAAACCCCGACTGGACCGACGAGACGCCGTCAATGACTGTTTCCGTCGGATCTAACGCCCTCTGTCAACTCGACGGAGTCGCGACCGTCGGCCTCCCCCCAGACGCCGTCTTCTCCATCGTATGCGACCCGCACAACAGCCGCGTCTTTAAGAACATTAAGTCTGTTAAGAACGAGCGGGTCATTAGTGACAATAACGGGGTGAAGGAGATGGATATGGACATGGTTTTCGCCTTCCAGCTGCCCTTCTTTACAGGCACATTCGACGCGCACATGCGCATGGTGCACGATCGCCCGAATCGCAAAATGTCGTTCGAACTAGCGCGTCCCGGCCTTATGCGCAAGTTCGAGGGCTTCTGGCAGGTCGAGCCGCTCGTTGTCCCCGCTTCCGCCACTTCCGCATCCGCCGCCTCCGCCATCTCCGCCACCTCCGCCACCTCCGCCCCTTCCACCATTTCCGCAACTTCCTCCGCTTCCGCCGATTCCGACACCGCTTCCGCTCCGCCTTCCCCGCTATCCGACACCTTCCATCCGGCCAGCGACTGGGACAGCAGCAGCGCTTGCAGCAGCCCGGAGCGCGATGTCGCCGCATATTCCGCCGCAGATCTCGCTGCAAAGACGACGAAGACGAGCG
Source organism: Closterium sp. Naga37s-1 (assembly GCA_947471745.1). Classification (NCBI taxonomy): domain Eukaryota; kingdom Viridiplantae; phylum Streptophyta; class Zygnematophyceae; order Desmidiales; family Closteriaceae; genus Closterium; species Closterium sp. Naga37s-1. The sequence goes on along the minus strand of CANJKZ010000206.1, from coordinate 132,660 downwards.
CGACGACCCCGTCCGACGGCGCGCGCGTGGCGTCGCGGCTCGTGCTGCATCAGGTGGTGCAGCCGTCCGTCGCGCCGCCCGACCTTTTCAAGCGGTGCATCCACATCGTTCTGCAGATTGCTACTAAAGACGTCCTTAAAGTATTCCAGCGCGAAGCCGCGGCGATTAGGAACAGCAAGGGGCAGGAGCAGGAGACGCAGGGAGGAGAGGAGAAGAGGAAGAAGAAGCAAGGAGCTGACGTTACGGCCGCGGCTGTCGCGGGGGGCGTGGCTGGCGCGGTTGCCGGCGCGGTCGCGGGAGCTGCTGCTGGCGTCGCTGTCGCGAAGAATGCCGATTCCATCAGGCTCGCGTCGCGCGTGTGGGGGCTTGTGAAGGGCAAAGCTTAGGCGATGAGAAGGGATCAGGGACAAGGGAGGACGAAGGGATCACAATGTTCGTGACATTCTCTTGAGAGTCTATGGCTGACACTGGCGAAGTGTGGAGACGCGAAGCAGAGTGGGCAGGCGAACAAGGCTTTTGTTCCTTGCTGCCGCTGCGGATTTTCTGGTTGCACGAAACGCGCGCCGACGCCATTTGAAAAACTGCTGGAGACTTGTGCTTCGAAGTTACTGGGCAGTTCTCGAAGGCGGGCCAGGGTATCTACAGGTGTTGATAAAAAGTGTGGGTAGTTAGGCTTGGCTTGGTTTGGTTTGGGCATAAGGTTGAGTAGGGTTCAATGCTTTCGGATGCCTTTAGACAGAGTGGCACCCCAAACCTTTGAACCTTGACTTAAAAACTTGTGAAATATTTCCTAGAATCCGTTGAGTTAACCTTTCTGCTATAAATGTAGGTTATTGCCAATAGTTGAACCGGGCTCCCAACAATATTACTCTTTCAAGAAACCCAGTGATAACCTTATCCCCCACAGCTGCTGCTGCTGCTTCTGCTGCTGCTGCTTCTGCTGCTGCTGCTCCCCCCACCCCTTATCCCCCACAGCTGCTGCTGCTGCTTCTGCTGCTGCTGCTCCCCCCACCCCTTATCCCCCACAGCTGCTGCTCCTGCTTCTGCTGCTGCTGCTCCCCCCACCCCTTATCCCCCAGTCCTCCTCCCCCTCCCCCTCCTCCTCCTGCTCCTCCTGCTGTTATCACCCCAGAGCAGCAAGCGCCTTGTTGAGGCGGTTAAGGCTCGTGGCGACAGCGCGGTTGGAAGGATCAAGGCGGGAGAGAAAACGCAGGTCTGCCACCCCTCATCCTTCCCCTACCACACCCCATATCCTCTTAATCCCCTCCTCCTCCTCCTGCTCCTCCTGCTGTTATCACCCCAGAGCAGCAAGTGCCTTATTGAGGCGGTTAAGGCTCGTGGCAACGGCACGGTTGGAGGGGTCGAGGCGGGAGAGCAGGCGCAGGTCTGCCACGCCCAGCTTGTACTTCTCCATCGCCTCGTACAGACATGCTCGCTGCATCAGCACTGCTGTGTTTTCAGGCTCGAGATCGAGCACCTGAGGAAGGGAGCGAGTGAGAAGAGGAGAGTGAAGAGGGGGGTTAGTGGGTAAGGGTCTTGAAGGGAGAGCAGGCGCAGGTCTGCCATCCCCAGCTTGTAGTAAGTTGACTTTTGAGTCGACTCAAAAGTCATCTTGAAAGGAGAGCAGGCGCAGGTCTGCCATCCCCAGCTTGTACGTCTCCAATGCCTCGTACAGACACGCTCGCTGCATCAGCACAGCTGTGTTCTCTGGCTCGAGCGCCTGAGTGATTTGAAGGGCAGCAAGAGGTGGAGTAGTCGATAAGAGGCGCCGCAGAGAAAAAGGAGCGTACCGTTGCAACTGGGGGGAACTGAGAACTTGGCCCATTGCAACTGGGGGGAACTGAGAACTTGGCCCATTGCAACTGGGGGGAACTGAGAACTTGGCCCATCCTTCTCCGTTCTCAGTTCTCCTTTCCTCTCTCCCTTCTCCCCTTCCCTTCCCATCCCACTACTCACCTTGCTGTAGCCAGCAACGTCTTTCTTCATTCCCCTGCTTCCTCGCAGTCAGCACCGCCCTGTCCTGTCCTTCAATCAATAATGCCCCTATCCCCCTTCAACCCCCACACCGACTCACCTTGCTGCAGTCAGCAACGGCCTTCTAAAATTTCCCTGCCTCCTTGTAACATGGCCGCGCAGTCAGCACAGCCACCAGCAATCCCTCCCCCCTGTGCCTAGAAAGTCCACTCGCAACTTGCCCCCCTTACCAAACTCACCTTGCTGCAGTCAGCAACGGCTTTCTTCATCTCGCCAGCTTCCTTGTAGCACGATGCCTGCGCACTCAGCAGCACAGCCACCAGTCACCCCCCCGTCCGCCTCCCCCCCTCTCTCCGCCAGCTGCTCCGCCCACACCAGCCACTTGATCGCGTCCGCAAACTATTCCCCATCCCACACTCACCTTGCTGCAGTTCTCTCCTTTGCTCCCGTTCTTTCTGAACCTTCCAACCCCACCCCACTCCTTACCTTGCTGCAGTCAGCAACGGCTTTCTTCATCTCGCCAGCCTCCTTGTAGCACGACGCCCGTGCAGTCAACACCCTGACTCACCTTGCTGCACTCAATGCTGGGTGCCCCGCCCTTACGCGTACTCACTCACCTTGCTACAATCTGCAACGGCTTTCTTCATCTCGCCAGCCTCCTTGTAGCACGACGCCCGTGCAGTCAACACCCTGACTCACCTTGCTGCACTCAATGCTGGGTGCCCCACCCTTACGCGTACTCACTCACCTTGCTACAATCTGCAACGGCTTTCTTCATCTCGCCAGCCTCCTTGTAGCACGACGCCCGTGCAGTCAACACCCTGACTCACCTTGCTGCACTCAATGCTGGGTGCCCCGCCCTTACGCGTACTCACTCACCTTGCTACAATCTGCAACGGCTTTCTTCATCTCGCCAGCCTCCTTGTAGCACGACGCCCGTGCAGTCAACACCCTGACTCACCTTGCTGCACTCAATGCTGGGTGCCCCGCCCTTACGCGTACTCACTCACCTTGCTACAATCTGCAACGGCTTTCTTCATCTCGCCAGCCTCCTTGTAGCACGACGCCCGTGCAGTCAACACCCTGACTCACCTTGCTGCACTCAATGCTGGGTGCCCCGCCCTTACGCGTACTCACTCACCTTGCTACAATCTGCAACGGCTTTCTTCATCTCGCCAGCCTCCTTGTAGCACGACGCCCGTGCAGTCAACACCCTGACTCACCTTGCTGCACTCAATGCTGGGTGCCCCGCCCTTACGCGTACTCACTCACCTTGCTACAATCTGCAACGGCTTTCTTCATCTCGCCAGCCTCCTTGTAGCACGACGCCCGTGCAGTCAACACCCTGACTCACCTTGCTGCACTCAATGCTGGGTGCCCCGCCCTTACGCGTACTCACTCACCTTGCTACAATCTGCAACGGCTTTCTTCATCTCGCTAGCCTCCTTGTAGCACGACGCCCGTGCAGTCAACACCCTGACTCACCTTGCTGCACTCAATGCTGGGTGCCCCGCCCTTACGCGTACTCACTCACCTTGCTACAATCTGCAACGGCTTTCTTCATCTCGCCAGCCTCCTTGTAACATGAAGCACGGGCAGTCAGCACAGCCACCAGGCCCCCCCCGTCCGCCTGCCCCCCTCTCTCCGCCAGCTGCTCCGCCCACACCAGCCACTTGATCGCATCCGCAAACTGCCCCCCTTTGTAGAACTCCGTCCCCTTATTGAGCGCTGCATTATAAGTCACTCCCGCTGGCGGCGGCCCGATGCCGTCTAGCTCTACAGTGGTTTCCGTGGAGGCGGAAGCATCCCCAAAGCTTCCCCAATCGCCCGCGTCTTGGTTCCCGAAATCAACCCCACCTGCGCTCGCTCCAAAGAAACTGCTGCTGCTGTCACTGCTGGCCCCTGCAAAACCACCACCAGCAGCAGAACCAGCACCAGCACCACCAGAGCTACCAGCAGCAGCAGAGGGCTTGGGGTTGAAAAGCATGTCTACAAGGGGATCGAATGAGCCTGCTGACGCTGCAGCAGATGGCTGGGAGCTGCTGGGGGGTTGGGAATTCCCGAAGTTGGATGAGAAGGCAGCGAACGGATCAGCGGCGGCGGCGGCAGAAGCAGCAGAGGCAGCAGGAGGGGGGGCAGCAGGGGAGGCAGCGGCGCGTGGGGCGGGGAATGAGGCGGAGAAGTTTGCAAACGGGTCTGCTGCAGACGCGGATGAGGCTCTGGCTCCTCCCCCCCCTGCCATGCCGCCGCTGCTGCTGCTGCTACTGTTCATGTTTCCAATGTTACCGCCACCACCGTTGCCACTGCCACTGCTACTGGAGGAGGTGGCGAAAGGGTCCGGCCAGGAAGCAGCAAACGGATCGCCAGATGCAGCAGAGGAAGCAGAAGTGGCAGCAGAGGCGGCAGATGGGGCAGAGGCGCGCAGTGAAGGGCCACCAACGCCACCCCTCATGGGCTGACCGCCTAACCCACCACCTAAACCACCACCTAAACCACTGCCACCGCCACCACCGCCGCCAATCCCACCACCCATGCTGAACCCTGCTCCTGCTCCTGCTCCTGCACCAAACCCCCCTCCCGCCACGCCTGTTCCTCCTGAGGCACCAGCTTTGGGAACGGAGCTTCGTAAATCGCCCATTCCAAATGGATCAAACCCGCCGCCTCCCCCTCCGCCTCCCCCGAATCTACCTCCCCCAGACGCCCCTCCCGCGCTGTCCCTTGACGCGCCATACGCTGACGTGGACCCACCGTACGCTGACGTGGACGATGACGTGGACGACGCTCCAGGCCGCGCGGAGGCCGTGGCGCTGCTCCACAGGCTGGCGAACACGTCATCCGCCTTGCTGGCAGATGCTGCTGCTGCTGACGCACCAGATGATGACAGGGAGGAGTTTAGAGGCTTGGCGTTCATTCCCCCCATCCCCATCCCCCCCATCCCCATCCCCCCATATCCGCTCCCCCCGCTCCCCCCACTGCCAATCCCCGACTGCCCCAGAGGCACCCAGCTAGGCCCGCCCCCGCTTCCCCCTTGCCTCTGCGCCTGCCCCTGCGCCTGCCCCTGCGCATAGGAGCTGGCGGAGGCGGGGGGCGCGCGCGCTGCTCCCCCTCCGCCTCCGCCTCCGCCTGTGGACCACGAGGTTGCGCCCTGCGCGTAGCCGCCTCCCGCGCCTGGTCGCCCTCCGCCACCCTGAGCGGAAGGGGGAAAGATTGGGCGGAGGGTACGGAGGGGGGCAGAGGTGGCGGAGGGAGGCGGGGGGGGGGAGGGGGAGGCGGAGGGGGGTGGAGGAACGGGGAGGGGGGCGGAGAGCAGGAGAAATGGGGGTGAGCGGAGAAGGTGAGAGAGATACTAGAAGACGGGCAATTGCTGCAGTCCTTCTCTCTTTGAGCTCAACGACTCCTCTTTCTCTCTTCTCGCCTCAAGAATCGCTTGCTGCAGTACTTTTTCCTTTGGGTCGACTACTTCTAAGGCGCCTCTAGAATCTCTTGCTGTCTTCCCACTCCCATTCGGAGAACGCTCGAAGTCTGTGCAATGGATCGTTCTGAATCGCTCTGCATCGTTTCGCACCATTTTGCTCAGAAAGTGCATCACCGAAACCGCTGGGCTCACACCTGTTTGTAAGACAGTTTTTTTTGTTTTGTTTTGTTTTTGTTTTTTTTTTTTTTCCCTTCTCGAAAAATCCGCATTGATTTGACTCACCACACCGCCACCGAGCTTCTGGTCCTTGAGGCTGCCGCCTGCCGTTCCCAACCGACCTCCACCCCCTCCAATGCCCGATCCAGACGACACCCCAAGGTCGAAGTCGAATTGGAAGTTCTGAAACAAAGATTCAGAGTGGATTTGAGGGTTGCATTTATTCTACAAATTCTTAATAATCGTTCCCAACCGACCTCCACCTCTTCCGATGCCGGATGAAGACGAAACCCCAAAATCAAAGTCGAATCGAAAGTTCCGAGATACAGATTCAGAGCGGAAGTTAAGTTTGCGAGTGAAAAACGGAAATGAGGATTGCAAGCGATAAGCGGAACCGGGGGAATGAAAAGACGAAGGGACGTGAATCGACAGACGAGCTTATGTGAGACTTGAGTACATAGCAACCGACCTGCAATCTAAGCGACTCGCGCACCGCGTAAGTGAATCGCAATGAGTCATGAGCCAGGATGCAAGCTTACGCGGTATGTTATGATGCGGCTCAAGATTTCAAAGGTGGTCACCTATGTACCGCATGGACTAAATCATAACTAGATTTTGACAATATATGCATTTCCATACGATTTGCCTGTGTTGTGACACACGGTAGCTGTCGATACAAGTCCCGCAAACTTTAGATAGTTGGAGAAATGGCTTCAGTCAGTCGTAGGCTGGTTCAGATTCGCATTTACAATTGTCGAGCTCTCAGTCAGATTGAAACTGCCGTGTCACCTAAACGAGGCGACTATTAGATTACTCAAAAGTCACCTGAAACGAGCGTCGCACCTTGAAAGTCGTCGCCGCATTGACCATGTTGGCCTTGCGGCTGTCGTTCGCACCGCCGTTCATGCCGGCAACCACACAACCGGTTTCAACCCGTTTCAGCCGGTCTCAACCAGTCTCAACCAGTCTCAACCTTGAGGACGCAGAGGAAACCAAAAGGTGTCGGTGACTAAGCACGGTCCGCCAGGTCTCTGGTGTCAGGCACGTACGGACAACCTTGATGAGACAGAGGCGGCGAAACACTGCCGTCGCTGTCGACCGCAGCGGAATGAAACAGATATACGAAAGCCCTCTTCAACAAAAGCAGTAAAATCAACTAGCCACCGCAGAACGGTTGTTCCGTAAATCGTCGTTGGCTACTGGTTTCGTGGATGGTAGGTAGGTAGCAACTTCCAATCCTGTCCTAAAAAATGCTCCAAAATGCGAGAAAATGATCAGGAAGGCAATTTATGGAATTGAGTTGCCAAATTGAGTCGCCTCGCCACAGACGGGAACGAGCATTGCGAGATAAGGTAACCACGCCATACAATTTCGTCAGTAAGGTGGTTTGGTGGTCGGTGTGTTCGACGCACAGATCCAGGCAGAGGTAGGTTGGCAGTAGCGAGGAGCTTACAACGAACAGAGGAACGAGCCGCAACTGAGTACACGACATAATAAGCCACTAATGAAAATGTAATGAGTGTTGATGTGTGTGGAGATTTGCATAATAAGGAATTATGGATGGGGCAAAGTGCAATGTGGTAAACAATCTTACAGCAGTTCATATGAATCCGTCCTAACATACAGTATCTAACTAAAGGAACACCTTAAGCACAAAATGTTAGTAGACACAAACGTCCCAGCTTAGGGCATAATTTGTGAGGGGGAAACCAAGTGCTCAGCAAAACACTAAATGCGGTAAAAAAACACGAGCTACAATTCGTGCCCAAAACAATCACGCATACTGCAAGCATGCAAGTGCTGCAAGCATGCAGACCACGATCTTTTAAAGGCTTTCTGTGTAAATGATGGAAGGGGTGGTGGTGACGGCAGTTGTGATGGAGGCTGTAGCCGTGCCGGCCAGTTGACGAAAACAGCAATCCAGCTGACATAAAATGGCAACTCCAGCTATCATCTATGGCAGTTCTACCAGTGGCCATTCCAGCTGACGTGGCGCTCTCGACGCACTATTGCTGCCAAAAACTATCTGTCAGGCCAGTGCCAGTGCTACTGGCCCCCGTGCTGACTAATCCCGGCCAACACCAATGCTGCTGCTCCCTGTCTGCCTGCAATCACTTCTGAGAATTCTCGAAAGTGCCGCTGCCCCCCATGCTGCAAAGTAATCTCAACTGATGCGAGTCTGCTGCTCCCTGTCTGCCTGCCATCTGCCTGTCTGCCTGCCATCACCCCTGCTGCTGCAGTCCGCTCTTCCCTCGGAACAACCCGTTGAGCAGCCCTCTCCCATTCCCTACACTGCCATCACTGTTCACATCGCAGTGACCATCTGCCTCCCATCTGCCTCCCATCTGCCTCCCATCTGCCTCCCATCTGCCTGTCATATGCATGCCTGCCATCACCCTTGCTGTTCACTGTGCATATCTGCCTGCCATCACCCTTGCTGTTCACTGTGCATATCTGCCTGCCATCACCCCTGCTGCTGCAGTCCGCTCTTCCCTCGAAACAACCCGTTGAGCAGCCCTCTCCCATTCCCTACACTGCCATCACTGTTCACATCGCAGTGACCATCTGCCTCCCATCTGCCTCCCATCTGCCTCCCATCTGCCTCCCATCTGCCTCCCATTTGCCTCCCATCTGCCTCCCATCTGCCTCCCATTTGGCTCCCATCTGCCTCCCATCTGCCTCCCATCTGCCTCCCATCTGCCTCCCATCTGCCTCCCATCTGCCTCCCATCTGCCTCCCATCTGCCTCCCATCTGCCTCCCATCTGCCTCCCATCTGCCTCCCATCTGCCTCCCATCTGCCTCCCATCTGCCTCCCATCTGCCTCCCATTTGGCTCCCATCTGCCTCCCATCTGCCTCCCATCTGCCTCCCATCTGCCTCCCATCTGCCTCCCATCTGCCTCCCATCTGCCTCCCATCTGCCTCCCATCTGCCTCCCATCTGCCTCCCATCTGCCTCCCATCTGCCTCCCATCTGCCTCCCATCTGCCTGTCATATGCATGCCTGCCATCACCCTTGCTGTTCACTGTGCATATCTGCCTGCCATCACCCTTGCTGTTCACTGTGCATATCTGCCTGCCATCACCCTTGCTGTTAACACTGTGCATATCTGCCTGCCATCACCCCTGCTGCTGCAGCCCGCTCTTCCCTCTAAACAGCCCCTTGAGCAGCCCTCGCTTCTTCTCACTTGACGACCGCCTCTCATCCCCCTCCCCCCTCGGCGACTGGCCGCCATCCACACCTGCTCCTCCTCCCCCTCCCCCCCCTCCCCCTCCTCCCACCCCTCCTCCCACCCCTCCTCCCGCTCCTCCCCCTAGATTACTCGGCAACGATCCTTGCCGTAGTGCTTGATTCCCCCCCACTCCTCCCCCGCAGCCTCCCCCCACGCCAGCAGCAGCAGACATCTTCCTCCCCCCATCCTGCGCCACCACCTCACTCTGAATCGACCAGCTCGCCCGCTCCCCCTGCGCCGCTCCCCCCAGCGCCCCCACCCTCCCCACTCCGCCCCCCACTCTCCCCGACCCTCCCCCCGCTCCCCCTGCCCCCACACCCCCATCTACATCTGGCTCCAGGAGAAAACCCAGAACCTCTGCCACGTAATCATCGGGGATTTCATCTACCACGTCGCTGCCGGCCGAGCCCAGGTTCACGTACTTGCCGTTCTTGCACAGCAGGGCGGCTTTCATCGTCGCTTTCTGATACGGCTCGCTGTCGCCGGCCAGGCAGAGCACGGGCATGGGGAGGGAGCTGAGGAGGGCGGCGTGGTCGACCACCGCCATGGCTCGGGTCAGCCAGGGGCGGCGTTCATATGTCTGTAGCATGTCTATGAGTGTGCGCACCTGGTGGGGGCAGGGGGATGGGAAGAAGGTGGGCAGGGGGGATGTCAGACACAGCAGCAGGCAGAGCACGGGCATGGGGAGCGAGCCGAGCAGGGCGGCGTGGTCGACCACTGCCATGGCTCGAGTCAGCCAGGGGCGGCGTTCATACGTCTGTAGCATGTCTATGAGTGTGCGTACCTGTTGTTGTTAGAGGGGGTAGGGGCAGGGGAAGGGGAGGGCGAGGGAAAGGGGGAGAGCAGGGGTTACACACAGCAGCAGGGGCATGGGGAGGAAGAGAGCAACAGGCAGAGCACGGGCACTGGGAGCGAGCCCAGGATGGCGGTGTGGTGCACTCCACTACTGCCATGACTCGAGTCAACCAGGCGCGAGGCTCGTAGGTCTGTGGCATGTCTATCAGCGTGCGCACCTGGTGGTGGTGGGGTGCGGAGGGGCAGGGGAGGGGGAGACAACTGGGGAGGGCACGGGTCAGACAGCAGAGGCATGGGCAGGGAGAGAGCAGGCAGAGAACAGCAGAGGCATGGGCAGGGAGAGAGCAAGCAGAGAACAGCAGGGGCATGGGCAGGGAGCGGAGGTATCGCTTCTCGAGGGACGAGTGCCCTTGAGATCCACATCGTAGCATGCCCACACCCCACAGGCCCCCAGGCACCCCACAGGCCACCACACGCACAGCACCACACAGCACCACACAGCACCCCGCACAGCACCACACAGCACCCCGCACAGCATGGTGCGGACCTTGAAGGCAGCACAGCATGGGCACGCCCCACAGCACCACCCCCAGAAGCCCCAGCGGCCAGACACCCCACACACCCCACAGCACCGCACCGCACCCTATGCATCCCACCTTATCCTGCTCGCCTCACCTATAGCTGCCAAGGCACGGGGTAGGGGTATCTCTTTTCCAGAAAGGTCGCCAGTGGCCAGAGTGCCTTCAAGGTCCCCGTCATAATCAGGAGGCTCTTCCCTCAGCACGTCCCCTCGCTCCATGAAGCACAGCATGGGCACGCCCCACAGCACCACTCCCAGGCGCCCCAGCAGCCGGCCACCCCACAGCACCCCACAACACTCCACAAAACCCACCTCCAGACCTCCTGTCGTTACCTTGAGCTGCCAGGGCACGGGGTACGGGTATCTCTTTTCCAAAAAGGTCGCCACAGTGCCTTCCAAGTCCCCGTCATAATCGGGAGGCTCTTCCCTCAGCACGTCCCCTCGCTCCATGAAGCCCAGCATGGGCACGCCCCACAGCACCACTCGCCGCACCACCTGGGGGAGGTCTGACGCGATTTGCAGCGCCACTGTCGCTCCTGTTTGGTGTCCAATCTGTGGGGAGTGGGTGGGTGGGTAATCGTTGAAGAACAATGAAATACAGAGGTGGAGACCGGTGGGGAGTGGTGAGAAGCCCCCCCTCGCTCCATGAAGCCCAGCATGGGCACGCCCCACAGCACCACTCGCCGCACCACCTGGGGGAGGTCTGATGCGATTTGAAGCGCCACCGTCGCCCCTGTTTGGTGCCCGATCTGTGTGGGTAGAGGGAAGGGGTGGAGAGCGGTAAGAAGGGTTGCAGAACGTGAGAGAAGGTCCTTATGGTCGCTCCATGAAGCCCAGCATGGGCACGCCCCACAGCACCACTCGCCGCACCACCTGGGGGAGGTCTGATGCGATCTGTAGCGCCACTGTTGCTCCCGTCTGGTGCCCGATCTGTGGGGGTAGAGGGGGAGTGGTTGGGGGAAATGGCGGGGAACAGTGAGATATTGAGGTTGAGAAATGTTGGGAGTGGTGAGAAAGGTTGCAGAACGTGACAAGGCTCCCTCGCTCCATGAATCCCAGCATTAGCACGCCCCACAGCACCACCTGTGGTAAATCTGATCAGAGGCAATCTGCAGCGCCACTGTCGCCCCTGTTTGGTGCCCGATCTGTGGGGGTAGAGGGAAGGGGTGGGGAGCGGTGAGAAGGGTTTCAGCACGTGAGTGAAGGTCCCCGTGGCCGCTCCTAGCATGAACACGCCCCACAGCACCACCCGCTGCACCACCTGGGGGAGGTCTGACGCGATCTGGAGTGCCACTGTTGCTCCCGTCTGGTGCCCGATCTGTGGGGGACGAGTTTTGAGTCGACTCAAAACACGACTCATTACACGCGGATTCTGTGCGGGTGGGGTGAGGAACAGAACAGGGTGTGGACGGAGGGAGAGGTTTGGGAAACAGCACCACCCACCGCACCACCCACCGCACCACCTGGGCGAGGTCTGACGCGATTTGCAGCGCCACTGTCGCCCCCGTCTGGTGCCCGATCTGTGTGGATACGGTGGGTGGGTGGGGGTGGGGGTGGGTGGATGGGGGTGGGTGAAGGTGGATGGGGTTGGGTGGGGGTGGATAGGGGTGGGTGGGCGGGTGGGTGAAGGTAACATGGGGCGGCACGGTGTAGCGGGGAAGGGGTGTTGGTTTGGGTGGGGGAATGAAAAAGCCTCCCGAGCGGGCAAGTCGTTTGAAAGGTTTTCTTATTCTTTTCCTGCCGCAGTCAGGCCGGCGGGGTGCGATGTGTACGTATACTTCTTTTGACCAAGCTGGTCCGTTGTTATGTATTCATCCAGGTCATGCTGTGTTGGGGGTTTGTACTGACTCCAACTAGCCAAACGATGCTCCTCATTCCCCCTCCCCCTTTCCCCCTCCCCCTTTCCCCCTCCCCCCTTCCCCTCCCCTTCTCCCTACATTCAAAGGGCAATGCCCCGCACTCGGCCCTCTTCCCCCCTCTCCACACCCCCCATTGAATCACCCACCCTCTCTCCGTACCCCCTTTCCCCCCATCTGTCCTTTCTCTTTCCCTTCTCTTTCCCTTATCTCCCTCCCCGACCATGGCCTCCCACCCCCACCCTCCGTTCGATGCTTACCAGGTCGATGGTGCTGGTGAATCTCAGCCCTTGGATCGCCTGCAGCACGATCTCCGCCACGTCAGCGATCGTCAGCTCCACGGACGAACGGCTGGATTCGCCGCAGTTGGGTAGATCGACGGCCACGGCGTGCAGCCCCCGGGCGGCAAAGCGCTTGAGCGCGGAGGAGAACATGGAGGAGGATTGCGGGGCGGCATGCAGGAGCAGCACGGACGGCATGCCTTGTCCGCATCTGCGCGTCGGGAAAGGTGGGGGGAAGGGGTGTCGAGGGGATGACGAGCGCGGGAGAGACCGGGGGAAGGGGGAAAGGAAAGTTGGGGGAAAGAAAGAGCAACATCAAGTGAGGACCACGGGGGAAAAACGAGACGCGCGGAGGAGATTTGGGGGGGAAAGGGGTAGGGGTGTGGGAAGAGGGGAAGGGGTGGGGGAGGAGGGAGGGGGGATAAATGGTAACGGGGTACACGAATTCTAAAAAAACAACCGGCGGAGAGAGAGGAGGGGAGGGGTGGGGAGGGGGGGGGATGTTGGAAGGGAGAGGAGGGGAAGAGTGCGGGTGTGAGTGGCTGTTGGAACGTCACGTTGAAAACCCTAGAGCGTCAGCATGTTTTTGAGAATTCTCAAAAACACCCTAGAGCGTCGGCATGTTATCTATATCCCATTGTCGCGATAGCGTATCTGCACCACCTGTAGCAGTGGCATACCTGATGCCGCATTCCTCCGCGTTACCTCTCCAGCGGTAGTTCGTTTTGACCGTAAATTGGAGATAACTATTGAGTCGACTCAAAGGTCACTACTTTAGCTTACGTGTGTAGTGTTTGTGGCCGTGATATGGGGTGACTATTGATTCGACTCTGAAATTACCTTAATAGCTCACCTGCGGTAGTGTATCTAGCCGTATTCATAGCATAGCAATAGTGTGCTTCTTTTTGTTTTTTTCCAGTTAACTCACCTGCGAAAGTGAATCTGGCCGTAATCCGTGTCCACATAACCCTTAACGACGTCGAAACCTCTTGCGCTCCCCATCGGCTCTTCCCCGCTGTCGATGCCCAACGCCGACTCTCCGCCGTCGATTTACAACGCCAAGTTCTCGCCGTCGATAGTCGACGCTGACGGCGAATCTCCGCCGTCGATAGACGCACGCACACCGTCGATGAGGATTCACCAGCCAGCAAGTCAAGACCTTCGTCTGTACGCGCTACTATAAGGCAGCGTGTGGGCCTGCCGCAAGATCCCACGCACTGGGAGGAGGTTGATGATGATAGCGCGACCCGACCTTGGTAAAATGGCGCGCCTTTCAGAATACTATAGAAGCTTCCGATCACGAGGTGACCTTTGAGTCGACTCAAAAGTCACCTCGATGATGACAAGCGCGACCCGACTTTGATGAAGATTGGGTGAGTCTCAGAATACTAAATAGATACGCCAGATAACGCTACGTCGAGGAACGACAAGAAGATTGGCGAAGAAAGGTGGTCCGACCTACTGGAAAGAACAAAAAGGAAAAAAAGGAATTTATTTCTGAACGCGCGATCGCACTCCGCGATATTGTTGATCAACAAAATCCGTTACTAAGAAATGAATGCCGAACGACAAGCTCTGCTGTTCTTCGGCTCTAGTTACCGATGTGGCTGTCGAGTTGAGATTTCAGATTCTATTCCCCTCAATGTGGCGTCGCTGTAACGGCTCGCTTCCCGTGCTGCTCTGAAATGTGGACATTATTCCTAGCGCGATCGGGTTGGACTAAGCCGTAGTCTAGCTCTTGACGTCGCAATTTGGTGCTCTACGTCCTGCTCGTCCTGCGCGAGACTTGTAAAATGCAATGCCCGAGGATCGCAAAATGTCCGACTTCTGAGCTGACTAAAAATGCGTGGTTTCGGCAAATGGAGCAAGCAACACGTCCGCTACGCGCATGGAAAAGGAGCTGCAAGTGCAATCAACTACGCATTTAAAAATTGGTTCTTGAGCAACTCGAAAAGTCACCTCGAAAAGGGCGCGCTTGTACAACCATGCAGTAACACGTAAGCAGTTGGTTTGTTCGGATCAGGAAGAATGACATCAAAGGGCTGATTGCGCGAGGAACAGAAACAATCATCCCCAATCCGCCGACGGGAAGACAGGAGGATGCAAGGGAGCAATCATGCGAAGGATACAGGTCGTTACACCGCAAATAAAGACACTTGCAATCACGCTTCGAAATGAGAGCCAGGAACGTGCAAGGAGAAGCGTGGTCGAAAAGTTGGGACTGATGCGACATAAGCAGCAGGGAAGCAATCATCAGGAAGAGGAAGAATGACGGGAAGGCGAGGCAAATCGATGAATGCAGCCTACTGGTGGCAAATGAATGTACTGTAGCGAAACAACCACTAATGCTGCTGCTGCTCTGTGACTGTGACTGGGACAAAAATATCAGCCACCAAAAACAACTGGACTGTACACTCAAGTTTCAGTTAACTTTACATACGCATAATTATCTTCATGCAATTTACGCCTTCAATATTCAGGAATCTCATACATGCACACGCGTTACAGGCCGATGCACATTATATCGACACTGTTACACCCCTCGTTGCTGGTTGCAAGGAACATGTGGAGGGCAGCGTGAGAAAACACCAATTTCCGGAAAAATCCCACTACGTTGTAGATGCCGAACACAATAGAAGATGGGAACCACTGAAAAACGTGTCCGAAGAAGGGAATCACGTGTATTCCGACAAGTTCGTCGGCCTGATTGGGTCTTCACAACACAGCATGTGATTTGTTGTGGTATCCCCTGCTGAATTTCATTTCAGGGCATCAGGTTACTTCTCTGACCGTAGAGCAGCAATCATGAAGGGAAAGCAGCCGCCAGAAGCCGGAATCCGCAGGCAAGTTCGTGATAACTATGATATCGAGGGCAGGGAGAACATTCTGTAACTAGTTTTTATAAGTTTTTTTTAGCAGTCCGCAGAAGGAAAGGGCGCACACGACGACAACATCGGGAGTTCGCCGAAGGACGAGCGAATGATTCGGCGACAAGATACATCATCATCGCCCAACCAACCTCGTTGTCCTCCGTCCGTCACCAGCAGCCGCACCCAACGCAACGCACGCGCGATTCCATCGAAGTGTACGATGATGAGAGTGTGGGATGGGAAGTTGTCTGATGCGGCAATCGCGGGGTTCGTTAGTGGTCCCACTCTTCCATTCGAGAGAATAAAATCAGGCAAATTTATACTACAATTGCTAAATGATGTTAGTGTATTTCTATTTAATCAAACAACCTCTCCCCCGTAGCAAATGCACAGAAGATTGCGGCACTTAGCACACACAGGCCAGCTGGCGTAACAAACGCAAGCCACCATCCGAATTCAATATCCGTAGCCCATGCTTGGAGAATTAACCCTGTTGCTGCCACCCCCACGATACCCGCCAATGTCCCAGCAGTATTGGAGATACCCATAACGGGGCCTGCATACCTTGGTGCAATATCCATGTGGTTCACTGAGAAGCCTGCTCGTGCAAATGCACAAGCACCCAGAGTTATGGTTGAGCATAAAATAGCTCCCGTGACCGACGAAAGAACCGGCATCAGGCACAGTGCCAAAGCTCCAATAAGAAACCCAACCGTATTCAGAACCTTCCGGGTAGCTGCGATTGACAGGTATTGCGACGTGATAAGGAAATCCGCAGCTACACCACCAACGTTGGAAAATATCATCATAATGTAATACGGGAGGGATTTGCCGATGCCGATGCTTTGGAGCGATGTGTGTAGCGCTTGCTCGAAGTAGGAAGGAAGCCAGTTCATAAGCACGTAAAGTGCGTAATGAAAAGTGTAGTTATTAATAACTATAGCCCAGATGGCCCAGCTGCTCATCATGGCTCCCCAAGGAATAACCTTACTGCTGCTACAGCTGCTGCTGCTTCCACCACTCCCAACCGCACTGTCTTTCACATCATCATCCTGTAGGAGATCGTGCTTACTTCCAGGCAAACGGGGAGACAGCGGGTTCCCATCACCAGCACTGCCACCACCACCACCACCGCTCCCTCTTCCCATCCCCCCTCCTCCAGGCGGATCCTTTGAAAACAGCCGCACCCACAGCACCACCCACATCAACCCCAGCCCAGCCGACCACCGAAACACCGCGGCCGGCCCGCCCCAGGGCGCCTCCCCCGCCGCTACAGCCGGCATGAGAGACATAGCCGCCCCGGCCCCCAGATACATCCCCGACATTGTGAGGCTGACGGCTCGGGATTTTTCATGGGGAGGGATGCAGAGGGCGAGCACTGTGTGGATGGAGGGGAAGATGAAGCCCTGCGTGGCGCCCACTAGGAAGCGGATGAGGAGCAGCGCGAGGAGGGAGGGCGAGGTGAGGGAGGAGGAGGTCGGGTTTGAGGGAGTTAGCAGGGAGAGGGCGGTCCAGGCGAGGAAGGCCACTGTGATCACCCTCCGGCCGCCATAGCGTTGCGCTGCAGAACTACCAGGCACCTGAAAGGAGATTAGGAAGTAAGAGGGGGGCGAAGGAGGGGTGGGAAGGAGTGAGGAGGGAGAGGACGGTCCAGGCGAGGAAGAGAAGGCCACTGTGATGACTCGTCTGCCTCCAAAGCGCTGTGCGGCGCAGCTGCCTGGCACCTGGGACGGGAGTGAGATGGGGGAAGAGAAGGGGGGGGGGATGGAAGTGCAAGTTCAAGCACACCAGCCAAGGAAGGCCACGGTGATCACGTGATCACCCTCCGGCCTCCAAAACAACTTAGCGCTGCAGAGCTGCCTGAGACCTGGAAGGAAGGAAGTGTGGAAGAATGGGAGGAGAGGGGATGGATGCGTGAGTGGATTCAAGCATTCAGCGCCACGCATTCCTCCCCCAGGCGAGGAAGGCCATGGTGATGGCCCGCCGGCCTCGAAAGCGCTGAGCAGCAGAACTCCCAGGCAGCTGGTGAGGGGAAACGACTTTTGAGGCGCCTCAAAAGTCGCCTCAAAAGGCGCCTCAAAAGTCGCCGGCCTCGAAAGCGCTGAGCAGCAGAACTCCCAGGCAGCTGGTGAGGGGAAACGGGGACGCACGAATGGGAGAAACGGGGGTGGAGAGGGAAGGGAGAGATCAGCAGGTCGGCTTCCGGCATTTCCTGTTTCTCACGATTCTCGCAAATTCCGGGCCACGGAAGCAGACGGGGATGGCTCTAGGGCAGCATAGCGGTTGATTAGTGGTGGGACTGCCTCGTCGCTGATGGCGTGTGAACAAGAGGCGAGTGGATGGGAGAAGTGGAGCTAACTGGGAAGAAGGAGAGCGGAGGGGAAGAAGGAGAGAGGAGGGGAAGAAGGAGAGCGGAGGGGAAGGGAGCAGCGGTTCTTCCTGGGAGGTGATGACGTGTGGAGATAGGATGAGGGTGACGGCTGGGACAGCGTGGGGCAATGAGGAAGAAGGGACAGTGAGCGGCACGGCAGGCACGGTGAAGCCAAACACTCAGTGAAACACACAGCAGAGAATCCGTGAAATTTGAACCCTTACGAATTCGCGACGCAATCACCTGAAACAGGGCGCATTCGCAAGACACCCACCTGGGAAAGGGCGTATCCGTAATAAAACGCCGAGAGCACCCAGCCCTTGGTGGCCTGATCCACGTGGTTGCGATTAGCTACTAACGAGTACGCCACGCTGAACCCCACGCGTTCGATATAACACACCGTCGTGCATGCTGCAGTCAGCAGCACAACCACGTACCGCTGCGGCATTCGCGCCAGCAAGCGGCGAAACCGCGGAAACCCTAAAAAGCTGAATAACGAAGATGAGGGTTGACGGGTTTGCCAGGGGGTTGGATGGTGGATTGGCATGCCGGTCGCGGTGGTGCTAACGGTGCTGACGGCGATGAAGGCGCTCACAATGCTGACGGTGCTAGATGGGACAAAGCGCCTATTCGAAGGCCATACGTGCTGGGTGGAATCATGCCATCGATGGCACGGCCAATTATGAGAGTATTACCGCGACGCGCCGCACCGCACTGATTGGCTACTCATTCCGGCATGATTTCATGATATCGATTATGCTATTGCGTAGTGTGATCACAAACAGATCTGTTAGGAGAGTGGTTGGGTCAGGAGAGTGGTCGGGTCAGGAGCGGATCAGTTCACATTTCGAGGGTGCAATTTCGTAGTGAAAATAACGGCGAGTGGTGTGAATGAAAACAGTTAGACTGTAAAGAAGCGATGTAGCGTCAGAATCGGGGATGGAGAATCAGAAGTATGCATTTTCAAGTGAAGGGTGATGCTCTTATGCAGACAGGAAATGCGTGTAGTGGTGAGGTTATTGAGAGTATAGCGCGTATTTTTGAAGGGATTTTGTAGCATGTTTGTGTTTACTTGTTATCAGCAGGCCATGGGGAACAGCGCTGCACACCATACCCCGTCCTTCAATTTCTGTACAGTATCTTCGAGCCAAGCGAACCTTTGTGTCATCGAGAAGGACGGTTCAAAAAAATATCAGGAACTTCGCGACAGAACCTAGGCTGGAACGAGCCGGAGATTCTCTGTCGCCAGCGAAAAAAGCACCTCGGGAACATTTGTTGCGTTTGAAAAACGCACCACAACAATCCCCGATGTTGGCGCGTCCATTGATACAGTACCAGGTCTGTATGTCTGGTGCCGTGCCGTGTCACCCCACTGCATCTCTTGATTATCTCCCTGCCTGCCTTTTTATGACGCTCCCCCGCATACCATGTGTGTCGTCGTCTCCCCCAATCCAGCCATCGCATACATTCAGTGTTTCACCCATTCAAGCCTTTCTACTCTGTTTGTTGACCAGCAAGCAAGTTAGGTGTTGGTACTGTTTAGGTTCTGACTATTTGATGAAGCCTAGATTGCGCTACTAAGCGCTTGCAGCGGCGTCGGTACAGGCCGTGTAAAAGGAGACAAGTAGGTGTATCTAGCAAGATGGCAAATGTGAAGTATTCTCACCAGGGCTCCGATAAAAGCCTGTCCTCGGAATACTCGTTACACGACAGTCCACATTCCGCAAGTATCCCCGTTAGAAGCGGCAGCGTTATGGTTAGTGAACCCTCATCCGGTCCGCAAAGTCCAGTTCCCCGTACAGCGAGCCTTACGTCTCCAACTAAATCACGAAGCCGCCGCTTCATGCTTTCGTTAAGAGGCTCTCGCGATGGTACTCCGAGCGTTCCTGTATCGGTAGATGCCAATAACGGGACTGGCGTCGCTGCGGTTGGAGCAGCAGCAGCAGCAGCGGCGGCGGCGAATAAAGGCCGGCCGAGAGATCGTCGGTGGCTTTTTAGCAAGTCGGCGAGTTCCCGGTCTGCCTCTAGCGATGTCAGTAGCATTAACAGCAGCAGCAGCAGCAGCCAACACGTACACTCCTTTTTTCCAGCGGCTTTCTTTAATGATGGGGTCGCCAGCAGCGGCAGCAGCAGCATCCCCAGCAGTTACGCCGGCTCGGCAGCTGGCAGCGCCGCAATCAGCTCCGTGAATAGCGGCGCTGCCGTCACCGCAACGGCCAGCGCCGGGAGTTCCGCGGGCGGGATAAGGGAGCGCAAGAGTAAGAGCAAGGCGCGCGCGTTGCGCCGAGCGACGATGGGCGCGGGGAGCTTCCGCGCGTGCTTCTTTCCGCACAGCGGAATGGTGGCGGGGGACTGGGACCCCGAGGACATGGCGGAGCGCTCGGAGCGCATCCACCGCCTGCGGAACAGGCGGATGAAGGGGGCAGGCGAAGGGGGAATGGCGGAGGAAGGGACGGAAGATGCGCAAGGGGAACTAAGTAGCGGGGAAGCTGGGGGGAGCTCCAGGAAATTGCCGCGGAAGCGGGGAGTAAGACAAGGCAACGGTAACAAGAACGAAGCAGACAGGAAAGAGCAGGGAACAGCTATTGGCGGTGGAGATCCGAATAGCGAGGAAGCTGATAACGAGGATGACCAAGGCAGCGAAGAGGGCATGGCGCTAGACGATGAAATCCGCGAGCCGAGCTCGTTAATGGAAGCGATAGCGATTAGGCGGTCCCTGCAGCGAGCACAGGGTGGAGAGGACGCAGAGAGGGGCGAGGAGGAGGACGCAGGGAGGGGTGACAGTGGCGAGAGGGAGAAGGGCGGAGCGCGTGAGGGAGGGGGAAGAGAGGGTGTGAAAGGAGAGAGTGGCAAGGGTGAGAGGGAGAGGGATGAGCGCGGGGGAAGGGCGACTAGGATTCAGGGCTTGGGGATTTCAGGAGTGGAGAGAAGGGGGGAGGGCGTGACGGAAGGAGAGCGAGAGGAGGTACGGGGAAGGGATGGAGAGAGGGAGAAGGAAGGGGGAGGGCACAGGGAGGGGATGGGGTACGAGAGGAGGAGGAGCAGGAGTGGCAGTGGGAGTGTGCGAAGCAGTCTGTGTAGCATAGAGGAGGACGAGGGGGTTGCAGGTGATGGTAGCACAGCTCTTTCCACTCATTCTCGAGACGTCTTTTCCAGCCACCCTGCTGCCAGTAGCGCATCTGACACTAACGAGTTTCCAGTGGCGAATGATACGCCACTCATGAACCTGGGAGGAATGTCGGGTGATAAGGAAGGACAGGAAGGCACCCGAGGGCAGGTAGGTTCGGAAGGGACGGAAGGGGCGGAAGGGCAGGTGCCACCTGGGGCAGGGCGTATTGCTGAAGGGCGGTTCCCGGACATGCCGCCAGCAGGGCACGTGCGGGGCCGAGGAGGGAGCGAGGGAGCTGAGCTGGGTGGCTTTTCACCTGGCAGATCACCTGGCAGATCACCCGGCAGATCACCTGGCATGTCGCCTGCGTTTTCACCTGGGCACCCGGCTTCGCCAACTCCTGCGTTTTCACCTGGGCACTCACCCTCCCGTACCCCTGCTAGATCGCCCCTCCGGCCTCCTCGCCCGTCTCGGTCATCATCCCTGTCAGAAGGGAGACTGGAGGTGAAGCCAGATGGTCGCACAGGCAGCCCTGCTGCTGCTGCTGCTGCTGCTGCTGCTGCTGCTGCTGCTGCTGCTGCTGCTGCTGCTGCTGCTGCTTCCTCACCCCCCCAGGCATCCCCCCCAGCTTCCCATGCCCAATCAAAGGCGTTCCCAACCTCAGCATCAGCATCGGCATCGCAATCAGCATCGGCATCGCTGTCACCATCCATGTCCCCATCGCGCCTGCTTGCAGCTATGCCGTCGCACCCCTCGCCAAACATTCCCGTGTCCAAGTCTGGATTTGATCTTCCCCCTGCCGCGCACTCGTGGGCACCCGCCACCACCTCACACGCCTCCCCTCCTTCCTCTCGCTTCCAGCCTGGTCCTTCCCTTACACAGAAAGAGCAGCAGCAGCAGCATCACCATTCCAAGTCACTTTTAGACGGGGCAAGCACTGCCCTAGATGCCATGGTGACTGTAAGGAGGGTCCCAGGAGGCAAAGGGGGTTGGAGGGAAGCTGCTTCTGCAGGAGGAGACGATTTCGGGCTCGGAGCCTCAGGAGGTTCGGCAGGGTCAGGCTCGGGTCTCCGAGGCTCGGTTCTCCACTCCCGGTCGTTCCGAGGAGGTTCGGCCGGAGCTGCGATGGCTGCAGCTGCTGCAGTGGCAGCAGCAGCTGTAGCAGGTGGGGGTGGGGCAACGGGTGCTAACAGCCCGTTGCTGCAGGCTAAGAGAAGACAGGCAGGATCAAGTTCTATGAGGGGGAAGAGCTTAACAGCGTTGGATTTTGAAAGGATGCTGGCGAGTGGGGGAGTCGAGAGGAGAGGGGGCGGTGATGGTGGTGGTGGCGCTGCTGGTGGTGGCTTGGGTGGTGGTATGGGAAGAGGAGTGGATGGAGAGGGGGAGGATTGGGAGTGGGAAGGGAGATTGGAGCTCGAGGAGTGGGAGAGGGCGAGTGGGATTGGAGTGAGGGGGATTGGAAAGAGGGTCAGTGGAGTGAGGGAGGCGGGAGTGAGGGAGGATAAGGCAGGAGGTGAAGGGCTTGGGGAGGAGGAGGTTCGAAGACCACCAGGGGACGCACTGTTGCTTCCAGCAGAGGCTGGCCAGTCAGCATTCGAGGGGGCAATTTTTGAGTTGACCCAAAAGGTTGGGGAGGAGGAGGTTCGAAGATCACCAGGGGAAGCAGTGTTGCTTTCAGCGGAGGCTGGCCAATCAGCGTATGACAGGGTGGGTGGGGGACTTGGATGGGAGACTCTGGGGGAAAAACGTGATGCAGGGAGTTTGCAAGGGGGAGAGAGGAGTCTGCAAGGGGGAGGCGAGAGTTCGCAAGGGGGAGGGGGGAGTTTGCAAGAGGAAGAGGGGAGTTTGGCAGTGCACGCGTGTGGAATCAGAGAGGAGAATTCTTATGGGGCGCCTCAAAAGTCGTCTGCTGCGTGTGAGGGGAGTGAGAGTGGAGGCAGAGAGGGAGGAGGCGAACTGCAAGGCGTGGTGGAGGAGGAAGAGGATGAAAAGAGTAGGGAGAGAAGGGAGAGGAGGGAGAGGAGGGAGAGGAGGGAGAAGAAGGAGAAGGAGAGGAAAGAAAGAAGAGAGAAGGACGGAGAGAAGAGAGTGGAAAAAGAAGCAGCGACTGCAGGGATTGGAGGGGAAGAGGGAGGAGCAGGACAGGTAGTGGGGGGAGTGAGGGAGGGAGAGGGGGGAGTGGGGGAGGGAGAGGGGAGATTGGTGGGAGGGGAAACGGAGAGGGACGGGGACAGGAGTGCGGAAGTGCGTGTACTAAGTGGTAGAAGTGATAGTGTGGGAAGTGGCAGTGTGATAAGTGACAGTATGAGGAGTGATACTATGAGAAGTGAGGATATCAAGAGAAGCGACACGATGAGAAGTGAGACGATGAAACGGAATAGCATGAGAAGTGATAGTATGAGAAGCAACAGTGGCAAAGCTCTAAGGAAGAGCAGGAGTACTAAGGGTGAGGATAGGGTCAAGACAGAGAAGAAGCACAAGGTAAAGAAAGCCACCAGTGGCGATGCTGCTGTTGCTATTAGCCCTAGCAGCAACGCATCAAGGTCTGTAGAGAGGACTGACAGTAACGCAGCAAGCTCTATAACGAGGACAGAGAGCTCTGTAACGAGGACAGAGAGCAATGCGAGTACTAGCTTCGATACAGGAACTTGCGGTAGCATCAGCCCCATGGAAAGCCCTAGCAGTAGCTGGAAGGAGGGTGACACTGGTGGGCGGGAGCTTGGCAGGAGTGGGAGGGAGCGTGGTGGTAGCAGGAGGGAGGGCGGCAGTGGTAAGGGAACAGGGGAGGTTGTGAGTCCCAGCAGTGGTGATGGGAGGAGGATAGGGAAGAGTAGTAGTAGGGGAACGGGACAGATTGTGAGTCCGAATCCGAGCAGTGGGGATGGGAGGAGGATGGGGAAGAGTAGCAGCAGACGGAATGGGGTTGCTGGTGGGGATGATGAGGAGGGAGGAGGTGAGGTTTCATCTAGGAGAAGGAAAGATGGGAGGAGGGAAGGGAGGAAGGAAGGGGAGAAGAGGGATGGGGGAGGGGACGGGAAGGGGAAGGATGCAAAGGGGAAGGAGAAGAGGGAGGAGGTGGAGAGAGTGGAAGAGGAGAAAAGAGGAGGGAAAGAAGAGGGTACGATCGAAGATGGCAGAATTGGAGGGGATAGGATTCAAGAGGATAGGGATGAGGTGGAGGGGGGTGGGGAGGCAGAATCATCGGAAGGTGTGATAGAGTGGACCAAGCTAGGAGTCGTGAAAGGGAGGGAGAAGAAGAGGGAGAAAGAGAGAGAGCAGGAGAGGGGAACAAGGAGAGAGAAGGAGAGAGAGAAAGGGAGAGAGAGAGCAAAAGTGGGGGAGGCAGAGAAGGAGAGTGTAGCAGAGGGAGAGGGAGGAGCGGAGGCAGCCACCCCTGAGGAGGTGGGAGGAGAGGAAGCGGGAGGAGAGGAAACGGGAATGCCTGGCAATTTCACAGAGGGGACTTTTCCTGCTGCTGTTATGCCTGGTTTGGCTCGAGATTTCACCATGGCAGATTTGGGCTGTGATTCTTTCGAGGCGTCGCAACAGGGTGCTGCTGCTGCCATGCCCGGTCTGCCTCGAGATTTTACCTTGGTAGATTTGGGCAAGCCTTTTGAGACGGCTCAACTGGGTGGTGGTGGTGGTGCTGCTGCTGCTATGCCTGGTTTGCCTCGAGATTATACCATGGCAGATCTGGGAAAGGCGGGTCCAGGGTCAACGGGGTCAACAGGGTCAACAGGGTCAACGCGGTCAATGGGGCTAGCAGCAGGGTCAACGAATTTTGCAGATCCAGCAAGGCTACCAGAGTCACCAGGGTCAACGGGGTCAACGCAGGTCAACAGCACACAGGTCAGCAACGGACAGGTCAGCAGCGGCCAGGTCAGCGGTGGTATGGACGAGTTTGACTTTGCGAGCCCCCTGCTTACAGTGCGGGTCCCGGTGCGCCCCCTCTCGCAGCTCCCCACCCTATCCAACCCCTCAGCACCCCATTCTGACCGCTCAGAACCCCTCTATACCGTCTCAGGACTCTCTACCCGTCCAGGGCCTTTATGTGGCCCCACGCAAGATTTGCCTGTTGAGCGTGGTGAGGGAAGGAAGGAGAAACGAAGGGGGGAGGAAAGAACGGAAGAGCAGAGCGAACAAGGGGCAGGGGAGGAGGAACTGAGGGGAGGGGTCATATTGTCAGGGAGGCCAAAGGTGGAAAGGGAGGAGGAGGAGCGGAAAGGGGAGGAGGGAATGGGTTCACAGCTTGTGTTCAAAGGCAAGAGGATCCGAGTGAGGGGCGAGCAGGGGCAGAGCGATGCTCACAGTGGCGGGGAGGAGCAGCCTATCGATTCGCCTCAAAAGCAGAGCGAGGAGTGTGAGCAGGACGAGGAGCGGGAGCGGGGCGTGCAGGTCCATCCGTTGAAAGGCAGCCGCGACAATTTAGAAAAAGGCACCCTCCAAGCCCCTCAACGTGATCCTGACCTGCCACCTCTCAATGCGGTTCAGCAGGCCATGGGTCGCCCCACCAGCTCTGGGTTCCAGTTCCGCCCGCTCCTCCTCTCAGCCCCCTCGGATTCCCCAGGCCCCTCCGGCCCCTCGGGTTTCTCAGGCTTCGCAGGCTCCTCCCAGCGCTCTGCCCCCCCCACGCCCTTTGGGTTTACCGGCACCAGCAGCAGCAGCGGTGGCGGCGGCGGCGGTGCTGGTGGTGGTGGGGTAGGGGGAGACGGTCATCGACAGTACCGGGATATTGGGCCTGCAGGTGCAGGTGCTGCGGGTGGTGTTCTAGCAGGGAGTGCTGCAGGGAGCAGCAATTACTGGCACTGTGGTCGGGAGTTTGGGCCGATAGGGGCGGCTAGGGTGAGGGCTCAAAGGTGCAGGGAGCATTGGACGCTTCTTTTCATGGATCTGCTCGATCTAATGCTCAAACGGACGGCTGGAGATGAGTCTGTGGACGATGAGGGCGATTTGATGGTGAATCGGACGGCTGGGGATGGGTGTGTGGGTGGGGGGGTTGGTGGTGGGGTTGGGTGGGGGCGTGAGGAGGGGGGGCGATGGGAGGGAGGTCAGGATGAGTTGGTGACTGAGGATGCTTATAAAGGGTATAGGAGGGGTGACGAAGGGGAGGAGGGTAGAGAGGAGGTGTATAGGGAAGGTGGGTTCAGTCTGGCTCGGATGCGGCCAGATAGCTTCGGGGGTAGCAGTGGCAGGCTCGGCAGCAGCAGCGGCAGGCTTGGGTCGATGGTTCGAGCCTCGTCGTCAGCTGCGGCACACCGGGACTTTGAGTGGATCTGCGAGAAATTCCGAAGCGCAACGGAGCTCTCTGATAGGCTGAAAGAGCGCCACGTCAGCGAAGCTTTCACTGTAGCACTGGCTGTGTGGCTGAGGTTTTGGGAGCAGTGGGGGGACGGGCCTCCGGATTGGGCAGAGGAGGAGGATGAGGGAGAGGTTCTGCTGGAAGAGGGGGAGGAGGGAGAGGAGGGAGAGGAGGGGGAGGAGGGGGAGGGGATGGGGGAGGAACATATGGAAAGGATCCCTTCAGGTGCTTGGTTGAGTAGTGAGGGAAGGGGAGGAGGAGGGGGAGAGGGAGGGGGAGGAGGGGGAGGAGGGAGTATAGGGAGACAGAGGTCGTTGGTTTGGGTGGATGAGGATAGGACTGGGATAGGCTCGCCCGAGCCTTGGGCTCGTCGAGACAGCTTCGGGCGGGTGAGCCGAACCAACAGCGTCAACCGAACCAACAGCATCAACCGGACCAACAGCATCAACCGAACCAGCAGCATCAGCCGAACCTTCAGCCGAACCAGCAGCCGCGGCGGCCTCACAACGGCACGAGTGAACAGCAGAGGGAGCAGCCTTCGCGAGGGGGGAAGCATGAGGGAGGGGGGAGGGCTGCTTCGCCTCTCCTCTACCATCTCCTCCACCACTGCCCCTGAGCTAGCAGACCTAGCAGGGTTGGGATTCGCACGCATTCAAGACGATCTGGCTGAAGCTGCTGGTTTGCTGGCAGGGGTGGGGCCGGGGTCTGGGAGATGGGAGGAGACGGGTGGGGCGGATGAGGTGGGGAGCGGCGTAGTGTTAAGTGGGACGGAGGAAGGGAAGGGGAAAGGGGGAAAGAGTGGTGGTGGGTTGGCTGGGCCTGTTTCCCGCCCCCAACGGTGGCTCAGCATGGAAGCTGGTGCTGCTGCTGCTGCTGCCGGTGCCTATGGCAGTGGTATCGGGGGTAGAGGGGCAGGAGAGCGTGAGGGGGACGAGGAGGAGGAGGAGCAGGTGGGGGCGTATGGGAAGTCGCTGACAACAGCAGCAGTGGAAGGGGGCAGCGGCCGCATGGCCTATGCAGGCGATGGGAGGGGGCGAGGAGCGGGCAGAGGCAGAGGCAGAGGCGGGGAGGAGGGGGCGGGGAGAGGGGCAGAGGGGCGGCCTGTGCTGGCAGCACCTGCAGCAGCGGCGGTGCGTGTGTTTGTGTGGGATCCAGAGGGCAGCATTCAGGAGCAGCTGGTTAGCATGGCTCTCTGCTGCGACCTGCGTGCTGCTGTCCCTGCTCTCCCTGCTGCTGCTTCCGCTGCTGCTGCTTCCGGTGCTGGTGATGATGGTGCTGCCGGTGCTGTTGCTGATGGTGCTGATGGGGGTAGCGTCGATTTCGCCCAAGAATCTGCTGGCGCATCAGTAGCAGGAGCAGCAACCCAAACAGCACCGCCAGCAGCAGCAGAGCGGGGGTACACGGACCTGTTCCTTGCCTCGCGCTGCCACCACGACAACATACTCGTTTTTGTCGGCCTCGCTGCAGCGCTGAGTGTGTGGCGCCCCGCTACAGCCGCCCTCATTCTCCTCCGCCTGCTCGACCGCATCGCCTTCTTCGAGCTACAGCTGGAGCGAGAGCAGGCTGTAGCGGCAGCTGTAGCAGCATCAGCCACAGCAGCCGCTGCTGCTGGTGCGTCTGGTGCAGCCGGTGCTGGTGCCGCTGCTGCTGGTGCTGCCGGTGGTTATCAGAGGCTAGGATCGGCTAGGCGTGGCAGTGCAGGTGCAGGGGCGTCAGGAGCAGGGTCTGTGAGGGGTTCGCCTCGTGCTGCTGTGCCTGTGTCACGGTCCTTTGCACCTATCGGTCACAACCGCACACCCAGCATGCAGTTAATGCAGCAGCAGCAGCTGATGCTTCTTCAGTTCAACCCAGACGCAGACGAACCTCTTTCTCACAAATCCACCGCTCTGCACCCCTCGCACCGACCCCCCAGCTCGAGCTTCGGCGGCGCCACCTCCGGCAGAGGCTCGGAGAGTTCCGAAGCTGTGAGTGCAATCAGCAGCAGCAGCAACGGCACTACCAGCACCAGCACCACTAGCAGGAGCAGCAGCAGCATGAGTGGGGGCAACAAGTCCAACAGGTCATGGGCTCCCTTACTAGGCGCACATCTGCCGGCCTGCCGGGCGTTTGTAGTGTCGTGCCTGTCTGCCGTCCTGACCGCCTGTAGCGAGCGATCCGCTGCGGCTGTAGCGGCCTCCACCCCTGCTGTGCAGCGGCTGATGATTTGGCAAGGAGGGGAGGGGGAGGGGAGGCTGGAGGAGGGCGAGGAAGGCGAGGAGGTGGAGGAGGGTGAGGAGGAGAGGGAAGGTGGGGGGGAGGAGGAAGGGATGGAGAGGCAGGGGGGGAGGAGGGGTGGGGGAGGTGTGAGTAAGGAGCAGCAGAGAAGGGGGTGGACCATGCCGAGTGTTGCTTCCGGTGTGGCTACTTCTGAAGTTGCTGCGTCTGGTGCTGCTGCTTCCGCTCCTCTCGCCCACATGGGAGGAACTTCACCAATCCCAACCCCTCCCAACCGCTCTCCAGCTCATCCCAACCGCCCTCCCTCCCGCTCCCGCTCCCGCTCCCCACTCTCCCACTCCCCACTCTCTCACTCCCCACTCTCCTCCACCCACACCCCGCGTAGACCTCAGGTCTGGGAACCCATGTCCCTAGCAGCTATGGCAGAGGTAGCACTAGCAGAAGGGCTTGCAGCTGCCACCCACTCGAGCCTGGAGGAACGGTGTGAGGAGCAGGATCGGCTGTACCTACAGCTCAGCCTCGGCCCGGGCCTGCTGGGGATGACCCTGGCGGCGACGATGAGGGAACTTGAGCATATACACCCGGACGACAGCATGGCAATTGCGAGTCTAGCCCAGGAATTAGGGTTAGACGAGGCGGCGTTTCATGCTGCACTGAGGGCCGTTTCCAGTGGGAGGCTCAAGGCTGCTGGGTTCGATCGGGTGATTGGAATGGTGTTTACAGGTAGAGGGGTTGAGTCGGTTACAATGCGGTTTGCTAGGCTGGCTGCTGCGGTGAAAACGGCCCAGTTCTGGGGGTCTGGGGGGCCTGGGGCGGGAGAGGGGGCCCATCTCTCTCCCCTCTCCTCTCCTAATACAGGAGGGAGGAGTGCTGGGGGAGCAGCGCAAGGGGGGAGGAGCGCAGGAGCAAGCAGTAGTAGAGGTGGGGGGACAGGAGCAGACGCTGCCGTCAAGGCAGATCCAGATATTACCTCCCCTAGAGCAGCAGCAGCAGCAGCCAAAGCTGCCGCCTCTGATCCTCTCTCCCCCTCTTCCACTTCCTCTCCTGCTCTCTCTGGTTCAACAGTTCCCTCAGCCTCCCCCTCCCCGTCTCTCTCCGCGGCTGCTCCTGGTTGGGCTGCTGCTGCCTTTGCAGTTGCCTCTAGTTGGGGCTCTGCGCTTGCCTCCCAGGCTAGTTCCGGAGCTGCAGCTGCAGCAGCAGGCTCGGGGAAAGGCTCGGCGACAGGGTCGGTGGGTGGGTTGTGGGCGGCTGGCAGAGCAAGCGCTCCTGGGGTTAGTGCTAGCTTAAGCGGTGCCTCAGGTGGTTCTTCAGGTGGTGCCTCAGGTGGTTCTTCAGGTGCCGGCAACAATGCTGATGCCGCTGGTCCCAGCGCTGGTGGTAGTGGTGTCGAACTGGTAGCAAGGGAGGGGAGGAGGCGGGGAGGTAGCGAAGGCGAGGTGGGAGCATGGCTCAGCGAAGGGGCAGCAGCAGAGGAGGGGTGGGAGGACGGGGAGGCGTTATCTGGTGCGGGTAGGTCCAGACCAGGGCACACCCGGGGCAAGAGTGACATTCCTACGCTGTGGCTGGGCGGAGGGAGCGGCACCAGCAGCAGTGGCACTCTTTCTTCCCCTTCTGCCGCTGCTGCTGCTGCAGGGGGAGGAGGAGGGGCGAGGGGCTGGGCTGGAAGTTTCTTCTCCAGCACCCCCCACGGAAGCCCGAGAGGTGGTGGCGGTGCTGGTGGTGCTGGTGCTGGTGCAGCAGGGAATTGGGGGGGAGCTGCTGGGATGGGCCCAGGCGGGGGTCTAGGAGGGGGGATGGGAGGCGGAGTGGGTAAGACTGGCACTGGCATGGGCATGGGCACAAGCCTGGGCAGTGGCATGGGTACGGGCAGCAAGCCGTCGAGTTCGGTGTTCCTGACTCCGCGCACCTCCCAGCAGAACTCCTACGTGGCTGAGTTTGTGGATGCGATGTTGCGCAGCGAGGTGATGCGGCGGCAGCACGCATGGGCGTACGAGCTGTTGCTCAACTTCCTGCGCATCAACAGCCGCGGGGCTCCCATGGAGGAGCGGGAGCTGAATCTCTGCGCTCAGGTGCGTTGTGGGTGGGTAGGTGGGTGGGTGGGGCGAGAACCAGTGGTGAGTGGTTGGGAAGGGAAGGCAGCACGCGTGGGCGTACGAGCTGCTGCTCAACTTCCTCAGGATCAACAGCCGAGGCGCGCCCATGGAGGAAAGAGAGCTCAACCTCTGCGCGCAGGTGCGTGGGCAAGTGGGTGGGTTGTGGTGTGGTGTGGTGTGGTGTGGTGTGGTGTGGTGTGGTGTGGTGTGGTGTGGTGTGGTGTGGTGTGGGAGATGGAGGAGCGGGCAGTCTCTAAGATCGAGGGAATGGACGATCCAGGCGTGCAGTGCAGGTGGGGTGGTGGCCCATGTGGGTGCGCGTGGGCCGCCTGGCCGAGCGACAGTACGACCTGCCCAGCCCCACCTGCTGGTTGTGCTCACGGTGGTGGTGATAGTGGTGGTGGTGTGGCACGGACATGCCTTTCACTCTCTCACCTGCTCCCATGTCTCTCCCTGTTCTCGCCCGTTGTCCTGTTCCCCTACTTGTGCGTGCCTGGTCTGCAGGTGCTACTCACCAAGTGGTTGTGCGAGGGCGAGGTGGGGGAGATGGAGGAGAGGGCAGTTCACAAGATCGAGGGCATGGATGACCCGGGGGTGCAGGTGGGGTGAAGATGACTTACTCTCACCACTCCCGTTCCCTTGCCTGTGTGCACCACTACCGCAGGTGCTACTCACCAAGTGGCTGGGCGAGGGCGAGGTGGGGGAAATGGAGGAGAGGGCAGTTCACAAGATTGAGGGAATGGACGACCCGGGCGTGCAGGTGGGGTGGCCCATGTGGGTACGCGTGGGGCGCCTCGTGGAGCGCCAGTACGACCTGCCGCGCCTGCTGCTGCTGCTACGGGCATGCTTCTCACTCTCTCCTGCTCCCTTTCATTTCTCGCCCTGTTCCTGTGCCCACTCAGGTGCTACTCACCAAGTGGCTGGGCGAGGGCGAGGTGCAGGAGATGGAGGAGCGAGCGGTCTCGAAAATCGAGGGAATGGACGACCCGGGCGTGCAGGTGGGGTGGCCCATGTGGGTGCGCGTGGGCCGCCTCGTGGAGCGCCAGTACGACCTGCCCCGCCTGCTCCACGCCATGCAGAGCCTCTCAATCTGGTTCAACTATGACGTGAGTCTGCTTATAACGGGGATAGATGGATGCTTGTAAAGGGGATAGATATGTGCCAGTACGACCTGCCGCGCCTGCTGCACGCCATGCAGAGCCTCTCCATCTGGTTCAACTACGATGTGAGTGAGACCGCTTGTATGGGGGATGGAAGGGCTGGGCCAAGCGGTCGGGCTGGGTGAATGCATTCAACTTTTCACATGAGCAACTCCGCCTTTTTTCCTTCCATCGAACGAGGCCCACCTTCCCTCACGCTTCGCTTACCCCCCCTCCCCTCTTCCCTCACCCATCTGCACCTCCCTGTACACCTCAGGAGCTGGAGGAGGACGGCACGTGCAGCAGCGCCACTGTCTCATCTGTCTTTGACTGGGGCCTGGCTATGAGTCAACTCAAACCACTTACCCCCAACCCCCCCTCTCCCCCCGACCCTCCCTTCTTACTCCCCTCTCGCCGACACCTCAGGAACTGGAGGAGGACGGTACATGCAGCAGCGCCACCGTTTCGTCTGTCTTTGACTGGGGCCTGGCCGGCCTGCTACAGGACCTTCCGCCCGGAGACGACGCCGCCCAGTCGCTTCTCGACATCCTCGATCCAGAAGATGACGAATGGATCGACGTCTCGCTCGCTGTTGCCGCCCGGATGGCGCTGCCGACCGGCAACTGGTGGCCGGTGCAGGGCGGCGGAGGGGTGGCGGGGTTCGTCGCCAAGCTGCTGTCACTGATAGAAGAGTGTGAGTTTCATTCGTTCTTTCCGTTTCTTGTTTGTTTGGGGAACCAACACTCCAGCAGCAGAGCAGGGCGGTGCAGGTGGCATTGCTACACGGGTGGTGTCACCCTTCCCCTCACTCACTTCTTCTCTCACCCAGCAAAACCCCCGTTCTTCTCCCACCCACTCTCCCCACCCTTGTTGTACAGGCGGTGAGCCCACCCCCCAGCAGCAGAGCAGGGCTGTGAAGGTGGCGCTGCGGCTGTGGAGCTGGGCCATGCCCAAGCGGGAGCAGCTGCAGGAGCAGTGCGAGGTGAGCAGGGGTGCAATGGGGTGGGATGGGGTATGGTGTGGGGTAGGTGGGGTGGGATGGGGTGTGGTGTGGGGTAGGTGGGGTGGGATGGGGTGTGGTGTAGGGTAGGTGGGGTGGGGATGGGGTAGGGGTGTGGAGGGTAAACGAAAAGGGAGGCAGAAGCAGGCAGATTCGCTTCGGCTATGGTGCAGGGCCTTTGGTTTGGCGAAGCGGGAGCAGCTGCAGAAGCAGTGCGAGGTGAGAGGAGGGGATTGGATTTTGATATTTTGTGTGCATCGTATATTCATTTTCCAAGGCGCCTGCAAAATTCTTTCACTGTGAATTTATTCTTTGTTTTGAAACGTCATCGAATCAAATTGTATTGCTGTGTTACCTGTGCTGCTATGTGCTGCTCCATGGTGTCCTGTTTTGCGTTGTGTTGCTCTCTGCTGTGCGGTGCTGCCCCTGCCCCCATCAGACGGAGGAGGAGCTGATGGAGGTGTGGCAGCGGTCTGCCTCGGCCATCTGGCGATCCGTGGCGTGCGGAGGTATGCTGCTGGTGCTGGCAGCCGGGTAAAGCGTTGCTATTGCTGGCGCTTTGGGGAAGGAGCGGCGCTAGTGTTGGGGTTTGAGGGTTGGGATGGTTCTAGTGGTTTGTGAGCTGTGGCAGCGCTCCACCTCTGCAATGTGGCGATTCGTGGCGTGTGGAGGTATGGGGCTAGTGGTTAGATGTTTTGTGAAGATAGGGCGCTAGTGGTTACTCTCAACTTTCTTTCAATTCCCCCTTTGAATTCTCCCTTTGAATTTTCCCTTTTAGAACCCCCTTTCAACCCCACCTGTCAATTCTCCCTTAAAAGAAACCCCCTTTCAACCCCCCCTATCAATTCTCCCTTTCAAATCCCCCCCTTTCAATTCTCCCATTCAGAACCCCCTTTCAACACCCCCTTTCTACTCCCCTTTCAACTCCCCTTTCACTCCCCCTTTCAACTCCCCCTTTCAATTCTCCCTTACAGAACCCTTTCCATTCCCATTTCACCTCAACCTTTCACTTCTCCCATTCCCAATCCCTATTTCAACCCCTGTTCCCCGCTCAGAAATGGCTCCAGAGCCTTGAGCCGGGGCCCCTTTTCTCCTCCACTCTCAACTCGACTTCATTCTCTAGCACTGGGAGACGCTGCACTGTGAGAGGTGATTATTTAGTGCCAGGAACGACTTCTGAGACCTCTTGAAAGGCCTCCACTGAGCTCAACTTGCCCTGTTGAACAGTGCCAGATGGCTGCACCGCAAGAAAATTTTAGAATAAAGTGGCTTCTGGGTTTCGTTTAACTTGCCAGCACCTGCAGTGCAGCAGGGGGTTGATGTAATGAGTTGATGAAGACGAAGCTACTTCTGCCTTAAGCGTTCTCGCACAATCCATAGTATCTTCTCGTTGTACATTTCTGTCTTGTGATTTGCATTCCGCAATCTCCACTAAGGTTGAATTCCGTTTTATTCAACTCTATATGTAGCTATATTTACCATTACGAACTTGTATATGACTTTGTACCCTTGACATAGCCGCTATTTCCTCATTCGAATGTACACCACAGTGCAACAAATCGAACGCATTGTTTGCCTCTGTAAGGAAAATCTCTTTTTCCTTACTTCGCATCCCTGCTCAACGCGTACATCACTGTAGCACCACAGTCAGCACCGTTACCACTCGCAATCCTCGCATCGACAATCCGCCCGCCACTTTCGCACGTCACACCCTGACCTCACGGCTCGGCGGGTAACCCGCGCTCCGGGCCTCCGCTTCGACACTTTCCCCAACCTCAGTTCCAGGCCCGTCGCGCGACAACCACAGTCCATTACCGTTACCACTGTAGTTTCGCTATATATTCTTCGCCCATGCCTTCGCTCATTGTACTCTTGCTTCGATAGTGCAATTCTCGTTCGATCACTCAATTGCACTCGTAACACTTGGTATTCAGAGCCTACGATCTCTTCTCGGACCGCACCCACACCTTCGCTTCCCCACTATCTCAATTTTTTGGGGGGGGTAGACGTCTCTCAGCGATACAGCACCGCCGCTCGTAGTGCTCTCTCGTAAGCACGCACGGCCACGACTGAGGCTCTCGCTGAGCTCGCCCGACACCCCCGCCATGGCCGAATTCACGCTCGCCACATTGACGCAGGAGCAGCTCGACCGTCTGGTGCGCCAACTCGAAGATTTGGCGCTCGAAATTGCGACGCTCACAGCGGAACGTGACTCCGCGCGTCAGCAATCCACGGTGAACACTCCAGCAGCACCATACGCACCAACAAATGCACCTGCGCAATCGGACGAGCCGATCGTCATCTCGTCCGGTACACCAACACAACACGACAGCATGGGACAGCGCTCGGGCGCAACCAGTGATAGCGCCGCCCAACCAATGCCTGGCATGGGAGGAAACAGGGGCGCGCCAAGCCCGCGGGAGCCTCGCGAAGACCGTCGGCACGTGGAATTCGCAGCGACAAGTGGCGAACAGGCCTTCATGACACCAATGCCACTCAAGCCGCAACGCCCGCCCTGTTTCGACCCAAGCCAACGTGGAGGTCCGACGGTTCAATCGTGGGTCTTCACGATGAACGTTTTTTTCGACGCGAATTACGTCGAGTCGGACGCAGCGAAGATTCGGTATGCCGTTTCGCTGCTAAGGGGCCCCGCCATGGACTGGTGGCGAGTCATCGTAACGTCGCCACGCGCCTACGAGCCACCGTCGCAAGAGGAAGGGCCCACGGGTCCAGCTGTTACCTGGAGTTCATTCTGCGAAACCGCCCAATACAGCACGTGGGATGCGTGGTGCGCAGGGCTTCGGGCGCGCTTCGAGCCGATCGCGGCTTCTATTTCGGCGCGTCAGAGATTGCGCACTTGGCGGCAGCTCGGATCGGTTCAAGATTACACGAGCGGTTTTCTCGCACTTTGCGAGCAAGTCGGCTATATGCACGAAGCGGAGCGGGTGGACCGTTACGTCGGAGGGCTAAAACCAGACATTTCGCACGAAATCATGCTACGCGGGCTCTCGAATTTCAACGAGATTCTCGCGCTCGCCGAGAAAATCGACATCCTACGTCGACCGAGACCGGGGTTCTACCACGGACATCGTCCTCGGGGACCGATCGAGCACGCCACTGTGAACGCCGTTGCGACAAATGCAGCTGCCACGCCATTTAAGGGGCGCTGCTTTGCTTGCAACAGGCCGGGCCATCGCAAGAGCGAATGCCCAGAGGAGCTAAGGCGCCGCGGAGCAGAGCAGGGGAGGGAGTCTCAGAGGCATGGAAACGCCAGCAGTCAGTAGAAGCTGGGCCAACTACTGACGAGATTGCCTGCTCGCCCAACCACACCGACCCTCACCGAGTCACAGTACCGATTCACGCCATCGATCGGGCTCGGATGAATAAGGAGGGTACAGCGACGGATTGCCCAGTACTGATCCACGGGAAAATACAGGGAGCAGCAGTGAAGATTTTTATTGACGGAGGAGCAAGCCACAGTTTAGTTAATACCGCAACCGCACGAAAACTGCAACTGACACTTAGCCGTTGCTTACCGGAGATAGACGCACGCTTAGTTGACGGCACGCCGCTGGCCATATGGGAAAAGGTAGAGAGAGTCAAAGTCCGCTGCGGGGGGAATTTTGGGTTTACACAGGAAATGCTCGCAACAACACTGGATGGGCACGACATTTTACTGGGGCGCGATTGGTTGCGACGGTATAACCCGCGAATTGACTGGACGACGAGTAGCTGCACCGTGCGAAGTAGTGGTAACTGGGTCCAACTACCTCGCTGGCAGTCGCCCGAGTCTTCAACGGTGCACGTCAACGCCATCACAATGAAACGGGCTGTCGCTGCTGGAGCTGACGTGTACGCAGTAGATATCGCAGTAGTGGAGGAAGCAGAGCAGCCGAGCGATTTCAAGAAACTGCTGGAAGCTGTACCGCCCGAATTACAGGAACTGTTGAAACGGTACCCCGGGATTTTCCCCGACGACTTACCGGAAGGGTTGCCACCTCAGCGAGCACATGATCACCGAATCGAATTAGAACCAGGGGCACAGCCAACCGTACAGCGCCAGTTCAGACTGACACAGCCCGAGCTCGACGAGCTAAGGAAGCAGTTAGATTACCTGTTAGAGAAAAAATTCATCCGACCAAGCTCGTCACCATTCGCCGCACCGATACTGTTCACGCCGAAGAAAGACGGGGGTTTTCGCATGTGTATCGACTACAGAGCACTGAACAGGGTAACCATCAAATCGCGATACCCCATTCCCCGCGCTGACGAACTGATCGACCAATTGCGAACAGCACGGGTGTTTTCGAAAATAGACTTACGGGGGGGTTACCATCAAATTCGAGTCGAACCATCGGACTGCGCCAAGACAGCATTTAGGACTAGATACGGGTCGTTCGAGTACACAGTGATGCCCTTCGGGCTGACCAACGCACCGGCGACTTTTCAGATGACCATGAACGAGGCATTTAGGCCGCTCTTAGATAAATGCGTCATAGTTTACCTCGATGACATCCTCGTTTACAGTCAGGACAAGCAGCAGCACTTAGCGGATCTGGAAGCAGTTTTTAAAGTTTTAGACGAGCATCGCCTACTGACCAAAGGTTCCAAGTGCGAGTTCTTCCAGGATAGGTTAGAATTTTTGGGGCACGTTATTTCGGAGGCTGGCGTTGAAATCGACCCAAAGAAGCTGGATACGGTAAAAGCGTGGCGGCCCCCGACCAACATCACGGAGCTGCAGAGTTTTTTAGGGTTCGTTAATTATGTGCGTCGGTTCGTCCCCGACATGGCACAGTTGACTGCCCCGCTGACTGATTTACTGCGAAAGG
Source organism: Closterium sp. Naga37s-1 (assembly GCA_947471745.1). NCBI lineage: Eukaryota > Viridiplantae > Streptophyta > Zygnematophyceae > Desmidiales > Closteriaceae > Closterium > Closterium sp. Naga37s-1. Next base: position 95,388 of record CANJKZ010000206.1, on the reverse strand, counting down.
GGGTCGCTTTTACGTGGGGGGAGAAAGAGCATGCTGCCTTCTCTGCCCTGGAAACTGTTCTCTGTTCACCGCCCGTCCTGCGCATCGCCGACCCACACCGCCCTTTCGAGGTTGTTACAGACGCAAGCGACATCGCCATTGGAGCCGTACTGCTACAGGACTTCGGCAACGGCCTACAGCCCATCGCATACGAGTCACGAAAAATGCATCCGCCCGAGCGAAATTACCCGATACACGACCGCGAAATGCTCGCGATCGTGCATGCGTTCAAAGTGTGGCGCTGCTACCTGACCGGCGCAGACGTGACAGTACGGACAGACCACCGATCACTACAGTACCTCCGCGCACAGCCCCACCTCAACCCACGACAGATTCGTTGGCTCGATTTCCTCGAGTCAAACTTCCACTACACAGTCACCTATAAAAAAGGAGCCTCGAACATCGCCGACGCACTGACCCGCCCCACTGCCCAAATCCACGCGATACTACTCGCCCAGACCAGCCCGCTACTGACAGGACTATTTACCCACGGATATCAAACAGACCCATTCTTCACAGGAGGAAATTCGCAGCAGTTCGCAGCAGCCAAGGGAGTCTATTACGTAAAAGCCGGGACCGACCGCATCTGGGTACCAGGGTACACACTACTACGGGAATTACTATTACAGGAGGCACACGACGGGGTTACCTCGGGACATTTCGGGGTAGAAAAAACACGGCAGCAGCTGCAGCGGTATTATTACTGGCCCGAAATGTTGACCGACGTGCAGCGACACGTGGCATCGTGTCCCACTTGCCAGGTCATGAAGTCATCACGGAAGCGGCCGGCGGGACAGTTGCAGCCGATCCCACCCCCAGAGCGTGCTTGGCAGCAGGTGACGATGGACTTCGTCACGGGGTTACCGGCCGGGACGAGTGGGAATGACGCGATCCTGGTCGTCGTCGATCGACTGACGAAAATGGCACATTTCGCAGCCTGCAAAAAATCAATCACAGCCGAAGAAACAGCCCGCCTCTTCATCTCCACCGTCGTTCGACTGCACGGGATACCAGCATCAATCATCAGCGACAGAGACACGAAATTCACCAGCAACTTCTGGCGGAACCTGTGGCAGTAGTTCGGCACGCGACTACAGTTTAGTTCATCGTACCACCCCGAAACAGACGGACAGACAGAACGGACAAACCAGACCATGGAACAACTCATCCGGGCCACGTGCGACGACCCAAACACGTGGGAACAGCAACTGCCGCTCATCGAATTCGCATATAACAACGCCCCATCCGCCACGACCCAACAGTCACCATTTTACCTGAACTACGGACAAGACCCAACAGTACCCATGACCCCGAACCCCGACAACCCGGTTCCACGTGCACAACAGTTCGCTGAAATTTTGCAAGCAGCACGGGCCAGGGCAGCAGACGCAATTAAAAAAGCTAACATCATCGCTAAACGTAACGCCGACCGCCACCGCAGACTTGTCACTTACCAGCCCGACGACTTAGTTTTGCTCGACACCCAGAATCTCCGACTGCCCATCACCCCAAAACTCCGCCCCCGATACTGTGGGCCATTTCGCATAAGCCACATGCTCACACCCGTCACCGCCCACCTCCTCCTCCCTGCTGACTGGTACGTCAGCCCCTCGTTCCACGTCAGCCTGCTCCGCCCTTACGTCCCGTCCACGAGCCAACTGCCACGCAATCGCCCAGCCAGCATGACACGACCGCCAACCGAACCAATCATCACCCCCGAAAAAATCCTAAGCCACCGAGTTTGTGACCCTCGAGGAGCCCGAAGGATCGAATTCCTGATTCGCTGGAAAGACCGCACACCCACCGAAGATAATTGGGTTCCCCTGGACAGAATCGAAAACCACCCCGTCCTCACCGAGTATCTGCGCAGCCGAAACTTCAGGGATGTACACGCACTTTCGTAAGGAGGACCTCCTTAGGGAGGGGGTAGTGTAAGGAAAATCTCTTTTTCCTTACTTCGCATCCCTGCTCAACGCGTACATCACTGTAGCACCACAGTCAGCACCGTTACCACTCTCAATCCTCGCATCGACAATCCGCCCGCCACTTTCGCACGTCGCACCCTGACCTCACGGCTCGGCGGGTAACCCGCGCTCCGGGCCTCCGCTTCGACACTTTCCCCAACCTCAGTTCCAGGCCCGTCGCGCGACAACCACAGTCCATTACCGTTACCACTGTAGTTTCGCTATATATTCTTCGCCCATGCCTTCGCTCATTGTACTCTTGCTTCGATAGTGCAATTCTCGTTCGATCACTCAATTGCACTCGTAACAGCCTCGGTATAATTACCCTCGCCACCAGCACGCCTATCCCATCCAATATCACCGCTCCTTCGATTCATATCAATAGCTGTTCCATTGTTGTTTCTGGGCCTAGTTTCTTCTTGTTACGTTCACTTCGACATCAATCCCAATCTTAGGAGTCTCGTGAAGGCCAAACAGGAGAAGAAAAACAATAACGAATAGATGACTAGAATTAGAGTGCTAAATTTGCCTACGTATGTGCAATTCAGAACCCTGCTTGAGCGGGCTCCCGACAACGCAGATTCGCCTAATCTCGAGGCTTCCGCACCGTTCCACTCACTCCCGACGCGACGTCCCTTCCCAAAGAAATCCGAAAACGTCACCCGTCCCGTTTCGGAAAGAAAAGATAACTGGATAAAGCGTGGCAGAAGGATCGGTCCAAGCGGAACTCGGGCAAATCAAGGGGCTGTCTTGTCGCCAAATGTCCCACGTTTACTAGATCATCGCGCATGCACATCTCAAGCCCCTGAGCCGGCGGAAAGCGGTCGCGAGAAGCAGCCGCAGCAGCAGCGAGGGACGGTGCGTTTCGCGATGACATTAGTTAACGAGCGACCATGGTAACATTTCGAGACGACCATCGTGACGTTTCGCGATGACATTCGCTGGTCAGTGGTACGCGAGCTTCGACATTTCCTCCATCACAGGCGGGCACAGCACGCTCAGTCGCGCGGGGTTGAAGTGCTTCGCAACGGGGCCCAGGCTGACCGTTGGAAGCGAGCATTCCTCGAATACCCCCGCGCTGATCATGGTGCCGACGCACGACACGAGCGTGGAGAAGAGGAAGATGGACCCGCAGAAGATCGGCATCATCGCGTTCAGCTCCATAACGAGGACGTCAACAATCGCGCCGCGAAACGAGCCGTTCACAATGAGGTTTATTGCACGTAGGTGCAAAATGAGTAATAAACGACGGCGTTGTGGGATCGAAATGACTTTCTGCCCAAAAGCACGTGAGGAAATGCCAGATGCTCGTAGGAGCAGACACCCTCACGGCTGACAGCGGTGCTGAAGAAATCAGACAGAGAGGCTATCTGAAAAATCAGACAGAGAGGCCGACACGGTTCTATGGATGGAGGCTCTAGCGTCTGAGATCGCGGAATGTGTTTCGAAACACTGAGGCTATGCTTTTATCCAGAATCGTCGCATCAAACATTGCACTGGCGCGATGAGTTCCTTCCACCTCTCCGTTCCATCGTATCAAGCAGACGCGATGCGGGCGACATTGACGCCAACGTTATGACATGCAAGCACACACGACGTCCGTGACGAGGAAAGGCGATTCGATTCTTGGGACCAAGGTGAACAGGCTGAACTGACCGACTCGTCGGAGGACCCACCCACTTTCCCTCCCCAACACGAAGCAGCATTTGAAAGGACATGGCTGTTTCGAGCCGCACAGCCATTCTGGATTTGGATGGTCCCCCCAAATTTCACAAACCAACACAGAACAGCTCCAGCCAGACTTGATTTTAGCAAATCAAGTGCTGTAGCTACAGTTCGCCAGTTAGCAACAGACGGACATGACCTCCCTGAGAGGATCAGTCCGAATTGGAACGATCAACAGAAGGCGAGCACTGGCCAGTGGCCACTCAACAGCACAATGAGCACGTGAAAAACAGTGGAATAATATCAAGTGCAAAATGGGGTAGTGTACGCACGCAACGCAACCCACCCCCTACATCACATAGGTAACTTGGCAGCTCCACAAATCGAATGAACTTTCAAGTTCGGTGGGACATTGGAACATCGAAGTAGAACTAGCGGTAGTGTTCGGTTCTCTGCATGCCTCTATTGCCCACCGACGGTACCTGACAGATATGTAAATCAGCGTGCGCGGTTGGATAATACCAAAATCCGAGCCGTCGAAACAAGCCACAGCCTGCGACTCGTTGCGAGGACAAGTGGTCAAATGGATCCCGCCCGTACGGCGTCATTTTCAGGTTGAGAGGGTGAAATGCGGACAAGCACGTTTCCTACACACGTCGAAGGACAAGAAATTCCGCAGGATAATGGTAGAATTTACCAAGAGGACGAAAGAAGGGATACTGCTGTGGGTGTGTGCATGTGGTTCTGTACATTCTCGGGGCGGGGAAAGCGGTTGAGTATGGTTCTGTGCAATTCGGAGCTGTTAGCTATGCTCTCTGGCGTGAATGGTTCAACCTGTGGACCAACTCTTATGACGCGGACAGCTACACTTTCAGTCAAGAATGAAAATAAGCATTTGTACAATCCCCAACTTCTATTGGCGCCCAATTACTGGTCGGAGCACTTCACAGATTCCATTTATGAGAAAACAAAAACTCTAAACATAAACAATAATTAAGCATAAGACTAGCAACCAGCCCACCTTGGTCAGGCAAGTATCTGGCTTGCAGGCAGCGAGTAGTTGCAGCAAGCACAAACACACAGTCAAGCTTTACCAAGAGCACAGCACAGGCCCCCAGAAGTCAGAGAAGTTTCTCTGATTTGCATGAAAAACTCTGAGAATTCAGATGTTTTTTTCAAGTGAGCTCTATTAAAATCGTAGATTTTAAGGCCCCAACTCTGTAATTTTCAGAGAAATTTTAAAGCTACCACTAACGTTTCGGAGTTTTCCGAGAGTGTAGTCTGATCACTCAGAGTACAAACGCGTACCGATTCCGATTTCTGCTTGCGTTCTTGACTGGTGATTCGATTCGAACTTCACGGGTCACAGCAGATTCGCACTGTCAATGCAAAATCGGCTTGAAACAGCAAATCCGCGCCGACCATTTTCAGGTGCATGCAACTTAGCCGAGGCGCGCTAATCAGGTGCATGCTATCCCGTCGTTTTCTCCCTCGGTTGTCACTGTTTGTACACATCCGCCAATAAAAACACTGTTCTGTCAGGGGATGCAACCCACGCAACACAAGCAGCACACACAACACACGCAACACACAAAATCGGCCTGGCAGGGAAGCCCGGAAAAGAAAAATACAACTCCTAGAAAACCTGGACATTGTTCGGGATGGATCAACCCTAAACACGGGAACGTCCGGGTGTTTAGGGTTGATGTCCCTTAAGGCAGTGGGACAAAAAATCTAGGGAACCTGGACTCATTTTTCGGAAGGGATCAAACCTAAACACGGGAACTGCCCTCGTGTTTAGGGTTGATTCCTCCCGAGTCGCATGCGTTTCCAACTGGGTTTTCTATTTTTTTACCCGTTTTTGACAGTTGTGTTGCGACATGTATTGACCTTGTTCGCAGTAATTTTCTTGCGACTGGTGTGGTTGGACGACGAATTCGTGCGAGAGCTGCGCCAGTTACTGTCAGTCGGATTGTAGCATCCCCTGACAGAACAGTAATTTTCGTGGCGGAGGTGTACATACAGTAACAACAGAGGCAGAAAAACGACGGGATAGCATGCACCTGAATAGCGCGCCTCGACTAAGTTGCATGCACCTGAAAATGGCCGAATCCGCGCCTTACAACACAAAATTTTTGCCCAATCACAAGCAAAATCGCCCTGACACAACAGATTTGTGCCGTCAGAGCACAACAATTTTGACCAATCACCAAGAAATTCTACCTGACATTGCAGATTCGCCTTTCACACCACAAGATTCGCCCTGACACAGAAATTCGCCCTGTCAGAGCATGTTCTCCCGAAAATCCCCTTAGTCTAGCATGTTTCGATATCAGATGAAACTTTGAATACATTTCTGATGACACATTAGGGCGTGTTCCTATGGCCCCCTATCAGAGCTGCCTCATATCAGCCTAGCAATTCTCGCTTGTAAATTTGCAAGTTCGCCAAAACCTCTTGTCAGATGTACTTGCCGGTTTGAGCTGTTGCGCGACTGTAAATGAGCGCTGATGTGGCACCATGCGACCCAACCCTGTAAATGTGCGCAACGACACGCCCGTCTAGTGCCAGACTAAACCATCACCACCACCACGTAAGCATTCCTGCAGCACCAGTCCCATCTACTCTAGCCAAAGCATAACAAGCGGGAACGGACTCGCCTCCCGCTGCAACTGCTGATAAACTGTCGAGAACCAGCTAAATGGGTTATTAATTACCTCCAGCCACCATGAATGATGTGCCTTTTCTCCCTAGACTCTTAATTGTGTGGCATGCTTTTTATTACAACACCTTCCTCGCGCTTGCTACGAAAGTTTGTACTGAGTTGCTCGAGCAGATAGACCAGGCCGCAAATGAGGAAACTAGCGGAGAATCCCGTAGTGCGATCCGGGCACGGAATCGAGGTCTGAGGCGGCGACGCCTAGGGATATGGGTGGATGAAATGGAGGCGATGCCAGAGGAGGTTTTCATGGACTTGTTCAGAATCAATCGATCCATTCTAGACTACATCAGTGAAGGAATGCGCTCAGTTCTAAACCCGGTCATACAAAAACACTCCTTACCGATTAGCATCGCCATACTTGTGCCGATCAAATACTTCGCGAGCGCCATGTCGTACATTGACCTCGCGTTCTGGTTTGGGGTTCCGAAGACGCTATGCCACTTACTCGTAGACATTTTCCTCACAAACTTCCCGCGCGTCTTTAAATCGGACTGGGTCCGATTTCCATCACAAGAAGAGATGCGGACGATGGCAGAAGAGTTTAGGAGCATAAAGGGTGTTCCAGCAGTAGTGGGTGCAATAGATGGCACGCATGTTCAAATCAGAGGGAAGGAAGGGCATCGGACTGAATATTACACCCGGAAATCACAGTACGCGGTTCAATTGCAGATCACATGCGATGCTAGAGGGATCATTTGGGATTACCTCATCGGGTATCCCGGCACAGCACACGATCAGAGAGTGTTCATCAAATCTAGCCTCTACGAAAGACTAGAACGAGGCGACATTTCCCCGTACCAGCTGGTTGGAGATGCAGCTTATCCCCTCCGCGACTATTGTCTCACCCCCTTACATGCACCCACTGGCCGCCTGATGCTCGAGTGGGAACAGACATACAACTACTGCCAGTCCGCCACCCGAATGTCCGTCGAGCGCACCATCGGTCAGTTTAAAGGCCGCTACCGCCTTTTCGCCGGCCGACACGACTGTGCGCTATGGCGCGTACTCGCCGGGGCCAGTTGTGTCGTAATCCTGCACAACATGGGGATTTCGATGGCCGGTTCACGGATGAAAAACCCGAACCACAAATGGGAAGCAATTGCACTCAACCGCGATCCATGGTGGACGAGGGGCGAGCTTGCTGTGTACAACTGGAGTGCATGTGAGACAGGTACGCAGGCGGACCTGAAAGAGCGGCGTAAGAGGCTTGGCATGACCCTTCACGACGCTTACCTTAAGCGTCGTCGCCGCGACGCCACTCTTCAACCCCGTCACTGAGGTCGGCATTGGTGTTGCCCTCGCTGCCCTCACGGTTGTAATGCCAGCTGTCATCGTCGCCGTGGCGGGATCCCGAGAAGTGGAGGGGGCGACTGGTCTGCGACTGCTGCGTCGCCATCCACTCCCGAATCACCCCAGTTATCTGCGCCACGCCATCAGCCGAGCACTGCTTGAGAGTGTCGGATAAGAGCTGGGCGGCCGCCATGGTTGCCGTCTCGTGGACCCTACGACGAGCACTGGGTGGGGTGCTACGCACTTCTGACACGAAGGACATAGATAGGGTATTGAATGTCATAAAGAATGTTAGTAATGTATGTCAATGCTAGCCAGAGCTAGATATCAATAAAACAACCACGATCTATGTTGGAACATGCAGAGTTATACATTGATAGCAATACGTACCCGTGGTGCCCGTAGCATCGGTCTTCGAGGGCGTGACGACTTTCACACCCGGGTCAACATTGACCTCAACCGCACCGCCGCCGTCAAGGGCGTGAGGCTCTGCAGCTGCCGTATCCTTATAAAAAAGCACCATCCACTCCCACCACGGTGGCTTAATCACCGTCCCCCCACCCGAAGCGGAGTCGCCCTTGTCGATTTGCTTCCACAACGCCTTCAACCGCTTCCACTGGTTAGTGCATGCTAAGGCGTTCCGACTCCAATCAGGGTGTTGCAGTTTGATATGCTCGATTAGCCGGAGCCAATACTACGACCCCTGCTTGCCCGTCATCTGTTGCAGCTCGTCCTTCGTAAACCACCGCGCGGCCACGAGAACGGTCGACTCCTTGGGTGACCACTCCGGCCGTTGGCCTTTCTGCGCAATGCCGCTCACTGACGTCTCGTTAGGCGACTCTGGCTGTGCTTTAGCCTTGCCGTTACGCTTCGCCCTGGCGCGTGGTCTCGGATCAGCCCCGTCCCGAACAGCGTGGGTGGCGTTCGCGGTCTGCTCGGCCGGACCGTTGTACTGAACGTCCCCATGCCATGCAGCAACGGGATCTTCCCCGTCCGACCCTTGCTCCAGATCCTCGTCCTCAGAGTCCTTCTCCGGAAAATCCTCGTCAGTGTCGTAGTCGGTCACCTGTGGACCTTGAGTGCGATGCGGATTGACGGTCGATTGCGCTGGCGTTGAGCCGGTGGCATGCACGTTACGAAGGGGCTTCGTGGTAGGTCTCCCTGCTGCAAGTTCCGCATTCATCCACTTCACGTAGGCCAGGTATTCCGGTCGCCACAAGTCTTCCTCTGTCGCGGCGACATTGCTTTTGCGTTTGCGAGCCATGCTAGGAAGTTTTAGTGCCTGCATAACACAACCTGCGTGGTCGAGTGGATTATGTACGCATGTGACGATCCTGATGTTTGAGTTCGTTTGTGCGGGTTTGTTTGTGAGTGAGACGGGAAACTCTGAACGTGCTGGCTAAACGTGGCGTGAAAGAGGCGCGAAAGATCTTTCCCGTTGCGCCAATCATCCAATGTTTGACAAATTGTGCAACTATGGCACGTCCAGACGTGCACAGACCAGGCCGCGTCACCTTCGTGCGCAGGTTAGGCTGTCGGCAGACAGGCAATGGCATCTGCGTGCGGGTCTACTCCAACCGTGCACAGGTGAGTCAGCACGACCATGCGAGGCCAAACGAATGTTGTGATTCGTGCGCAGTTTCGGTACAGGGCTGACAAGAGGTGTTGTATAACGTTGTTCACATACCTTTTCATTATCTGATATGAGGTAGCTCTGATAGGAGGCCGTAGGAACACGCCCTTAGATACATTGACGTTTCAGACTTACTCTGAAATTTCAGTTTTTTTTTTTTTTTTTTTTTTTTTTTTTTTTTTTTTTTTTTTTTTAACCAGCTCTGAGAGTTTCAGACTAAAATTTTGTACTAGTCTGATGAATCAGACAGGCCAAAAATGAATCTGAGGGCGGCACAGCAGCAGCGGTGCTTTCAGCGAGGAGCCAGCAGTTTGTTAGTTCAGGGGAATATGGCAACAACAGTGCTTGGAGAGTGCTACGGCAGCATATGGCAGCATATGGCCGCCATGTTAGTGGTTGTAATGGCAGACTGTCACAAATTGGATGGGGTTCGTTACTCAGGTGGAAGAATAGGGGAGCGGGAGTTTGAAAGAGGAACGGGGAGGAAAGGTGATCCCATAAGTTCCGCTGCCGCTGCTATTGCTGCTGCTGTTGCTGCTGCTGCCTAACTCTTTCTGCTTCATCCATGCTTGTGTCCCCCTCATCATCATCCTCCTCATCATCATCATAATCATCGTCATCATCATCCTCGTCACCGTTCCCGTCGTCCTCGACATCAAAATCCTCGTCATCATCGTCGTCTTCCAGGTCATCGTCATCGTTATCCGAGAAACCGTCGCCGTCGGATCGGTGCGACGGGCTTCTCTCGTCGTCAGGCGGGTTCAGCATGCGGTTGATCTGCTGCCCGAGAGCCACCTAGCTGCAAATGGAATGAGAGTAAAGGTGAATGAAAAGGGAGGAGAATGGCATGAGTGAGATGATCTGACAAAAAATCAGGAGGGAGTGCAAATATCTGCCAAGCAGGCGATTGATCTGATAGAGCAGGACTCACTGTCCCAGTTAATGGCATTGCCCGTGCACATGCAGGCGAGGAGAGAGTCTAGGCAGCAGCAGCTGGTAAGGGACAACTCACTGGTTGAATAGTTGGCCGATGAAGGCCAGGCCGACAGCCAGCGCCATGACGAGCCCGAGAGTGCCAGCGAAGTTGGAAGACATGTCCCAATCGATGGCCATGGCCAGTGCACATGCAAACAGCACCACCTCTGCTCCCGAGCTCACTGCTTCCACCACCTGCAGGCCTCGCTCCGTGAAGGGCTGTTGGGGAGGGTGTGGAGCGGAGGGGAGGGTGGAAAGGGAAGAGAATGGTGGCGAAGTTTGAGGACATGTCCCAATCGATGGCCATGGCCAGTGCACATGCAAACAGCACCACCTCTGCTCCCGAGCTCACTGCTTCCACCACCTGCAGGCCTCGCTCCGTGAAGGGCTGTTGGGGAGGGTGTGGAGCGGAGGGGAGGGTGGAAAGGGAAGAGAATGGTGGCGAAGTTTGAGGACATGTCCCAATCGATGGCCATGGCCAGTGCACATGCAAACAGCACCACCTCTGCGCCTGCGCTCACTGCTTCCACCACCTGCAGGCCTCGCTCCGTGAAGGGCTGTTGGGGAGGGTGTGGAGCGGAGGGGAGAGAGGAAAGAAGGGAGAATGGTGATTAAACGCCACTCTAAAACGGTTCACGTGCACATGCGAACAGCACCACCTCTGCTCCTGAGCTCACTGCCTCCACCATCTGTAGACCCCGATCCGTGAAGGGCTATTGGGGAAGGGGGGGAGGAGGTGAAAATAGCGGAGTTGTGTCAGGCATGCTTGCTGCGCCACAGCGTTGCCTGTCGGACTCCATGCCCCCACCAGCGCCCCCACCAGCACCTGCACACAGTGGGAGGCAGACACAGGGAAGAGGAAAGGGGACCTTGAGTGTGTGTGCGTGTGTGCATGGGAGCAGGTGCAACAGTGCGAGCGTGAGCAGGCATGCTTGCTGCGCCACAGCGTTGCCTGTCGGGCTCCATGCGTGAGTTGAGTCGATTTTTGAGTCGACTCAAAAATCGACTCAACTCACGCGGAATGCTTGCTGCGCCACAGCGTTGCCTGTCGGGCTCCATGCCCCCACCAGCGCCCCCACCAGCACCTGCACTCATTCACACACAGATCGACATAGAAAGGCAGGGTGGCATGGCAGAGATGAAGGGAATGTATATGTGGGTTAAGGGTGTGAGGGTGTGCTCCCCACAAACAACACTAATTTTGGGTACGTAAGTGCTCTGTAACATTTCATGTAACATAGTCCAGACTCACATGAAATGGACTCACAGAAGAAGCGCCCCTACCATTTTTAGAAAGTCCAGAGTGCCATAAGCAGAGGCCCGGACCATTTTAAGAAAGTTCAGGTCAGAGTGCCAGAAGTGCAACCCTTACAATTTTTTGGAAGCCAAGAGTGCCATAAGAAGCGGCACTTACCATTTTTAGAAAGTCCAGAGTGCCATAAGCAGCAGCACTTACCATTTTTAGAAAGTCCAGAGTGCCGTAAGCAGCAGCACTTACCATTTTTAGAAAGTCCAGAGTGCCATAAGCAGCAGCACTTACCATTTTTAGAAAGTCCAGAGTGCCATAAGAAGCAGCACTTGCCATTTTTAGAAAGTCCAGAGTGCCATAAGCAGCAGTACTTACCATTTTTAGAAAGTCCAGAGTGCCATAAGCAGCAGCACTTACCATTTTTAGAAAGTCCAGAGTGCCATAAGCACCAGCACTTACCATTTTTAGAAAGCCCAGAGTGCCATAGGCAGCCCTCAGTCGGTCCTTGAACACCCCCCAGGCGCCCACAGAGCCCCACACTGGCACGAGGCAAGGGTGACAGAGAGTGGGGGGAGAGGCAGAGGGCGTATGACAAACAGAGGACAAAGACGGTAAGTGGTGTCAGAAGCAGCCCTCAGTCGGTCCTTGAGCACCCCCCAGGCGCCCACAGAGCCCCACACTGGCACGAGGCACGGGGCGAGACAGGATGGGGAAGAGAGGGAGGCAGAGGGGGGTACGGCACACAAGGGATAAAAACAGTAAGTGAAGTCCTCAGTAAGTGATAAAAGCAGCCCTCAGTCGGTCCTTGAGGACTCCCCAGGCGCCCACAGATCTCAGCCTCACAACTGGAGCTGAGAACGGAAGACGAGCGTGTAGAACGCCAAGAAACAGAACCAGAGCCAAGGCTGAAGGTGTAACCCTGAGACGACCGCTGAGTAGCCTGGTCGTCAGCCCAAGAAGCGTCTGAGTGTCCAGTGAGTACAACTCGGTCTCGTCCTCCAAGCACTAGCCCCATGCCCGACGTACTGCACAAGTAACGCAACACCCTCTTAGCGGCATCCATGTGCTCCTTCCGGTGACGACCAGGAGCGACATAGCGTGCAAGGATGCTAAGAGGGTATGCAAGGTCAGGTCGAGTGCAGGTCATCAGGTACATGAGGCAGCCCACAAGCTCTGGATACGGGCCACTCGGCTCTACGGACTCATCCGAAGGCAGAGCTGAGAGCGAGTGACCGGTAGGCAGAGGAGTGGGCTGAGGCGAGGAGTACGTGAAGCGGAAGCGCTGAAGGACCTGCTGCACCATGTGTGACTGAGTCAAGGTGATGGTGCGCCGTGCTCTGTCCCGGGTGATCCGCAAGCCAAGATAGCTTGTCAGTTCACCCAGGTCTGTGCACGTGTGTCTCTTCTGCAGCTCCGACTTCACGTGGGCGAGTGCCGTAGTGTCAGCAGTGGCAAAGACCAAGTCGTCGACGTACACGAGGATGTAGAACGGCGGCAGTGAAGTGTCGGTGCGTAGAAACAGCGACGGGTCAGCAGTAGAAGGAGCGAACCCAAGAGCCGCAAGTGTAGTCCTCAGTGTGTCGTGCCACTCACGCGGCGCCTGGCGGAGACCGTAGACTGGCCGTCGGAGGCTCCACTGGGTACCAGGAGGGAACGACCCAGTGAAGCCAGGTGGGCGGCGCAGCCAGATCTCCTCGTGCAGGCTGCCCTGCAAGAAAGCTGTGCTGAAGTCAAGAGAGTGGAGCTCGTAGTCACGCTGAGCGGCGACGTGCAGCAGAACCCGAAGAGTGGTCATCTTCGGGGTCGGGGAGAAGGTCTGGAAGAAGTCAACTCCCTCTCGCTGACTGAAGCCTCGTGCAACGTAACGCGCCTTGAAGGCAGGCAGAGAACCCGACGGCCGCTTCACCCTGAAAATCCACATGCCACTGACGATGTTCGCCCCAGGTGGGGGAACCTCGTCGACGTAGGTGCCTGTGGACTTCCAAGAAGACATCTCTGCGTCCATGGCTGTCTGCCACTGAGAGGAGTACTCACCCGCGATCGCCTCAGCGTAAGAGCGCGGGGTCGGGATGTCTGGAGCATCCGGGTCTCCCTCAGGGGCAACCAGCATGGACACGAGATGAGGTAACGCAGCGGCAAAGCACTCAAACTCCTCCTGCCTGTCCTCAAGGACGTCCGTGCCAAGAGCACACTCACCCCCGACGGACGAAGGACAGACAGACTCAGACTCAGCGACAAGGCTAGCGGCGTAGTCTAGACGACAAGCGGCAGCAAAGTCAACTAACTCAGCGACTAGAGCAGACGCAGCAGAGGACTCAAAGGAAGGGTCAGTGACAACTGTGGCGAGGAGACGCCTGACAGTAGGACTGGCAGCACGAAGGGAGTCAGACTCCGGGTCAGCAAGAGCAGGAAGAGAAGACGCAGGAGGAGACGGCAGAGGGACACGCTGAGGAGCAGTGGAAGGACGAAGTGCCATCTGGTGAGTGCCTGGGACAGCAGGAGGACGCTGACGCGGAACACGACGACCAGTGTGAGCAGCGCGCTGCAGTCTCCGGAGTGGCGCTCCTAGTGTCGCGGACCCTGGTGCTGGAGGTGCTACTGCTGCTGGCGGTGCTGCTGGTGCTCCTGGAGGTGCTGCTGGTGCTGGTGCTACTGACGCTGCTGGAGGTACTGCTGGTACTGGTGGTACTGCTGGTGCTGCTGGAGCTGCTAGAGGTACTCCTACTACTGGAGCTGCTGCTGGTGCTGAGGACCCGGGTGTTGGAGCTGCTGCTGGTGCTGCGGACCCGGGTGTTGGAGCTGCTGCTGGTGCTGCGGACCTTGGAGTTGGAGCTGCTGCTGGTGCTGCCGACCCTGGAGTTGGAGCTGCTGCTGGAGCTGAGGACCCTGGAGTTGGAGCTGCTGCTGGCGCTGCGGACCCGGGAGCTGGTGCTGCTGGTGTAGCTGGAGACCCTGGAGCTGAGGGTACTGGTGGTGCCTCTGCTGGTTCTGGAGGCGCTGCGCGGCCGCGGCCGTACTTCGTTCCGCTCCTTCAGCAGGTTCTTGGTCAGCCGCCTCCCCCTAGTCCTGCTCCCTCCTTAGAGTGTCCTCCGCCTGTCCAGTCGCAGTCACAGTTACCGCCTGCCTCGCCACTCCCTGGTCCTTCTCCTTACACTGGTCCGACTGGAGGTCTTACAGAGCGTCGTGAGCCTGAGTCTCGTCCTGCGTCGCCAGAGTCTCGTCGTGCGTCACCAGCCGCTGGGGAGAGGGCAGCTCCCGCCTAGGAGGGGAAGCACTAGCACCAGCTCCAGCTGCACTCCTAGCTCCAGAGGCACCTCTCCTGAGGCTGCAGTACTGTAAGTACCACTCACGCAGCTGCTGTGAGGAGAGAGCTCCTCCAGGTGTAGTACTCCCAGGCTCAGCACCTCCAGACTCAGCACCCCCAGACTCAGCACCCCCAGACGCAGCACCCCCAGACTCCGCAACCCCAGGCTCCGCACCCCCAGGCTCCGCACCCCCAGGCTCCGCACGCTCAGGCTCAGCACCCCTAGCAGGACGAGAGTCGACAGCTACCTCGACAGGCTCAACCGGGTCTACCTGGGACACACCTGAGGGAGCGGCACCCTGAGGGGGGAGGGGGTCTACCATAGCAGCACCTGGGGCGAGGAAGAGAGGCGGGGGGGGGAGCGGGGCAGTGCGGTAGGGGAAGAGGCGGTAGTAGGGCACGGACTCGTCAAAAGTGACGTCCTGTGAGGGCAGGACACGGCGCGAGGTGGCGTGGTAAAACTGCCAACCAGACGCGTCCGGGACAAAGCCAAGGAAGACACAAGGAACAGCGCGGGAGGAGAGCTTGTCCGCGGACGTATCGCGAACAAAAGCTCGAGATCCCCAGACCCGAAAACGCGACGCATCGCCAACCTCTCCCGTCCAACGCAGTGTCGGGGAAGTCTCCGGCAAGGAGACACGGGGCCAGAGGTTGAGCTGATGCGCAGCGTATCGGACCGCAAACGGCCACAGAAAGTGGGGGGCAGCCGCATGGATCAAGGAGGTACGAGCGACCTCCATGACCAAGCCAATGCGGCGCTCAGCAACCCAATTCTGCTGTGGAGAGGCCGGAAGCGTGAACGACTGGCGGATGCCGTGCTCCGCATAGTAGGCTGCCAAGAGGTCGGAGGAGAACTCACCACCTCTGTCAGAGTGCAAGCGCAGGACAGGAAAGTCCGAGTGGAAACGCTCGCTGAGCTGGAGACGAGAAGCGCGGATCCAAGGGATCAAAACATCAGGGACCTAGGGAGGGGAGGGAGAACCCTGGGAAGACCAGAGACAAGGTACCGTTTATGCATGGCACGAAGGCGCTGCACAGACGGGTGACCAAGTCGGTGGTGCCAGAGGACGGTCTCGTGCGCCAGAGAGCGACACGAGCAGGGGGCCGACAGCTGACCTGACGCAGACGCAGACGCAGCTACCTGAGGGGACTCAGTGGTCAGTGTGTACAGGTCCGACCCCGGCTGCCGAGTGAAGGTAGCCAGGTGACGGCCCGTCCGAGCACACGTGCAATGTGTCACGCGCTCGTAGGCAGGGGTGAACTGGTGAACACCCCCGTCCTGGAGCGCACAACCAGCCACCAAGTTCGTAGAGAACGAGGGGAGGTGGAGACCTGACAGTGTGCCCGACGGGACCGCAGGACAAGGAAGGACAGTGGAGGAGGTCGCAATGACCGGACCCCCAGAGGGGTCAGCGAGGGAGACAGCAACTGGCCGAGCAAGCGGCTCAAGGGCAGTGCGGTCACGAAAGAAACAGCGAGAAGCACCTGAGTCCAGTGTGAAGGTGTGTATTGCCTCAGTCGACTCAGTACCAGGGGGCGCAGACTCACTAGCACCTAGAGCAGCAGCCTCACCAGCACCTAGAGCGGTAGCATCACTGGTCCGAATGCCCGGGTCGGGCGGAACACGCAGGTACTGAGCACTCTCTCCACTAGTAGACATCACATACATGGCAGTGAGAATAGCATCAAAGTCTAGAGCATAGATATCAATGTTCCTTTTCATCAGATCAGCCCAGCGGGGCAGCTCAGTGGCATCAGGGAACTGAGTACGCCAAGCGTCGTCGAGGCGAGAGAAGCAGCGCTGCGTGGTGTGCGCCCTCCCACACGTCTGACCAGTGCGGTCACCAGTGCGGATGACGTACGTGCAGCTAAGGCCACCCCCCCCCCCGTGCTGAGAGTACCACTCACGGAGCTCCTGGGGCGACAGAGTGCGCTGCTGGCTCTGGCCACTGCCAGCGCCTCCACGACCACCACCGCCGCCGCCACCTCCTCGACCACCCCCTCCCCTGCCGCCGCCACGACCACCGCCGCCCCCACCACCGCCCCCGCCCCTGCCACCTCCCCCGCCGCTGCCGCCACCACCCCCACCGCTGCCACTAGTCCCTCCAGCCCCACCACCACCCCCACCGCCTCCACCGCCCCCACCACCGCCTCCCCCGCCGTCACCTCCGCCTCCCTTGCCCCCTTTGCCCTTGCCGCTGCGGCGCCAGCTCGAAGTGGACGCAGTCCCGACCTTCTCAGTACCAAGGAGGTCGGCAGCAGAAGCAGAGGCTACAGAGGGAAGAAGGGGGGAAGGGGAACACCCCTCAAAGAAAGGGGTGCAGGGGTCGCCACGAGAGGCACCTACAGCGACTATGCTAGCCTCAGCTGCAAGGAGTTCCTTCTCGAGGAGGGCAATGGTGAGCTCAGTGGGGCAGCGAGATAGGAAGTGATCCCTGACTGCACGCAGAGTGTCAGGGAGGCGGGTGACTAGGTGGTAGAGAGTGAGCCAGAGCGGGGGGGGGTTCGTGGCAAGAAACTCATCGGGCATAGCGGCACGGAAGCGGGCCTCACTAGTACGGAGGTGCGTGATGAGGTCAGCGACTGTGTGGAAAGAGGCCAGGTCGGGGAACAGGTAGGGGAGTGAGAGACGGCCTAGCGCGGCAGAGGCAGGTGAGGAGTAGCGGGCAACGACAGCGGCGTACAGTGCCTGTGCAGTCTTGTGCTGGCCAAAGTGCTCGCGCTCATCTATCGGCAGGGAGTTGCGAATAGCAAAGCGAGCGTGGGCGTCACGAGTCTGCCACTGTGAGCGGGCAGTGCTGTCAGCAGTAGCAGCACGGGCAGTGGCATGGCCTAAGGCGTGATCGTACAGTGAGATGTCTTCCTTGGCAGTGAGTTGTAGGAATAGGTGCAGGTCATCGAGCCAGGTGTCAAACTTCACTGGGCGGCCCTCAGCATCGAAAGCTAGCACAGGGGGGCTAGCCATAGCGACAGTAGGAGCAGTAGTAGTAGTAGTAGCAGAAACAGCAGTAGTGACAGTAGCAGTGACAGAATCAGGGGCGCGGCTCGGTAGGGCGGCGCGGCTCGGGCCGGGTGACGCGGTTCGGTGGGGCGGCTCGGCTCGGCTAGGCAGCGGCTACTCGAGGTGGGGCACGTGAGGGCGTGCAGGGCAGAGTGGGGCGGTCCGCACGGGGCACGAGGTGGCGAGCTAGCTAGGGCGGGGCCTGGTCGCACGAGGCCAGCAAGGGCGGGCTAGTGGGGCGGGGCCGGTACGCTAGGGGCACGCGAGGGCGTGCAAAGCGGCTGCTCTGGGTCCAGGGGCGGCTGCACCAGGGGCGGCTGCTTCAGGGGCCAGGGGCGGCTGCTCTAGGGTCCAGGGGCGGCTGCACCAGGGGCGGCTGCTTCAGGGGCTGTAGCAGCAGTAGCTTCAGTCAGGAGCAGCTACAGTAAGCGCTGGAGTAGGAGCTGCAGCAGTAGCACTAGCTGTAGCAAGTGTAGTAGTAGGAGCTGCAGCAGTAGCACTAGCTGTAGCAAGTGTAGTAGTAGGAGCTGCAGCAGTAGCACTAGCTGTAGCAAGTGTAGTAGTAGGAGCTGCAGCAGTAGCACTAGCTGTAGCAAGTGTAGTAGTAGGAGCTGCAGCAGTAGCACTAGCTGTAGCAAGTGTAGTAGTAGGAGCTGCAGCAGTAGCACTAGCTGTAGCAAGTGTAGTAGTAGGAGCTGCAGCAGTAGCACTAGCGGTAGCAAGTGTAGTAGTTTCAGACAATAGTAGCTGTAGCAAGTGCCGTAGTAGCAGTGGCAGCAGTAGCACTAGTTGTAGCAGCACTAGCTTCAGTAGCAGCAGCAGTGAGTAACAGTAACACGGGCCGCGTGCGGGCCAGTCGCGGGCTGTAAGGGCTGCGTGCGGGCCTGGCGCGGGCTTTACGCGCTGGGTGCGAGCCTGACGTGAGCTGTACGGGCTGCGCGACGGCCTGGCGCGGGCTGTACGGGCTGCGCGACGGCCTGGTGCGGGCTGTACGGGCTTCGCGACGGGTCTACACGGGCTGTACAGGCTTCGCGACGGGCCTACGCGGGCTGTACGGGCTTCGCGACGGGCCTACGTGGGCTGTACGGGCTTCGCGACGGGCCTACGCATTCAGGGGGGGGGTCGCACATGACTAGGAGGAAAAAAAAATCGCGCCTAGGGAACCGTCTCGCCTAGAGCACGGTTTCGAATGTCACATTTCTCCTAGGGGCGCGACTCGGGCAGTAGATCGAAATAGTAGTGGTGGGCCCTTTTAAAAAAAATCGGTCCTAAGGAGCATTGTGCTCTTAATACCATGTTAGAATCACTAGCTAGGGAACGAGGAAAGGTGATGATTAGGTGAAGATTGGGGTACAAGACTAGAGTGTCGAGACTATTTGTGTACCCCCTAAGGCTAGCCCCAATATAGCCTAGATACAATTATGCATATGTTTTGACATAAAGAATGTTAGTAATGTATGTCAATGCTAGCCAGAGCTAGATATCAATAAAACAACCACGATCTATGTTGGAACATGCAGAGTTATACATTGATAGCAATACGTACCCGTGGTGCCCGTAGCATCGGTCTTCGAGGGCGTGACGACTTTCACACCCGGGTCAACATTGACCTTAACCGCACCGCCGCCGTCAAGGGCGTGAGGCTCTGCAGCTGCCGTATCCTTATAAAAAAGCACCATCCACTCCCACCACGGTGGCTTAATCACCGTCCCCCCACCCGAAGCGGAGTCGCCCTTGTCGATTTGCTTCCACAACGCCTTCAACCGCTTCCACTGGTTAGTGCATGCTAAGGCGTTCCGACTCCAATCAGGGTGTTGCAGTTTGATATGCTCGATTAGCCGGAGCCAATACTACGACCCCTGCTTGCCCGTCATCTGTTGCAGCTCGTCCTTCGTAAACCACCGCGCGGCCACGAGAACGGTCGACTCCTTGGGTGACCACTCCGGCCGTTGGCCTTTCTGCGCAATGCCGCTCACTGACGTCTCGTTAGGCGACTCTGGCTGTGCTTTAGCCTTGCCGTTACGCTTCGCCCTGGCGCGTGGTCTCGGCTCAGCCCCGTCCCGAACAGCGTGGGTGGCGTTCGCGGTCTGCTCGGCCGGACCGTTGTACTGAACGTCCCCATGCCATGCAGCAACGGGATCTTCCCCGTCCGACCCTTGCTCCAGATCCTCGTCCTCAGAGTCCTTCTCCGGAAAATCCTCGTCAGTGTCGTAGTCGGTCACCTGTGGACCTTGAGTGCGATGCGGATTGACGGTCGATTGCGCTGGCGTTGAGCCGGTGGCATGCACGTTACGAAGGGGCTTCGTGGTAGGTCTCCCTGCTGCAAGTTCCGCATTCATCCACTTCACGTAGGCCAGGTCTTCCGGTCGCCACAAGTCTTCCTCTGTCGCGGCGACATTGCTTTTGCGTTTGCGAGCCATGCTAGGAAGTTTTAGTGCCTGCATAACACAACCTGCGTGGTCGAGTGGATTATGTACGCATGTGACGATTCTGATGTTTGAGTTCGTTTGTGCGGGTTTGTTTGTGAGTGAGACGGGAAACTCTGAACGTGCTGGCTAAACGTGGCGTGAAAGAGGCGCGAAAGATCTTTCCCGTTGCGCCAATCATCCAATGTTTGACAAATTGTGCAACTATGGCACGTCCAGACGTGCACAGACCAGGCCGCGTCACCTTCGTGCGCAGGTTAGGCTGTCGGCAGACAGGCAATGGCATCTGCGTGCGGGTCTACTCCAACCGTGCACAGGTGAGTCAGCACGACCATGCGAGGCCAAGCGAATGTTGTGATTCGTGCGCAGTTTCGGTACAGGGCTGACAAGAGGTGTTGTATAACGTTGTTCACATACTTTTTCATTATCTGATATGAGGTAGCTCTGATAGGAGGCCGTAGGAACACGCCCTTAGATACATTGACGTTTCAGACTTACTCTGAAATTTCAGTTTTTTTTTTTTTTTTTTTTTTTTTTTTTTAACCAGCTCTGAGAGTTTCAGACTAAAATTTTGTACTAGTCTGATGAATCAGACAGGCCAAAAATGAATCTGAGGGCGGCACAGCAGCAGCGGTGCTTTCAGTGAGGAGCCAGCAGTTTGTTAGTTCAGGG
Organism: Closterium sp. Naga37s-1; assembly: GCA_947471745.1. Taxonomy (NCBI): domain Eukaryota; kingdom Viridiplantae; phylum Streptophyta; class Zygnematophyceae; order Desmidiales; family Closteriaceae; genus Closterium; species Closterium sp. Naga37s-1. The sequence continues at coordinate 74,448 of CANJKZ010000206.1, read as the reverse complement.
GAATATGACAACAACAGTGCTTGGAGAGTGCTACGGCAGCATATGGCAGCATATGGCCGCCATGTTAGTGGTTGTAATGGCAGACTGTCACAAATTGGATGGGGTTCGTTACTCAGGTGGAAGAATAGGGGAGCGGGAGTTTGAAAGAGGAACGGGGAGGAAAGGTGATCCCATAAGTTCCGCTGCCGCTGCTATTGCTGCTGCTGTTGCTGCTGCTGCCTAACTCTTTCTGCTTCATCCATGCTTGTGTCCCCCTCATCATCATCCTCCTCATCATCATCATAATCATCGTCATCATCATCCTCGTCACCGTTCCCGTCGTCCTCGACATCAAAATCCTCGTCATCATCGTCGTCTTCCAGGTCATCGTCATCGTTATCCGAGAAACCGTCGCCGTCGGATCGGTGCGACGGGCTTCTCTCGTCGTCAGGCGGGTTCAGCATGCGGTTGATCTGCTGCCCGAGAGCCACCCAGCTGCAAATGGAATGAGAGTAAAGGTGAATGAAAAGGGAGGAGAATGGCATGAGTGAGATGATCTGACAAAAAATCAGGAGGGAGTGCAAATATCTGCCAAGCAGGCGATTGATCTGATAGAGCAGGACTCACTGTCCCAGTCAATGGCATTGCCCGTGCACATGCAGGCGAGGAGAGAGTCTAGGCAGCAGCAGCTGGTAAGGGACAACTCACTGGTTGAATAGTTGGCCGATGAAGGCCAGGCCGACAGCCAGCGCCATGACGAGCCCGAGAGTGCCAGCGAAGTTGGAAGACATGTCCCAATCGATGGCCATGGCCAGTGCACATGCAAACAGCACCACCTCTGCTCCCGAGCTCACTGCTTCCACCACCTGCAGGCCTCGCTCCGTGAAGGGCTGTTGGGGAGGGTGTGGAGCGGAGGGGAGGGTAGAAAGGGAAGAGAATGGTGGCGAAGTTTGAGGACATGTCCCAATCGATGGCCATGGCCAGTGCACATGCAAACAGCACCACCTCTGCTCCCGAGCTCACTGCTTCCACCACCTGCAGGCCTCGCTCCGTGAAGGGCTGTTGGGGAGGGTGTGGAGCGGAGGGGAGGGTGGAAAGGGAAGAGAATGGTGGCGAAGTTTGAGGACATGTCCCAATCGATGGCCATGGCCAGTGCACATGCAAACAGCACCACCTCTGCGCCTGCGCTCACTGCTTCCACCACCTGCAGGCCTCGCTCCGTGAAGGGCTGTTGGGGAGGGTGTGGAGCGGAGGGGAGAGAGGAAAGAAGGGAGAATGGTGATTAAACGCCACTCTAAAACGGTTCACGTGCACATGCGAACAGCACCACCTCTGCTCCTGAGCTCACTGCCTCCACCATCTGTAGACCCCGATCCGTGAAGGGCTATTGGGGAAGGGGGCGAGGAGGTGAAAATAGCGGAGTTGTGTACAAAGTGGATCATATAACAGAAACAAAAAGCACTGCCTTTGACCGACCTCCCTCACCACCTCCAGCACCTGTAGACCTCTCTCCGTGAAGGGTTGTTGGGGACCAACACAGAGACTACTTATAACGAGTGCGAGACAGACTTGAAGAATACCGTGCTTATAACGAGTGCGAGACGTGCTTAGAACAAGTGTGAGGCGGACCCGGAGGAAGAGCAGGTGCCGCAGTGCGAGGGTGGGTAGGCATGCTTGCGGTGCGCCCGTGAAGAAAGACTGTGCTTATAATGAGTACAGAACGCATCTGGAGGAAGACTGTGCTTATAACACACCTGGAGGAAGAGCAGTTGCAGCAGGGCGAGCGTGAGCAGGCATGCTTGCTGCGCCACAGCGTTGCCTGTCGGACTCCATGCCCCCACCAGCGCCCCCACCAGCACCTGCACACAGTGGGAGGCAGACACAGGGAAGAGGAAAGGGGACCTTGAGTGTGTGTGCGTGTGTGCATGGGAGCAGGTGCAACAGTGCGAGCGTGAGCAGGCATGCTTGCTGCGCCACAGCGTTGCCTGTCGGGCTCCATGCGTGAGTTGAGTCGATTTTTGAGTCGACTCAAAAATCGACTCAACTCACGCGGAATGCTTGCTGCGCCACAGCGTTGCCTGTCGGGCTCCATGCCCCCACCAGCGCCCCCACCAGCACCTGCACTCATTCACACACAGATCGACATAGAAAGGCAGGGTGGCATGGCAGAGATGAAGGGAATGTATATGTGGGTTAAGGGTGTGAGGGTGTGCTCCCCACAAACAACACTAATTTTGGGTACGTAAGTGCTCTGTAACATTTCATGTAACATAGTCCAGACTCACATGAAATGGACTCACAGAAGAAGCGCCCCTACCATTTTTAGAAAGTCCAGAGTGCCATAAGCAGAGGCCCGGACCATTTTAAGAAAGTTCAGGTCAGAGTGCCAGAAGTGCAACCCTTACAATTTTTTGGAAGCCAAGAGTGCCATAAGAAGCGGCACTTACCATTTTTAGAAAGTCCAGAGTGCCATAAGCAGCAGCACTTACCATTTTTAGAAAGTCCAGAGTGCCGTAAGCAGCAGCACTTACCATTTTTAGAAAGTCCAGAGTGCCATAAGCAGCAGCACTTACCATTTTTAGAAAGTCCAGAGTGCCATAAGAAGCAGCACTTGCCATTTTTAGAAAGTCCAGAGTGCCATAAGCAGCAGTACTTACCATTTTTAGAAAGTCCAGAGTGCCATAAGCAGCAGCACTTACCATTTTTAGAAAGTCCAGAGTGCCATAAGCACCAGCACTTACCATTTTTAGAAAGCCCAGAGTGCCATAGGCAGCCCTCAGTCGGTCCTTGAACACCCCCCAGGCGCCCACAGAGCCCCACACTGGCACGAGGCAAGGGTGACAGAGAGTGGGGGGAGAGGCAGAGGGCGTATGACAAACAGAGGACAAAGACGGTAAGTGGTGTCAGAAGCAGCCCTCAGTCGGTCCTTGAGCACCCCCCAGGCGCCCACAGAGCCCCACACTGGCACGAGGCACGGGGCGAGACAGGATGGGGAAGAGAGGGAGGCAGAGGGGGGTACGGCACACAAGGGATAAAAACAGTAAGTGAAGTCCTCAGTAAGTGATAAAAGCAGCCCTCAGTCGGTCCTTGAGGACTCCCCAGGCGCCCACAGAGCCCCACATTGGCACACGGCAAGGGAGAAACAAGAGAGAGGGATGGGGGGGAAAATGATAATAACATGAAACAAGGACAAACTGAGAGTGTGCTCATATGTAAGAGTGGCCCATATAGGGTGGCCCATATGTAAGAGTGTGCTCTAAACAAAATACGACGCTTCAGACTTACATGTTACAAGCGTGCTTGATACGAAAAAGAGAAGTTCTAACATTAGGACGAGTGAACCAGAGGTTCAGTGCACTGCAGCCTCACCTCCACGTGCGAGATAAAAGTAGACTTTTGAGACGTCTCAAAACTCTACTTTTATCACGTGGCTACAAAAGAGAAGTTCTAACCAGAGTGCACCAGAGGTTCAGTGAACTGCAGCCTCACCTTCACCACAACCCCTCACGTGCTCCCACAACCCCTCACGTGCTCCCACACAACTCCTCACCTGTGAAGTCTTCAAAGAATATCCCGAATCGTGGCAGGATGGGCTTCTGTGACGGTGTGACGTGATGGTGAGGAAGGGGAGGGAAGAGAGAGCGGAGGTGAGGATGGGGTTCCGTCATCTCGCGCACGAAGAAACGCGCGAATTGCTCCTGGAGGGATTGAGAGGGGTGAGGAAGGGTGGAGAGTGAGAGTGGCTAGGGGTGAGAGAGAGACATCTGAAGATGCATTCCTCGTTGCGCGGCTCCGTCATCCCACGCACAAAGAGGCGCGCGAATTGAGGCGCCTCAATTTTTTTGAGGCGCCTTAAAAGTCGCCTCAAAAGAGGCGCGCGAATTGCTCCTGAAGGCTAAACAGGGGGGAGCAGGAGAGACGGACGAGAGAGGGGAGGTGAGGACGTAACCCCTTCATCTCCTTCACAAAGAAGCACACGAATTGGACCATACAACCAATTAGGGTTTAGGGTGGCGCGAACAATGCTTTGGACCCGACCCTCCCAAGCCAACCCAACCCCCCACCCAGCACCCCACCCAAACCCCCACCCCACCGAAACCCACACCCACACGCACCTGAACGACAATGTACCAGACGACCGAGAAGGAGAAGATGAGGAAGAGCACCGGCCAGAGGCACAGCACTGTCACCCCCACGAGTTGGAAGAGCGCAACACGCACCCCTGCTATTAAACCCACCAGAACCACGCATTTGCCCAACCGAACCAGATTCAACGCACCTGGACAACGATGTACTAGACGACCGAGAAGGAGAAGATGAGGAAGAGCACCGGCCAGAGGCACAGCACGATCACCCCCACCGCCAGCCCACCCTTGAACCCACCAGAACCACGCTCAACCCAACTCAACCCACCTGGACAACAATGTACCAAACGACCGAGAAGGAGAAGATGAAGAAGAGCACGGGCCAGAGGCACAGCACCATCACCCCCACTGCCAGCCCGGCCGCCGTTCCTCCCGCCTCCTTGCTGCCTCTGATGAGCAGCGTGCAGCCCCAGGAGATGCCGGCCAGGGAGAGCACGAGGAGGAGGAGCACAGGCCACAGACACAACCCTCCTAACCCCCCAGCCACCACCTCACTGAAACCCCAACCAGGACCCACCTGAACGACGATATACCACACGACCGAGAAGGAGAAGATGAGGAACAGCATGGGCCACAAACACAGCACGGTGACCCCCACTGCCAGCCCTGCTGCAGTTCCTCCCGCCTCCATGCTGCCTCTGATGAGCAGCGTGCAGCCCCAGGAGATGCCGGCCAGGGAGAGCGCGAGGAGGAGGAATTGCAGGCGCGGCGGGTCGAGGAGGCCGTAGAGGCAGTGGTGGTGGTAGTGCTGCCAGGCGCACTGGAAGAGGAGGTGCAGGAGGGAGAGGGCGGAGAAGAAGAGGGCGAACCAGAACAGCACCGTGCAGAACTGCTCAAAGCTGGAGGGGAGAGGAGGGGAGGAGGATGGGGGAGGGGGGTGCAGGGAGGGGAGAGAGGTGGGGAAAGAGTGGGGAGGATTGAGGAAGGGGGATGGGGGGGGAGTGGGAAGAGGGGGGGGGGGGGGGGGTGAGTGGGGAAGAGGGGAAGGTTGAGGAGAGAAAGAAAGGAGCAGAGCGGTTGGGCTGGGTTGAGCGCAAACCACGATGGGACGGGACTATGCAGGACAGCCCAAACCCGAGGAGCTGAGGATTACATTCAGCTCATGGCATGACATGGCAATACATTCAGGACATGACTTTTGAGGCGCCTCAAAAGTCATGGCAATACATTCAGGACATGACTTTTGAGGCGCCTCAAAAGTCATGGCAATACATTCAGGACATGACTTTTGAGGCGCCTCAAAAGTCATGGCAATACATTCAGGACATGACTTTTGAGGCGCCTCAAAAGTCATGGCAATACATTCAGGACATGACTTTTGAGGCGCCTCAAAAGTCATGGCAATACATTCAGGACATGACTTTTGAGGCGCCTCAAAAGTCATGGCAATACATTCAGGACATGACTTTTGAGGCGCCTCAAAAGTCATGGCAATACATTCAGGACATGACTTTTGAGGCGCCTCAAAAGTCATGGCAATACATTCAGGACATGACTTTTGAGGCGCCTCAAAAGTCATGGCAATACATTCAGGACATGACTTTTGAGGCGCCTCAAAAGTCATGGCAATACATTCAGGACATGACTTTTGAGGCGCCTCAAAAGTCATGGCAATACATTCAGGACATGACTTTTGAGGCGCCTCAAAAGTCATGGCAATACATTCAGGACATGACTTTTGAGGCGCCTCAAAAGTCATGGCAATACATTCAGGACATGACTTTTGAGGCGCCTCAAAAGTCATGGCAATACATTCAGGACATGACTTTTGAGGCGCCTCAAAAGTCATGGCAATACATTCAGGACATGACTTTTGAGGCGCCTCAAAAGTCATGGCAATACATTCAGGACATGACTTTTGAGGCGCCTCAAAAGTCATGGCAATACATTCAGGACATGACTTTTGAGGCGCCTCAAAAGTCATGGCAATACATTCAGGACATGACTTTTGAGGCGCCTCAAAAGTCATGGCAATACATTCAGGACATGACTTTTGAGGCGCCTCAAAAGTCATGGCAATACATTCAGGACATGACTTTTGAGGCGCCTCAAAAGTCATGGCAATACATTCAGGACATGACTTTTGAGGCGCCTCAAAAGTCATGGCAATACATTCAGGACATGACTTTTGAGGCGCCTCAAAAGTCATGGCAATACATTCAGGACATGACTTTTGAGGCGCCTCAAAAGTCATGGCAATACATTCAGGACATGACTTTTGAGGCGCCTCAAAAGTCATGGCAATACATTCAGGACATGACTTTTGAGGCGCCTCAAAAGTCATGGCAATACATTCAGGACATGACTTTTGAGGCGCCTCAAAAGTCATGGCAATACATTCAGGACATGACTTTTGAGGCGCCTCAAAAGTCATGGCAATACATTCAGGACATGACTTTTGAGGCGCCTCAAAAGTCATGGCAATACATTCAGGACATGACTTTTGAGGCGCCTCAAAAGTCATGGCAATACATTCAGGACATGACTTTTGAGGCGCCTCAAAAGTCATGGCAATACATTCAGGACATGACTTTTGAGGCGCCTCAAAAGTCATGGCAATACATTCAGGACATGACTTTTGAGGCGCCTCAAAAGTCATGGCAATACATTCAGGACATGACTTTTGAGGCGCCTCAAAAGTCATGGCAATACATTCAGGACATGACTTTTGAGGCGCCTCAAAAGTCATGGCAATACATTCAGGACATGACTTTTGAGGCGCCTCAAAAGTCATGGCAATACATTCAGGACATGACTTTTGAGGCGCCTCAAAAGTCATGGCAATACATTCAGGACATGACTTTTGAGGCGCCTCAAAAGTCATGGCAATACATTCAGGACATGACTTTTGAGGCGCCTCAAAAGTCATGGCAATACATTCAGGACATGACTTTTGAGGCGCCTCAAAAGTCATGGCAATACATTCAGGACATGACTTTTGAGGCGCCTCAAAAGTCATGGCAATACATTCAGGACATGACTTTTGAGGCGCCTCAAAAGTCATGGCAATACATTCAGGACATGACTTTTGAGGCGCCTCAAAAGTCATGGCAATACATTCAGGACATGACTTTTGAGGCGCCTCAAAAGTCATGGCAATACATTCAGGACATGACTTTTGAGGCGCCTCAAAAGTCATGGCAATACATTCAGGACATGACTTTTGAGGCGCCTCAAAAGTCATGGCAATACATTCAGGACATGACTTTTGAGGCGCCTCAAAAGTCATGGCAATACATTCAGGACATGACTTTTGAGGCGCCTCAAAAGTCATGGCAATACATTCAGGACATGACTTTTGAGGCGCCTCAAAAGTCATGGCAATACATTCAGGACATGACTTTTGAGGCGCCTCAAAAGTCATGGCAATACATTCAGGACATGACTTTTGAGGCGCCTCAAAAGTCATGGCAATACATTCAGGACATGACTTTTGAGGCGCCTCAAAAGTCATGGCAATACATTCAGGACATGACTTTTGAGGCGCCTCAAAAGTCATGGCAATACATTCAGGACATGACTTTTGAGGCGCCTCAAAAGTCATGGCAATACATTCAGGACATGACTTTTGAGGCGCCTCAAAAGTCATGGCAATACATTCAGGACATGACTTTTGAGGCGCCTCAAAAGTCATGGCAATACATTCAGGACATGACTTTTGAGGCGCCTCAAAAGTCATGGCAATACATTCAGGACATGACTTTTGAGGCGCCTCAAAAGTCATGGCAATACATTCAGGACATGACTTTTGAGGCGCCTCAAAAGTCATGGCAATACACTCAGGACATGACTTTTGAGGCGCCTCAAAAGTCATGGCAATACATTCAGGACATGACTTTTGAGGCGCCTCAAAAGTCATGGCAATACATTCAGGACATGACTTTTGAGGCGCCTCAAAAGTCATGGCAATACATTCAGGACATGACTTTTGAGGCGCCTCAAAAGTCATGGCAATACATTCAGGACATGACTTTTGAGGCGCCTCAAAAGTCATGGCAATACATTCAGGACATGACTTTTGAGGCGCCTCAAAAGTCATGGCAATACATTCAGGACATGACTTTTGAGGCGCCTCAAAAGTCATGGCAATACATTCAGGACATGACTTTTGAGGCGCCTCAAAAGTCATGGCAATACATTCAGGACATGACTTTTGAGGCGCCTCAAAAGTCATGGCAATACATTCAGGACATGACTTTTGAGGCGCCTCAAAAGTCATGGCAATACATTCAGGACATGACTTTTGAGGCGCCTCAAAAGTCATGGCAATACATTCAGGACATGACTTTTGAGGCGCCTCAAAAGTCATGGCAATACATTCAGGACATGACTTTTGAGGCGCCTCAAAAGTCATGGCAATACATTCAGGACATGACTTTTGAGGCGCCTCAAAAGTCATGGCAATACATTCAGGACATGACTTTTGAGGCGCCTCAAAAGTCATGGCAATACATTCAGGACATGACTTTTGAGGCGCCTCAAAAGTCATGGCAATACATTCAGGACATGACTTTTGAGGCGCCTCAAAAGTCATGGCAATACATTCAGGACATGACTTTTGAGGCGCCTCAAAAGTCATGGCAATACATTCAGGACATGACTTTTGAGGCGCCTCAAAAGTCATGGCAATACATTCAGGACATGACTTTTGAGGCGCCTCAAAAGTCATGGCAATACATTCAGGACATGACTTTTGAGGCGCCTCAAAAGTCATGGCAATACATTCAGGACATGACTTTTGAGGCGCCTCAAAAGTCATGGCAATACATTCAGGACATGACTTTTGAGGCGCCTCAAAAGTCATGGCAATACATTCAGGACATGACTTTTGAGGCGCCTCAAAAGTCATGGCAATACATTCAGGACATGACTTTTGAGGCGCCTCAAAAGTCATGGCAATACATTCAGGACATGACTTTTGAGGCGCCTCAAAAGTCATGGCAATACATTCAGGACATGACTTTTGAGGCGCCTCAAAAGTCATGGCAATACATTCAGGACATGACTTTTGAGGCGCCTCAAAAGTCATGGCAATACATTCAGGACATGACTTTTGAGGCGCCTCAAAAGTCATGGCAATACATTCAGGACATGACTTTTGAGGCGCCTCAAAAGTCATGGCAATACATTCAGGACATGACTTTTGAGGCGCCTCAAAAGTCATGGCAATACATTCAGGACATGACTTTTGAGGCGCCTCAAAAGTCATGGCAATACATTCAGGACATGACTTTTGAGGCGCCTCAAAAGTCATGGCAATACATTCAGGACATGACTTTTGAGGCGCCTCAAAAGTCATGGCAATACATTCAGGACATGACTTTTGAGGCGCCTCAAAAGTCATGGCAATACATTCAGGACATGACTTTTGAGGCGCCTCAAAAGTCATGGCAATACATTCAGGACATGACTTTTGAGGCGCCTCAAAAGTCATGGCAATACATTCAGGACATGACTTTTGAGGCGCCTCAAAAGTCATGGCAATACATTCAGGACATGACTTTTGAGGCGCCTCAAAAGTCATGGCAATACATTCAGGACATGACTTTTGAGGCGCCTCAAAAGTCATGGCAATACATTCAGGACATGACTTTTGAGGCGCCTCAAAAGTCATGGCAATACATTCAGGACATGACTTTTGAGGCGCCTCAAAAGTCATGGCAATACATTCAGGACATGACTTTTGAGGCGCCTCAAAAGTCATGGCAATACATTCAGGACATGACTTTTGAGGCGCCTCAAAAGTCATGGCAATACATTCAGGACATGACTTTTGAGGCGCCTCAAAAGTCATGGCAATACATTCAGGACATGACTTTTGAGGCGCCTCAAAAGTCATGGCAATACATTCAGGACATGACTTTTGAGGCGCCTCAAAAGTCATGGCAATACATTCAGGACATGACTTTTGAGGCGCCTCAAAAGTCATGGCAATACATTCAGGACATGACTTTTGAGGCGCCTCAAAAGTCATGGCAATACATTCAGGACATGACTTTTGAGGCGCCTCAAAAGTCATGGCAATACATTCAGGACATGACTTTTGAGGCGCCTCAAAAGTCATGGCAATACATTCAGGACATGACTTTTGAGGCGCCTCAAAAGTCATGGCAATACATTCAGGACATGACTTTTGAGGCGCCTCAAAAGTCATGGCAATACATTCAGGACATGACTTTTGAGGCGCCTCAAAAGTCATGGCAATACATTCAGGACATGACTTTTGAGGCGCCTCAAAAGTCATGGCAATACATTCAGGACATGACTTTTGAGGCGCCTCAAAAGTCATGGCAATACATTCAGGACATGACTTTTGAGGCGCCTCAAAAGTCATGGCAATACATTCAGGACATGACTTTTGAGGCGCCTCAAAAGTCATGGCAATACATTCAGGACATGACTTTTGAGGCGCCTCAAAAGTCATGGCAATACATTCAGGACATGACTTTTGAGGCGCCTCAAAAGTCATGGCAATACATTCAGGACATGACTTTTGAGGCGCCTCAAAAGTCATGGCAATACATTCAGGACATGACTTTTGAGGCGCCTCAAAAGTCATGGCAATACATTCAGGACATGACTTTTGAGGCGCCTCAAAAGTCATGGCAATACATTCAGGACATGACTTTTGAGGCGCCTCAAAAGTCATGGCAATACATTCAGGACATGACTTTTGAGGCGCCTCAAAGTCATGGCAATACATTCAGGACATGACTTTTGAGGCGCCTCAAAAGTCATGGCAATACATTCAGGACATGACTTTTGAGGCGCCTCAAAAGTCATGGCAATACATTCAGGGCATGACTTTTGAGGCGCCTCAAAAGTCATGGCAATACATTCAGGACATGACTTTTGAGGCGCCTCAAAAGTCATGGCAATACATTCAGGACATGACTTTTGAGGCGCCTCAAAAGTCATGGCAATACATTCAGGACATGACTTTTGAGGCGCCTCAAAAGTCATGGCAATACATTCAGGACATGACTTTTGAGGCGCCTCAAAAGTCATGGCAATACATTCAGGACATGACTTTTGAGGCGCCTCAAAAGTCATGGCAATACATTCAGGACATGACTTTTGAGGCGCCTCAAAAGTCATGGCAATACATTCAGGACATGACTTTTGAGGCGCCTCAAAAGTCATGGCAATACATTCAGGACATGACTTTTGAGGCGCCTCAAACGTCATGGCAATACATTCAGGACATGACTTTTGAGGCGCCTCAAAAGTCATGGCAATACATTCAGGACATGACTTTTGAGGCGCCTCAAAAGTCATGGCAATACATTCAGGACATGACTTTTGAGGCGCCTCAAAAGTCATGGCAATACATTCAGGACATGACTTTTGAGGCGCCTCAAAAGTCATGGCAATACATTCAGGACATGACTTTTGAGGCGCCTCAAAAGTCATGGCAATACATTCAGGACATGACTTTTGAGGCGCCTCAAAAGTCATGGCAATACATTCAGGACATGACTTTTGAGGCGCCTCAAAAGTCATGGCAATACATTCAGGACATGACTTTTGAGGCGCCTCAAAAGTCATGGCAATACATTCAGGACATGACTTTTGAGGCGCCTCAAAAGTCATGGCAATACATTCAGGACATGACTTTTGAGGCGCCTCAAAAGTCATGGCAATACATTCAGGACATGACTTTTGAGGCGCCTCAAAAGTCATGGCAATACATTCAGGACATGACTTTTGAGGCGCCTCAAAAGTCATGGCAATACATTCAGGACATGACTTTTGAGGCGCCTCAAAAGTCATGGCAATACATTCAGGACATGACTTTTGAGGCGCCTCAAAAGTCATGGCAATACATTCAGGACATGACTTTTGAGGCGCCTCAAAAGTCATGGCAATACATTCAGGACATGACTTTTGAGGCGCCTCAAAAGTCATGGCAATACATTCAGGACATGACTTTTGAGGCGCCTCAAAAGTCATGGCAATACATTCAGGACATGACTTTTGAGGCGCCTCAAAAGTCATGGCAATACATTCAGGACATGACTTTTGAGGCGCCTCAAAAGTCATGGCAATACATTCAGGACATGACTTTTGAGGCGCCTCAAAAGTCATGGCAATACATTCAGGACATGACTTTTGAGGCGCCTCAAAAGTCATGGCAATACATTCAGGACATGACTTTTGAGGCGCCTCAAAAGTCATGGCAATACATTCAGGACATGACTTTTGAGGCGCCTCAAACGTCATGGCAATACATTCAGGACATGACTTTTGAGGCGCCTCAAAAGTCATGGCAATACATTCAGGACATGACTTTTGAGGCGCCTCAAAAGTCATGGCAATACATTCAGGACATGACTTTTGAGGCGCCTCAAAAGTCATGGCAATACATTCAGGACATGACTTTTGAGGCGCCTCAAAAGTCATGGCAATACATTCAGGACATGACTTTTGAGGCGCCTCAAAAGTCATGGCAATACATTCAGGACATGACTTTTGAGGCGCCTCAAAAGTCATGGCAATACATTCAGGACATGACTTTTGAGGCGCCTCAAAAGTCATGGCAATACATTCAGGACATGACTTTTGAGGCGCCTCAAAAGTCATGGCAATACATTCAGGACATGACTTTTGAGGCGCCTCAAAAGTCATGGCAATACATTCAGGACATGACTTTTGAGGCGCCTCAAAAGTCATGGCAATACATTCAGGACATGACTTTTGAGGCGCCTCAAAAGTCATGGCAATACATTCAGGACATGACTTTTGAGGCGCCTCAAAAGTCATGGCAATACATTCAGGACATGACTTTTGAGGCGCCTCAAACGTCATGGCAATACATTCAGGACATGACTTTTGAGGCGCCTCAAAAGTCATGGCAATACATTCAGGACATGACTTTTGAGGCGCCTCAAAAGTCATGGCAATACATTCAGGACATGACTTTTGAGGCGCCTCAAAAGTCATGGCAATACATTCAGGACATGACTTTTGAGGCGCCTCAAAAGTCATGGCAATACATTCAGGACATGACTTTTGAGGCGCCTCAAAAGTCATGGCAATACATTCAGGACATGACTTTTGAGGCGCCTCAAAAGTCATGGCAATACATTCAGGACATGACTTTTGAGGCGCCTCAAAAGTCATGGCAATACATTCAGGACATGACTTTTGAGGCGCCTCAAAAGTCATGGCAATACATTCAGGACATGACTTTTGAGGCGCCTCAAAAGTCATGGCAATACATTCAGGACATGACTTTTGAGGCGCCTCAAAAGTCATGGCAATACATTCAGGACATGACTTTTGAGGCGCCTCAAAAGTCATGGCAATACATTCAGGGCACATGGCACGAGTATGAGCAGCAGCAGAGTATGAGCACATGGCATGGGTCATACAGGCTACAGCCATGCGGAAGGGATGCTTACCCATGGTAGGAGTAGAAGAGGTTGGGGAAGTGCGAGTAGTAAGCATCGCCCCACGCTTGCATGTACTCATACTCCTCCTCGCTCAGCCGTGGCAGCAGCGTCGGGTCAAACCCCTTTGCTGCTGCATCCCTCCCTGCCCCGCCCCTTGCCGCTGCCAGTGCTATCAGAGCAGTTGCGTTGAAGCCACTGTGACCGCTTGCGCTGTTGTTGCTGGTGGTTTTGGCAGTCGTTTCTTGAAGCATGCGGTGATAGTGGGTGGGCGGATGAGATGATAGGGACGACGGGAGGAGAGTATGGGATGGAAAGGCGGAGTGAAGGGAGGAGGGGAAGGAGGAGGGGAGTGATGTGGGGGTCAAGGGCAGAGCTGTCTGTCCTGGTGGCGAGATAGTGCCTGGTGGGAGGGAGGGGAGGGATGGGGAGGGGAAGAACAATGGGTTAGAGGTCGGAACTGAGGGCTGAGAGGGGTTGAGAGAGCAAGAGGCGGCAGAGCTGTCTGTCCTGGTGGCGAGATAGTGCCTGGTGGGAGGGAGGGGAGGGATGGGGAGGGGAAGAACAATGGGTTAGAGGTCGGAACTGAGGGCTGAGAGGGGTTGAGAGAGCAAGAGGCGGCAGAGCTGTCTGTCCTGGTGGCGAGATAGTGCCTGGTGGGAGGGAGGGGAGGGATGGGGAGGGGAAGAACAATGGGTTAGAGGTCGGAACTGAGGGCTGAGAGGGGTTGAGAGAGCAAGAGGCGGCAGAGCTGTCTGTCCTGGTGGCGAGATAGTGCCTGGTGGGAGGGAGGGGAGGGATGGGGAGGGGAAGAACAATGGGTTAGAGGTCGGAACTGAGGGCTGAGAGGGGTTGAGAGAGCAAGAGGCGGCAGAGCTGTCTGTCCTGGTGGCGAGATAGTGCCTGGTGGGAGGGAGGGGAGGGATGGGGAGGGGAAGAACAATGGGTTAGAGGTCGGAACTGAGGGCTGAGAGGGGTTGAGAGAGCAAGAGGCGGCAGAGCTGTCTGTCTTGGTGGCGAGATAGTGCCTGGTGGGTGGGAGGGGAGATGGAAAGGGGAGAACAATGAGTCAGAAGGCATAACTGATGGGTTGAGAGAGGTTGAGAGGGGCAGAAGGGAGGGGAGGGCGCAGCGCTGTCTGCTTGTTAGCGAGGTATAGCCTGGGTCATGGGAGGGGTGGAATCGGGGGTAGATGGAGGGGGGAGAACAATGAGTCACAGGGCGAGAGAGGTTGAGAGGAGGAAGAGGAGGCAGCACTGTCCGCCTTGGTGGCCAGATATAGCCTGGTGCGTGAGAGGGGGGAGAAGGTAGGGGGGGAGGGGGGGGGGGGCGAGGGGCTGAGAGTGGGGCGGTTATTCTCATCAGAAGAGGATGACTTAACAGCATGTGACTCAAACGAAAGTGCTGTATAATCAACCACGAAAGAACCACTCACGGAGCACAGGAGGGTGGGGCGGTGCCGTTGTCCTGCCCAGGCGCCTTAAGGGGAGCGTTATACTATACACGCCTCTCCACCTGTCGAACGAACCTGACCCAACACATGGCTCACGCGGATTGACGTGTAATTTTTGAGGCACCTCAAAAGCACAAACACCATGACGTGTTCAATCCGAGGTGTTTGTGCTTTTAAGGCGCCTCAAAAGCACAAACACCATGACGTGTACAATCCGAGGTGTTTGTGCTTTTAAGGCGCCTCAAAAGCACAAACACCATGACGTGTACAATCCGAGGTGTTTGTGCTTTTAAGGCGCCTCAAAAGCACAAACACCATGACGTGTACAATCCGAGGTGTTTGTGCTTTTAAGGCGCCTCAAAAGCACAAACACCATGACGTGTACAATCCGAGGTGTTTGTGCTTTTAAGGCGCCTCAAAAGCACAAACACCATGACGTGTACAATCCGAGGTGTTTGTGCTTTTAAGGCGCCTCAAAAGCACAAACACCATGACGTGTACAATCCGAGGTGTTTGTGCTTTTAAGGCGCCTCAAAAGCACAAACACCATGACGTGTACAATCCGAGGTGTTTGTGCTTTTAAGGCGCCTCAAAAGCACAAACACCATGACGTGTACAATCCGAGGTGTTTGTGCTTTTAAGGCGCCTCAAAAGCACAAACACCATGACGTGTACAATCCGAGGTGTTTGTGCTTTTAAGGCGCCTCAAAAGCACAAACACCATGACGTGTACAATCCAAGGTGTTTGTGCTTTTAAGGCGCCTCAAAAGCACAAACACCATGACGTGTACAATCCGAGGTGTTTGTGCTTTTAAGGCGCCTCAAAAGCACAAACACCATGACGTGTACAATCCGAGGTGTTTGTGCTTTTAAGGCGCCTCAAAAGCACAAACACCATGACGTGCACAATCCGAGGTGTTTGTGCTTTTAATGCGCCTCAAAAGCACAAACACCAAGTACTCACGGAGCACAGGAAGGTGGAGCTGTGCTGTTGTCTTGTCTTGCCCGGGTGCGTCAGTGGGAGAGGAGAGGAGTACATGCCCTTCCACCCATCAAACGAACATGACTCGATTGCATGTGAATCAACAGCACGCGGCTCAAACAAAAGTGTTCTAGATCTGACCACGAGCGCACTCACGGGGCACAGGAGGGCGGGGCGGTGCTGTTGTCTTGCCCGGGAGCCTCAGAGGGAGAGGAGTACACGCCCTTCCAGCCATCAAAGGAGCCCCTGAAGGGCGCGGGGAGGTAGAAGTAGGTCCAGCGCAGCCCCCCTGTGAGCTGGCGGTAGAACAGCGGCAACATTCGCACTGCTAGGTTCTGCGTGAGAGCAAACACTTGCAGATGCAGGGCCATGCGCTGTAAGGGGAATAGAGGGGGAAGGGGGTGACAAGGGGAGAAGGAGTGAGCCTCCTGTGAGCTGGCAGTAGAACAGCGGCAGCACCCGCACTGCCAGGTTCTGAGTCAGAGCAAACACTTGCAGATGCAGGGCCATGCGCTGAAAGGGAGAACAGGGCGAGTGCAGAAGGGGAATGGAGAGGAAGAGTGAAGGATTTAGTCCCTCCTTTGAGCTGGCGGTAGAAGAACGGCAGCACCTGCACTGCCAGGTTCTGCGTCAGGGCAAAAACTTGCAGAGGCAGGGCCATGCGCTGAGATGGGAACAGGAGGGGAGGGGGGTGACAAGGGGAGAAGGAGCGAGCCTCCTGTGAGCTGGCAGTGGAAGAGGTTCAACACGCGCACTGCCAGGTTCTGGGTCAGGGCGAACACTTGCATGTGCAGGGCCATGCGCAGAGATGGGAAAGAGAGGGGGGAAGGGGGGGGGGGGGAGAGAAGGGGAAAAGAGAGAAAGAGTGAAGGTTCCGCCCTGGCCACACGTGTGCTGACGGCACGAGGGGGCGCGGTTGGAGACAATGCGGAAGCCTGGGGAAGAGGTGGGGTCGGGTCATTGATGGTGACTGCGAGGGTTGAATGAACCACTCACTATACATGCCATGCCATGCCATGCCTCATGGCTCACCAGAATGTTCCTGGACGGATCAGCCCCCACTACAGGCGTGATAACAGCGCAGACGCTGGGAGAAGAGGTGGGTTCGGACTCCTTCATTGTGACTGAGTGGAGTGTTGAGTTGCCCACATGCACCTCCCAAGACTCACATGCACATATAATTCTCAAGACAACCAGAGACGGAGACTCACCAGTAAATTCCTTGAAGGATCCGCCCCCACAACAGGCGTGCTGATGGCACGGAAGGGGAGGTTGGAAACGATTCGAATGCCTGGAGAAGAGGTGGGGTGGGACTCCTTGATGGTGACCGCGAGGGAGACGGCTGCTGTGGAGAGAGCCGTCCACCCCACCACTGCCGTCACCACCCACGCCGCTATGCTCCCCGCATCTCCCGGGGCGTCTGCATGGGTTTAGAGAGAGAGGGGGAACAGAGAGGGGAAGAGAGGGGAAAAAGGGGCAGAGAGTGCCAAAAAGGAAGGGGGAACGGGAGGGAGGATGGGGAAAAGAGGGGAGCATGAGGAGGAGGTGGGGTAGGACTCCTTGATGGTGACAGCGAGGGAGACTGCTGCTGCTGTGGAGAGAGCCGTCCCACAGCGGTGGTGTGTCGGGATGGGGAGAGAGCAGCAGTGTGTGAGGAGTGTGCTAATTTACAGTGAGCGAGGGAGAGTGTTAGCGCACAGTGAGCGAGGGAGAGTGTTAGCGCACAGTGAGCGAGGGAGAGTGTTAGCGCACAGTGAGCGAGGGAGAGTGTTAGCGCACAGTGAGCGAGGGAGAGTGTTAGCGCACAGTGAGCGAGGGAGAGTGTTAGCGCACAGTGAGCGAGGGAGAGTGTTAGCGCACAGTGAGCGAGGGAGAGTGTTAGCGCACAGTGAGCGAGGGAGAGTGTTAGCGCACAGTGGGCGAGGGAGAGTGTTAGCGCACAGTGAGCGAGGGAGAGTGTTAGCCCACAGTGAGTGAGGGAGAGTGTGCTGGCACATATAGTGAGTGAGGCGGCACATATAGTGAGTGAGGCGGCACATATAGTGAGTGAGGCGGCACATATAGTGAGTGAGGCGGCACATATAGTGAGTGAGGCGGCACATATAGTGAGTGAGGCGGCACATATAGTGAGTGAGGCGGCACATATAGTGAGTGAGGCGGCACATATAGTGAGTGAGGCGGCACATATAGTGAGTGAGGCGGCACATATAGTGAGTGAGGCGGCACATGAGTGAGTGAGGCGGCACATATAGTGAGTGGGGCGTCACATATAGTGAGTGAGGCGGCACATAGAGTGAGTGAGGCGGCACATAGAGTGAGTGAGGCGGCACATAGAGTGAGTGAGGCGGCACATAGAGTGAGTGAGGCGGCACATAGAGTGAGTGAGGCGGCACATAGAGTGAGTGAGGCGGCACATATAGTGAGTGAGGCGGCACATAGAGTGAGTGAGGCGGCACATAGAGTGAGTGAGGCGGCACATAGAGTGAGTGAGGCGGCACATAGAGTGAGTGAGGCGGCACATAGAGTGAGTGAGGGAGAGTGTATCGGAGGGCGAGTTGAGGTTGCCTTGCCTGCAATGTCCACCACCGTTGACTTGAGTTGACTCAAAATGTGCGAGGGAGAGTGTTAACCCACAGTAGAATGAGGGATTGTTATTCTAAGGTTGGCACGTACAGTGAGTGAGGGAGAGCGTGTTGGAGGGCGCGTTGAGGTTGCCTGCTATGTCCACCACTGTTGCTGCCGGCACCGATACTGTCACATCGCCATCACTCACTGCTGCCACTGTCGCCTCGTAGTACCGCCCCAAACCCCTGTCCACTCCTGTCCAGCTGAAACAGGAATAGGAGATGGACGAACGTGGGAGGGGGCATGGTGGGGGGGAAGGATATGGAAACGGATGAAGGGTCCGTCATTGCTCACTGCCGCCACTGTCAGAGTACAGGGCGGCAGTGGCGAAGGGGTGCCGCCTCTGTCACCTTGTAGTACTGGCAGTACGGAGGGGTACTGGCAGTACGGAGGGGTACTGGCAGTACGGAGGGGTACTGGTAGTACGGAGGGGTACTGGCAGTACGGAGGGGAGAGGGGGGGGAGTGTTTTGAGACGTCCGTTGCTGCTCACTGCTGCCACTGTCAACTTGTAGTACCGGTAGTACAGGGGGGAGAGGGGGGGAGGGGGGGGAAGGGGGTATGGAATTGAGTGAAGGGAGAGCATTACAGTAGAGTCTCACTCCCCATGTACGTACTAAACACGTATGCCATGCGATGCCTGCCGTGGGAGGTAACGTTGGAGTTGGAGAGCTGAAGGGAAGAGAGGAGCTGTTGACGCCCAGCACACGCTCTGAGAAGGCGACAAGGATTGGGATGGGGTCAACCCCCAACCCAAGCCGTGTGGTGCCAACCCATCATGTTGTTTTTGAGAATTCTAAAAAACAGCCTACAACATCATGGGGATGGGGTAGACCCCCACGCCGTGTGGTGCCAACCCATCAATCCCCATCCCCCCAGCCATGCACTACCACACACATCTATTTCACTCACCAAGTGATGACCCCGGTGGAGAGCTGAAGCGAGGAGCTGTTGAATCCGAGCACGCGCTCTGAGAAGGCGACGAGGATGGGGGTAGACTAGAGTCTAGACCCCCCGGCCTTGTGATGCCAGCCCATCCCCTTCCCCCCAGCCATGTGGTATGGTACTATACTACAGCACACGTCTATTTCACTCACCAGGTGATGACTCCGTTGGACAGCTGTATTGAGGAGATGTTAAAGCCCAGCACGGGTTCCGAGAAGGCGACGAGGATGGGGTAGACCCAGTCCGTGGTGGCGCTGCTCTCACTCGCGCTCAGCTGCACCGTTGGAGGCGTGGTGTCTGGTGGGGGGAGGGTAGGGAAGGGGGAGAAAGCATGGAAGAAGCATGGTGAAGAGGCAGGAGGGAGGGCGACGAGGATGGGGTAGACTCTGTCTGTTGTTACGCTGCTCTCGCTCAGGCTCAGCTGCACTGAGGGTGGCGTGGTGTCTGGTGGGAGTTGGGCAGAGAGGGTGGCGAAACGGAAGCGGGAGAGGGAAAAGTGGGGGCTGAGTGCCGCATGGTAGAGAGGAAGGAGAGACGGTGAGAAGGCGACGAGGATGGGGTAAACCCAGTCCGTGGTGGCGCTGCTCTCACTCACGCTCAGCTGCACCGTTGGAGGCGTCGTGTCTGGTGGGAGGGGAGGGGGGGAAGAGATGGAGGGAGAGAGGGAGGGAGGAGGAGAAGGGGGTGACGAAGAGAAAAAGAGGAGAGGGGAGGAGGATGGGTGGGCACACCAGAGAAGAAGAAGAGGCGCGGCGTGGGGTTAGTAAAGAGGAAGAAGAACGACTGTGCGGGCTGGCAGGTGGAAGAACAGAAAGTGTGGCAGGAAGAGTGCAGCAGAGTGTGGTGGGAGAAGGGTGGGTGGGGTGGGTGGAAGGCAAGGTGGGGCGGGTGGGAATACCAAAGAAGAAGAAGAAGGGCTGAGTGGGCTGGCAGGTGTTGCCGGCAGCATCGGTGACATTCTCATGCCGTATGTCCACCACCACTGACCCCTCGCCCGTCGGCCACACCTTCCACGTGTCATCATCAGGGAAGGAGCAAGGGAAAGCATTGGTGGTTGATTGCGGGTAGCACGGGAGAGCCGGGCATGCAGGCAGTAGTATCAGTGATGTGTTCACCATATCTCCCACGTACGGCAGTATCAGTGGCCGTATGTCCACCACCACCACTGAGTCCTCGCCTCGCCTGCGGGCTACACCTGCCATACGCCATCAGAGAAGGAGCACGGGAAAGCATTGGTGGTCGAGGGTAGCACAGGAGCATTCAGTTGGTGACATTCTCATGCCATGCCATGTGTCCTGTCCACCACTAAGCCTTTGCCTGTGGGCCACACCTGCCAAATACCATGAGAGACGCAGCAAGGGCAAGGATTGGTGGTTAAGGGTAGCACGGGGGCATGCAATCGGTGGCATTCTCATGCCATACGTCCACCACTGAACTACTCATCTACCTGGAAAAGGCCCATATCTACCTGAACTGCCTGGACTGTCACGTCATCGATCGAATGCTGCAATGCTACCTGGAGGGTCAGCGTCACTCTCAATCAAGTCCCACCCCACCTGGGAGTTGTAAGTTAGAGTACCCCATGGGCCCCTGGAATAAACAAAGCCCACCTGGAACTGGTATTCCAAGTCGGAGACAGCTTGGGGCCCGCTGGTGGTGGCGTTGGCGACAGCGAGGGACGCGGAGGAGAAGGCAGAGACTGGCTTGGAGAAGAGCACCCGGCACGTCACGGGTGACTGGGAGACTCGTGGCGTGGCTCTGAGCTGTGTGAAGTACTTGACCACTGCCAAGGGCGTGTCGCAAGTGAGAGTGGCCTCCAGAGGAGCGCGGTCTGGAAGAGGGAGTGGAAGGGGTGGGATGGGAGGTTAGAGGGTGCTGTATGTAACTGGCGACTGGCTGACCTGCGGTGAGGGTTGGGTGGGTGGGTTGAGGGTGCTGTAGTGATGGGCGACTGGCTGACTCATGGCGTGGCTCTGAGCTGAGTGAACTACTTGACCATTGCCAAGGGCGTGTCACAGGAGAGAGTGGCCTCCAGAGGGGCGCGGTCTGGAAGAGGGGAGAGTGGGGAGGGGGGATTGGTGGGGGTGGTTAGGGTTGAGTTTGGGAGGTTGAAGTTGAGTTTTTGAGGGTTGAGAGTGCTGTAGACTGTAGTGATGGACGACTGGGAGACCATTAGCGTGGCTCTGAGCTGAGTGAAGAACTTGACCACTGCCAAGGACGTGTCGCACGAGAGAGTGGCTTCTAGAGGGGCGCGGTCTGGATGGAAGGAAGGGAGGGGAGGAGGGGTGGGTGGGTTTGGATTGGAGGAGATAGGGATGGGGGAGGTTAGGTTGGGTTGGGTGGGGAAGGTTGAGAATGGCATTGTAAAGGCATGGCTAGAAAATGCATGGTCAAAGGCATGGCTAGAAAATGCATGGTCAAAGGCATGTGAGGGAGGCACATGTCTACTCGTGCACATGCAATCACACTATCAAGAGGCACTGGCCTGAGACGCAGGGGATTAGGGCATAGGGGCACACGTGTTCTACTCCATGCATTCTCTTCACTGCTGCAGTCGTCTCAGGTGTGCCTTGTTGCAGTCGTCTGCACAGCAGCAGGTCAAGCTTTGCCATCCATGCATGCCCACTAACCTATCCTGATGGCAGCATAAGAGTTAAAGCCTGCCGTCCACGACCTCCCACTCGAGTCGGCACAGCTGCCCGGCCTTAAAGCCACAGTTACAGCGGCACCACTAGCACTGCTACTGCTGCTGCTGTTGTCGGTAGAGTTGTTAGCACTGCCTCCGCTACTGCTGCTGCTGGTAGTGGTGATGCTGCTGGTGGTGGTGTCGGGTGGCAGGGAGGCAGTGACGGAGTATCGACTCCCGTCATCTGAGGCCAGGAACGAGGAGGGGTCAATGCTCACTACGCCCTGCGGTGATGCTTCGATCTGATGTGTGTGAGAGAGGGAAGGAAAGGGAGAAAGGGTGGGGGAGAAAGAGGAAGAGGAGAGGAGAGAGGGGAGGAGGGAATGAGTTGGTTTGAATGCCGGGAGAGAGGAGCGATGGGATAAGGTTGGGGTGGAAGGTACCTCAATGTGACTGAGGGGGTACACGGACAGTGAAAGCTGGCCCAAACAATACACTATGTAAACATTTCCTCCATTTCTTTTCATACAGAACGAGGCATACGCGTAGAGAAGCAATCGCGTACGTCACAGGCAGTGGAGTTGCACTGCAATCCCGGGCAGGGCTTGTTGAATGAGATGCTGATCTGCACCGCGCCTTCCCTTGCTTGTGGCGGGTCCACTGTCAACGTTGGCACTGGACTGGCCGCGTCTGATGGGATGGGGCACATGGGGATGGGGCGAAAAAGCACAATCCATAGGCCGAAATGTCAGAGGCGTGCACTGCCGAAGGCTCGGGCAGGGCTTGTAAAAAGAAATGCTGATCTGCACCGCGCCCTCCCTTGCCTGCGGTGGGTCCACTGTCAGCGTTGGCACTGGATTGGCCGCGTCTGATGGGAACCAAGATTGGAGGCAAGGAGAAGGGGAAAGGAAGGAGCAGAGCAGTGCATTACAGAGGGCGGGATTTCGGTGGAGTTGCACTGCAGGCCCGGGCAGGGCTTGTCGAAGGCTATGCACATCTAACAAATGATGGTGCTCTGTTCTGCAGATGCGTATAGAAGCCGATCAGGCCACCTAACAAGAGGAGAGTAACGAACAGAGCAGCTTACCAACGACCCATTCATATGTGGCCTGTGCTTGCGCCTCCACCTGCGCCCCTCCCCTTCCTCCCCCTCCCCCTCCCCCTCCCCCTCCCACCCCTCCTCCCCCCTCTCCGCCCATCCCAACAGCAGCAGCGGCGGCCTGCAGGCGGGTACCAGTGACCCCTGGCGCGCCCGTGAGCGCCGTGACTGTGAAGCGGTGGGGGCCGTCCGTCAGCCCACGCGCTGTGAACCACCCGCGCGGACAGGGGAAGCTGGGGAGCGAGTCCAGCTGTGAGGGGGGGGGGCGGCAGGGAGGGGAGGATAAGGATGGGTTTACTGTGAAGCGGTGGGGACCATCCGTCAGCCCGCGTGCTGTGAACCACCCCCTCGGGCAGGGGAAGCTGGGGAGGGAGTCCAACTGTGAGCGGACGGGGAGAGGAGGAAGGGGAGGAGAAGGGGATGAGCTTGTGCGTGGGTTCACAGGTGCAGGCGGGGCGGGTGCCAGTGACCCCCGGCGCGGCCCTGAGCGCAGTGACTGTGAAGCGGTGGGGGCCGTCCGTGAGGCCGCGAGCTGTGAACCACCCCCTCAGGCAGGGGAAGCTGGGGAGGGCGTCTAGCTGCGGAGAGGGGCGGGAGGGGCGGGAGGGGCGGGAGGGGCGGGAGGGGCGGGAGGGGCGGAGAGGGGCGGGAGGGGCGGGAGGGGCGGAGAGGGGCGGGAGGGGCGGAGAGGGGCGGGAGGGGTGGAGAGGGGCGGAGAGGGGCGGGAGGGGCGGAGAGGGGCGGGAGGGGCGGAGAGGGGCGGGAGGGGCGGAGAGGGGCGGGAGGGGCGGGAGGGGCGGAGAGGGGCGGGAGGGGCGGAGAGGGGCGGGAGGGGCGGGAGGGGCGGGAGGGGCGGGAGGGGCGGAGAGGGGCGGGAGGGGCGGGAGGGGCGGAGAGGGGCGGGAGGGGCGGAGAGGGGCGGGAGGGGCGGAGAGGGGCGGAGAGGGGCGGGAGGGGCGGAGAGGGGCGGGAGGGGCGGAGAGGGGCGGGAGGGGCGGAGAGGGGCGGGAGGGGCGGGAGGGGCGGAGAGGGGCGGGAGGGGCGGAGAGGGGCGGGAGGGGCGGGAGGGGCGGGAGGGGCGGAGAGGGGCGGGAGGGGCGGAGAGGGGCGGGAGGGGCGGAGAGGGGCGGAGAGGGGCGGAGAGGGGCGGGAGGGGCGGAGAGGGGCGGGAGGGGCGGAGAGGGGCGGGAGGGGCGGGAGGGGCGGGAGGGGCGGGAGGGGCGGGAGGGGCGGAGAGGGGCGGGAGGGGCGGGAGGGGCGGAGAGGGGCGGGAGGGGCGGAGAGGGGCGGGAGGGGCGGAGAGGGGCAGGAGGGGCGGAGAGGGGCGGGAGGGGCGGAGAGGGGCGGGAGGGGCGGGAGGGGCGGAGAGGGGCGGGAGGGGCGGAGAGGGGGCGGGAGGGGCGGAGAGGGGCGGGAGGGGCGGAGAGGGGCGGGAGGGGCGGAGAGGGGCGGGAGGGGCGGGAGGGGCGGAGAGGGGCGGGAGGGGCGGAGAGGGGCGGGAGGGGCGGAGAGGGGCGGGAGGGGCGGAGAGGGGCGGGAGGGGCGGGAGGGGCGGAGAGGGGCGGGAGGGGCGGAGAGGGGCGGGAGGGGCGGAGAGGGGCGGGAGGGGTGGGCAGGCAGGGGTGGACGGAGAGAGGGGGAAGGGCGGAGGGGGAAGGGCGGAGGGGGAAGGGCGGAGGGGGAAGGGCGGAGGGGGAAGGGCGGAGGGGGAGAAAGTGAGGTGGGAGAGAGAGGTGGGAGAGGAAGGCATGGGAAAGAAGCATGTGGTTACGGATGTGTGGGAGAGGACGCTTGCAGAGGACGCCTGCAGAGGACGCCTGCAGAGGACGCCTGCAGAGGACGCCTGCAGACGGGAGGGCAGGGGGGAACGAAGACGCAGGTTGCGGACTGGGGGATAGGGGGGGACGCACCTTGCAGAGGTAGGTGCAGGAGGGGAGGACCGGGGGAGGGGGGCTTGCAGAGTGGGTGTGGAAGGGGGGGGGTTGGGGGGGATGGTGGTTAAAGGGGGACGCACCTTGCAGAGGAAGGTGCAGGCGTTACAGCGGGCGGGTGAGCGCAGGGGGAGAACAGGAGGGGAGCATAAGTGGAGAACAAGGGGAGACCGAGTGCAGGAGGGGGACGCACCTTGCAGAGGAAGGTGCAGGCGTGACAGCGGGCGGGCGAGTGCACGCCTGTCGTCTCCAGCGCATGCCACGAGAAGCGCGCACGCCCCACCTTCGCCACGCCCCTTGGCCTGCGCACAAACGACACCACCAATGCCGGCGCGGACGCTACAGGCGCTACAGGCGCTGCGGGCGGTGCAGGCGCTGCGGGCGCTGCAGGCGCTGCGGGCGCTACAGGCGCTGCGGGCGGTAGGGGCGGCACAAAGGCTACAGGCCACGCGGATGACGTGGACAAACGCGCCTGCAGTGCAACAAACGCCGCGCCACCACCGCCTCCAACACTACCACCACCACCACCACCAGCAGCTGTAGCGGAACCAACAGCTGTAGCGGTGCCAGAAAGAGCCTGCTCCTGTAGCGGCTGGCCTGGCTGCGGCTGCTTCAGGCCAACTGGCACGAGCACGGCCGTGAGCCGAACGGCTGCCTGTAACACCTGACAGGGTAACTGCTCAAAGCCCCCGCAGAGCCGACACGGCTGTGCGACCGCCGCGGACGCTGTCACTGTAACGGTCAGCGTCGCATTGACGATAGGGTTACCAGCAGTGCTGCTTTTACTGTTCGCTGGGCTGCGACTGGTCGCAGGCAGAGCGGCAGCAGGCAGAGCCCATGACACGTCCCCCATGTAGCACGCGAACGGGCGGGTGCGGCCGCACCGACCCACGGGCCTGCACGGCCCTGCTGTGAGCATCTCGCGGCCATTAACGCGTATGGACTGTACCGTCCGGTCGGGCAACTCGAAATCCGTTGGAACTACACCCACTGCGAGTACGTACGTGAGTCGCCACTCTGTGCTGTTGTAACTGTAACTGTCGCTGCTGTTCGCATTCGCATCAGCATGTGATGGTAACAGCCCTGTGGAAGTTCGGTCCAGCTCCCCCTCCTGCCCCAGTGTCTTGCGCCCCTCCCGCGCCAGTCCCCGCGCCAGCTCCCCCCGCGCCGGTCTCCCCGGAGCCAGCTCCCCCCGCGCCGGTCCCCCCCGCGCCGGTGCGCCCCGGGAGCGGCCCCATGACGGGGTCGTCCTGGCGGCGGTTGGGCGGAACGAGCGGGGAGGCGCAGAAGGTGTCGACGAATGAGAGCACGCGGTAGGCTGAGGGGAGGACTTGCGCGCGCGCGGGGGAGAGGGGGAAGAGGAGGAGGAGGAGGAGGGAGAGGACGAGCGGGAGGCAGAGAGGAAGGCGGGCGAAGAGCGGAACGCAGGCGGAGGGGGAGGGGAAGTTAGCGGCGGAACGGAGACGATGAGCAGTTAGGATGTTAGCGGAAGCACGAACAGAGCTACGCGAAACCCTAAACCCACCCGTATTCTCCATATCCCAACGGCCCTTCCGTGCGCCTTCCCGTGCAATCTCCCCCTGTTCGCCGCTAGCATTGTCGTGTAGTCTACAGTCGCCACTCGTCTTTCCGCAAACGCCAAAACTGTCCGCCCAGCAGCCCGAGCCCCTGAATTTACTATGCCTACTGCGCCTATTTTCCCCGCTTGACTGCCCGTTCCCACACCAGCCATGGCAGCTAGGAAATTTTCCGTTACCCCATGAATCTACATCGCTGCTGCTGCTGCTGCTGCTGCCATTCTTGCTGCTGCCACTCCTGCTGCAGCCTTCCCTGCTGCTGCCGCTGCCGCTACTGCCATCATCAGTCAAACCATCGTCACGAACCATCTCGCGTGTGTTCACAACGTCCCAACCTTTGCTACGACGGCCGCTACCAACGCCACCAAAAAAGTCACGCAGGAGGAGATGCATGTAGCGCCGTCGCCAGCTCCGTTACCGCCAAGCCGCACCCTCTCTAGGTCTACCGTGTCGGCGCGTTTTACGG
Organism: Closterium sp. Naga37s-1; assembly: GCA_947471745.1. Lineage (NCBI taxonomy): Eukaryota > Viridiplantae > Streptophyta > Zygnematophyceae > Desmidiales > Closteriaceae > Closterium > Closterium sp. Naga37s-1. The sequence goes on along the minus strand of CANJKZ010000206.1, from coordinate 47,229 downwards.
AGCATGTAGCTGCGCACCGAGCGGAGCATCGAGCATCGCAAATAGCGGCGCATCTAGCGGCGTCGGAAAGAAGAACGCTAACCGAGTTTGCTGCTGCGTCCCAATGAAAGGCTCCCACTGACTGCTCGTTCGACGCCCACGCGCTTGCTGGAGGGTATTTGCAGTAACGAAACGGGTTCGCCCCATCCTCGCTAGAAACGGCTTCGTGTTTACTTCTGCTGTGTTCTTCCCCTCCACAGACTTCCCTCCTCCACCCTTTCGAACGTTTGCCATGCCGCTCCCCGTAATAATAATTGCTGCTCTCCCCGTCCCTGGTAGCTGCTGCATCGTCACCGAACAGTACGGATTGTTGCATCGCATCGTCGCCGTTCGATGAGGAATGTTGCGTCGCGTCGTCCCATCTATCAATGCGATCAGCCGCTTCCATGAAAGCGGCTTCTCTCTGACCCATTACCTTCCTTCCAGCCCAATGGGCAGACATTAGTTACAAAAGGTCGCCTACAGTCACCGTTCAGACTAAATCAGGTCTTGGTAAACTATGTTCGATGTGGGCAGGAGAAGTCTCGAAGGAACTAAGGAGCCACTGCATTTCGCAGCGTATCACCGCTAACATGGGCTACTCGAAATTGCGTGACTAGACATTTCGCATGTTGGGTTTTGTAGGTCGCGTCGCAGCAGCTGTTCCTCCGTTTCCCACATTCGTGGGAACTGCCTTGATTAGGGCGGGGTCAGGATGCACAGTTCGACATTTTAAAGCTGCGGTCTACATACCAAAGGGTATTTTCTGGGGGTATTTCGGGTGCACACCCTAAGACGCAGTCTGATTTGCACACGAAATGATCCCTTTCCAGAAATGAGAGCGCGAAGGATTCAAACACAACTGGCGAATCCCGCCAGTTTCGTGCAAGGTTTGGTTGGGGGGGTACTTTTTTCGTGAGGTTGGGGTTGTGGTGGCGATTTCGCCACAACCTGCAACCAATCGAGGTTGGGGGGTAGATTGGCGCGAAATTTGTAAGCCAATCCTGAGCAGGCCAACTTTCAGAGGGGGGGTTGGGTTGTCAGAAAGCAGTAACTGCACCTCGCCACCCAAGGATGGAGCGAAGCCCTGTGCTACCTGGTTTTCAAGTGATAAACCAGGTCCTCCCGCAGGAGGTATGTAGGGAGTTTCAGAAGTTTTGAAATTTGAAAACTGGTTACCCTATTACAGCTCATTTCCCTCGTCCCACAAGGGAGATGATCCCCCTGACACCCCGCACCGTCTCCTCTAATTGTGCCAGGAAGGAGGAAGGTAGGTTGCTTTGGGGAACCCCTGAGTTCCCGTACTGAAGGCGCTTCGCGGGTCTGGGAGTCTGCAACCCTGAACCGCTCTGGAAACATTTGGAACGTACAGAACCACCAGCTGAGTCAGAAAAAAACGAACCAAGGATGCATCTTGGTGGTGTGGAATTGGATGCAGGACCAGCAATTTCGCGGCTCGGACTCCCAGAAGGAAGGGTACCAATAATTGCGTTCTGGGTCAACCTCAATCCCCATAGTTTTGAACGAATCCTCGCATGTGCTAATCTTAGTGCACTTGTTCTGCTGTCCGCAACCTTACGCACTCTAACGGATTTCATATAAGGCGGACATTGCACCAAATTTTCCACTAGCTCAAACTTGGTTGGTGTAGTGTACTTTCCCGCCAACTATGCTGTACCCCGCTGCTGCATACCAAACACAAAGACTCGGGTTGGTCGGAGGATCAACTTCACAGAATCTACGATCCGTTTATATGGCCCTGCTCGACAGGCACGCAAACCCTTCCGCGGCACGTTCGCGGCTGTTTCGACTTAGGCCTTTTTTCAACGGTCAGCCCGCAATCTGGTGTTTCTGGGCTTTAACGCTCTGTAACAGGAAGGGTTAAGGGTTAGCCTGTCGAACGCGACGTTAAAGCCAGGGTCTCAAGTAAGCTAAGGAGCCGTCAACTGCAAAGCAGTTGACGCTAGGTTACCTAGTTATTGCCGACGAAGTTCTTTCTGGTTGGGTTGAAAAATCAGCTTGCGACACACCCCAGAAGCGATTGCACAACACTTTTGAGTACTTGAGACTTTCGATGATTTGGGGGCATTTTAGGTTTGGCTCCGAACCAAGTTTCCAAACCTAGAAGGTTCGGGTACACCCAACGATTTGCGTTCAGTTCGCACCCCTCGCTTCTCCCCACTTCAAACCTTTCACCTCGCCAACCAATCGCAGCCCAACTTTCACCAGCAACTGCAAAACACTTGTAGTACTTGAGACCCTGGCTTTAACCCTTCAAGTTCAGCCCCCCCGAAAGCTCCCAGCCCCTTCTCTCACGCGTAGACTTTAGCCTAGCTCTAGCCCAGCCCTCCAATCCCCAGAATGGGGGTTGGCCAAGGGCTAGGCTAGGGTTTCATACGGGAGGGATTACCCACCCCATACCCTACGAAAATTTTCCCACCAGAGCCCGTGCCCTAGCCTCTCCCATCTCTGCCCTGAAAATGTCCCATCCTCCCACAACCAAACCAGTCAGCGAGAGAAGTGCACGTTTTTTTATTCCATTGATTTACCCTGGTGCCCATGCCATCCCTCCACAAATTTTTATCCCTGCCCACGATGAAGATGGTGGAAGGAGGGGCTGCAACATCCCCATGACAACCCCCTCCTTCCGACCTTGGGAGGCGCTGCTTCCGATTTGGGGGGAGGGGGGGGGTGGGCTAGGAGAAGTTACTTCGAAATCACATCTTAGCTCTAGCCTAACCCTAGCGCTCCAAGGAGGTGCCTGCCTGTCGAGCAGGGCCTATGGTTTGATACGGTACAGAGCATGAAGACCTGGTTTCATTTGTTTTCCGTTTTGGAACATGGATCGTCGAACCAAACCTTGAGGGTCGGGATTAGTTCAGGACACTACCTAACCAACTCACCCCTGAATGGCATCTGATCGTCATACCCATCCATTCCCAATTGGCATTCGGTTCTCCGTCAAGCAACCCAACTGCAGTTCGGTTCAGTACGTTGCAAAACTTGTCGATCTGATTGTACGGTGCTTATTTGCGGGATGTGCTTCTTTCAAGGCAAATCTGCTTTGCATGCGTTCCTAGGCACCGTGACAGGTCGAAATTCGTCAATAGCATGCTTTCTCGAAGCTCTTTATTTCGCCATGCATGCTATGAGGACGAGGAGAGCCTATCATGCATGCGTCCGTTACAAGAACAGGTGGAAACGTACGCCATGCATGCCGTTTTGGAGTTATCCAATTCACCATGTTTGCATTCGTGAGGTTACAGGGTGGAATACGTGATTCTTCATCCATACGGTCTATAAGCTCAGGCGGAGTTCACCCAGCCATGCACGAGAATGGAGCAACTTAGCCGAACCTAAACTTCAAAGGCAGCGGACCCTTCAAGATCCATCTCATCCAACTCCAGTCTCACATGCAATGCATTCAATTCTGTTCTTTTCCTATCCATTCTAGATATGCTATCTTCCTATCCGTTATAGGTCTGTTCTTTTCTTTTCCGCTCTGGATCTGTTTTTTTCCTACTTTCACACCGTTTCCCTTATCCATCCAGTCATCAGAATCTAAATCTGCCTTTTAAAACTAGCTTCTCCACAGCACAATAGTGTTGCAGCGCAATACCTCTGAGGATCCAGATCCAGGTGCTGGTCTATACTCTCATTTTCGTAATGGTTTGTGTGCTGTTAATTCAAGATTGTGTGGCCCTCGTATTATGTAGATATAGGTTCTGATACATTGCACCCATGTTGTATAGAGTAAATGCAATGGTGCAGAACCTATATCCACATAATAAGAGGTCCTCCCATTCTTGTGATGTACTATTATTTGATCTAGTTTCGTGCCTTATCCTCTTTTGTATGCTCTTGCCTTGATTTTCCTTCTTTCCTTGTTTCAGCGTGGCCGTGTCCCTGCGCCCTTTGCCGTCTTTAGCAGATCATTCATATCGCAGTCCACTAAGAGGGCGCTGGAGGTGGAGAGGCAGGCAGCGCATGAATGTGTGCCCTTGCAAATCGCATGCTGGTTTTTGCCTTTACCGCTCTGTACCACCCCATCCTCAGAGATCCAGCGCTGGAGCACATCATGTCGCAGTCCACTAAGATCACTTCGCTGGAGGTGGAGAGGAGAGGCAGACAGTTCTTGCATGTGTGCCCTTGCAAATTGCGTTCAAAAGTAACTGCTGGTTCAAAACTTTTGAAACAACAAAAGGATACAAATTACCATGTTTCTCAGAACTAGGCCACTACGCACGATAGGCCGAAAACTACGTAGATAAGCAGATCGCGATTCAACAACCAGCGCAAAGAACCCGTTTCCGACACAAACAGCGACGTAACTAGAAGTATAGAGTCATTACGCGTCCGCACCAACGCCAGTTCCGCCCTCTCACACTCGCCTCTCCCGCATCACACGCGTTCGACATTGAAACAGCACTAGCCGCGCCCGCTAGCTTTCAAACGCGGCATCCCTCCGCCTACCACTCTCGTCGCGCCGCATCAAACCGCTGCTTGTGGCCTAGCCGGCGCCGGTTCTAGTCACCTCGCCGAGCCGATCACAACGGACCTCCTTTCATTAGCCTCGCCTCGTTGTCCGTCGCGGCGTCGCATCGCCTCACCTCGCTGCCTCCTCACACCTCCTTGAACACGCACGCTGCATCTGAAACTGCCGAACAGCGGGATCTCGCACGATCACAGTCGCCTCCCGCTCGCGCAGCTTTGTTACCCCGTTTCCGCACTAGCCACGGCAGCCGCACTTGAGGTCGCGACGGACTGCCGAAACGGTCTCCTTGACCAGCCAATTCTTCTCCCCTTCCCAGCGCCTTCCCATCTCCCCTTTTCGCCTCCCTATTTCGCCTGCGTGGCTCCGTATCTCGCGTTAGTGCCTCCGAATTCCCACTTTCTGCCTTCCGATCTCCCTTTCTTGCCTCCCTGTTCCGATCTTCCCTTCCCTCTTTCCCCATTTCCCCTTGCCTTCCCGCATCCCCAATTCCCCTTTCCTCCACCGCAATTCCCCTTCCCGTGTCATGATTACCCCTTCCCGCCTCCCTGGTTTTCCTTCCCGCCGCGCATTTCCCCTTTCTGCCTCCCCGATTCCCATTCCCGCTCCCAGTATCCCCTTCACACATTTGCGTTTTCCCTTCCCGCACCCCATTTCCCCTTCCCGCACCCCATTTCCCCTTCCCGCCTCCCCGTTTCGCATTCCCGCTCCCCGTTTCCTCTTCCCACATTCGCGTTTCCCCTTCACGGTCCCCATTACCCCTTCCCACCTCCCCGTTTCCCCTTCCCGCTCCCCGTTTCCCCTTCCCGCTCCCCGTTTCCCCTTCTCGCTCCCCGTTTCCCCATCCCACCTTCCCGTTTCCCCTTCCCGCTCCCCATTATCCCTTCCCGCTCCCCGTTTCCCCTTCTCGCTCCCCGTTTCCCCATCCCACCTTCCCGTTTCCCCTTCCCGCTCCCCATTATCCCTCCCCGCCTCCCCGTTTCCCCTTCTCGCCTCCTCGTTTTTCCTACCCGCCTCCCCGTCTCCCTCTCGTTTCTCCACCTTCTCCCTCTCGATTCCCCCCTTCCTCCTCTCGTTTACCCCCCTCCCCCCTCTCATGTCCCCCCTTTCTCCTTCTCATTTTTCGCCATTCTCCCCCTCATTCCCCCCCCCCGTTCTCAATCTCACTTCCCCCCTTTCTCCCTCCCATTTCCCCGGATGTGCCCCCTCATTCCCCCCCCCTCCCCTTTCCCCCTCTCGTTTCCCCCCCATTCACCTGCTCATTTCCTCCCCTTCTGCCTCCTATTGCCCCATTCGCTGCCTCTCATTTTCGCCCCTTCTCCCTCTCATTCACCCCCCCTTCTCCCTCTCGTTTCCCCACCTTCTCCCTCTCGTTTCCCCCTCCCCCCTCTCGTCTACCCCTCTCCCCCCTCTCATGTCCCCCCTTTCTCCTTCTCATTTTTCCCCATTCTCCGTCTCATCCCCCCCCCCCCCCTTCTCAAGCTCACCTACCCCCTTTCTCCCTCTTAGCTCCTCTCTTCCTACGCCCTGCTTCCCCCTTTACTCTCTCGTCCCTACACCCTTCATTCCCCTCTCCGCTCTCTGCCTTATACCCTTCTACCTCCTTTCCCCTCTCTGTCTTACACCCCTCTTGATCTATTCTCCACTCTGCCTTACTCCCTTCTTCCACCTTTCCCCTCTCTACTCCACACCCTTCTTCTCCCACCATGCGTTCTCCCCCTTATATCCTGCTAAACCCCATTTCCCTCTCTTCCCTACACCCTGCTTCCCCCTCTCTCTTCTCTGCCTTACGCCCTGCTTTCCCCTTTCCCCTATCTTCCCTACACCCTTCTTCCCTCTTTCTACCCGCGCTGCTTCCCTTTTTCCCTATCTCCCTTTCCCTCTTTCACCCTGCTTCTCCCGTACCCCTCTTCCGTACCCCCTTCTGCCCCCACCTTGCGTCCTCTCTTTTTACGCCCTGCTTCCCTCTGTCCCCTCTCTGCCTTACGCCCTTTTTCCCCCTCTCTCCACTCTGCTTTACCCCCCGCTTCCCCGTTACCCCTAACCCGCCTCCCCGTTTCCCCTTCCCGCCTCCCCATTACCCCTTCCCACCTCCCCGTTTCCCCTTCCCACTCCCCATTACCCCTTCCCGCCTCCCCCTATCCCTTCCCGCCTCCCCCTATCCCTTCGCGCCTCCCCGTTTCCCCTTCCCGCCTCCCCAATTCCCCTTCCCGCTTCCCCATTACCCCTTCCCGCCTCCCCGTTTCCCTTTCCCTCCTCCCCAATTCTCCTTCCCGCCTCCCCATTTCCTCTTCCCTCCATGCCCTCGTAACCATCTCTCCCGCCTCCCCTACCTGCCTGCCTACCCTTCCTTCCCCTGCCATAACCTTTCATCCAACTCCATCCCCTGGCAGCCCCTCCCATTCCATCCCCTTCCAGCCCCTCACATTCTCTTCCAGCCCCTCCCATCCCCTTTCAATCCCCTAACAGCTCCTCCCATCCCCTCCCATCCCCCTCCAGCTCCTTCCATCCCTTTCCAGTCCCTCCCATCCCCATTCAAACCCTTTCATTCTCCTTCCAGCCCCTCTGATCCTTTGCAGGCGACGAGGATGGTGTTGAAAATGACGAGGATGAAGGTGACATTGAGGGGTTTGAAAGAGAATGGGAATGGCCCATCAAGATAGATTTGCAGTGAGGGCCTGAGATGCATGGGCATACGATTACCCACATGCATGGTACGGTACTGATGAAAATTGGCCTACAGATGTTCTTTTCATATGTAATTAGTGAGAAGGTTGAGAGGAATGATTACAATCAAACTTGATAAAGTGTAGATAGCTATATGGCCATAACGTTCCTAATATCGTGTGAAGTGAGCTTGACAAACACAGAGTTAGAAGTGTATGCATGCTGTTTGAATCACCACCGGCGGCCGTCAACTAAGCAAAAAGATGCCGCACGTGCTGCCTGCTGCTGTTGCATGCCTGGCATTGGTGTGCAGCAGAGGGGAGCGAGACAGTGTGGGACGCTTGGTGGACCTGCTAGTGAGAGGAGTGGGGGGAACGGGACGGAGGAAGGGGAAAAAGGTGGCACATATGACAGAGCTCAAGCTAAGCCTGGAGAATTGCAGGTGGGAAAAGGAAAGTAATGAGGGGGAGAAAGAGCAATCCAGTGCCCACAAGATACACATTACCCCAAACCGGAAACGCAACCCTAAGAGATTTCCTAGCATGCATGCCTCACCATGCCACCACGAGAACCCACAGAGTACCAGAGTGCAGCGTGAAATACTGTGTGTGAGCCGCGAGGCAAGCGGTGGAATACGCACAGTACCTGCGGGGTTTGTAATGGGGGTCCAAGGTAGGGCATGAGTCTAGCCCTCTGCAACATCTGTCACCAAGGGAGGTTAATGAGAGGGACAAGGGGGGGAAGGGAGGGCGAGAAGGAGGGGAATGAGAGGGAGAAGGGAGGGGGCTGAGGGGGAGCTAGAGGGGGAATGAGATGGAGCAATGGGAGAAATGAGAGGGAGAAAGGGGGGAAATGAGAGAGAGAAGGGGGCGGGGGATGAGAAGGAGAAAGGAGGGATTTGAGAGCGAGAAGGGGGGGATTTGAGAGGGGGAATGGGGGGAAATGATGGTGAGCAAGGGGGAGAAAAGAATGGGAGAAGGGGGGGTAATGTGAGGGAGAAGGGGGGGGAACGAGAGGGACATGGGAGAACATGTGGGAGAGAACGGGGGGAAATGAGGGGGAGCAGGGGGAGGAATGATGGTGAGAGAGGGTGGGGGCTGAGAGCGAGAAAGGTTGGGAATGAGAGGGATAAGGGGGGGTGGATGAGAGGGAGAGGAGGGTATTCATCTGCGAGAGGGGGGGATTTGAGAGGGGGAAGGGGGGAGAGAAGGGGTGGAAATGAGGCAGAGAATGAGGGTAATGAAGAGGAGTAGGGTAGATAAAGGAGGGGGAGAAGAATATGAAATGAGAGGGACAAGGGGGGGTGAGAAGGGGGTGAAATGAGGGGGAGAAGGGGGGGAATGAGGGGGGAAAGGGGTGGATATGTGGGGGGGAAGGGGGGGGAAATGAGAGGAGTAGGGGGGGAAATGATGGTGATAAAGGGGGGGGGGGCTGAGAGGGAACAAGGGGGAAAATGAGAGTGAGCAAGGGTGGAATTGAGAAGCGGCAAGGGTGGAATTGAGGGAGCACGGGGGGAAGTGAGAAGGAGCCAGGGCAGAAATGAAGGGGAGCAGAGGGGTAGATGAGAGGGAGAATGGGGGTAAATGAGGGGGAGAAGGGGGGGAAATGAGGGGGAGAAGGGGTGGAAATGAGGGGGATAACGGGGGGAAATGAGGGGGAGAAGGGGGGGAAATGAGGGGGAGAACGGGGGGAAATGAGGGGGAGAAGGGGGGGAAATGAGGGGGAGAACGGGGGGAAATGAGGGGGAGAAGGGGGGGAAATGAGGGGGAGAAGGGGGGTGATGAGAGGGAGGATGGACAGCTAAGGGCTGAGGCGCGCCGCGGGTTCGGCGCTAACGGCGTGTGACATTTTTCAAAATCGCAGAAAGTCCGGACGTTGTGCGACGTACGTCCGAACGCTTGCAAAGCTGGCGACATCGTACGGTCGCTTTGCGACGTGGTAAGGACGCGAGGCGACACATACGACGTCGTTTCGATTCTGGACGAGCTAGCTGGCGAGCTGGAAGGATTCTGGTAACCACACAACCGTCCGAACGGCTGGACGTCTGGACAAAACAAAGGAAAAATGTCACACGCCCTAAGGGCTGAGGCGCCGCAGCGGGTTCGGCGATAAAGGGCCATGGTGCGCATCGGGTGAGGCGCTAAGTGGGAAAGGCGCGCAGCGGGTGAGGAGCCAAGCGGGAGAGGCCTACCTAGCGAGTGTTGAGAGTGGCGGCGTGGCCAACGCATGAAACGCGCATCCGCTCAGTGAACACGGCCCCTAAATTATCAATCGCGTGACGGCTTACTCGAGTGCGGCGACCCAGCGTCGTGATGCAAACCGTCGAGGCCTCGGTTCCTCTATCTGTGCTAGTTAGTCGCTTATCATGCTTCGGCTGGTGAGTCACTGCAAGGTTGGGTGACGGGGGAGTTTTCCGTGTTTGGAACCCTCAAAGGTGCAAGTTTTCGCAAAACCTCTCGCCACCCTCATTTGGTTTTGTTTGAGCGATTTTTTTTGGGATAATGTACAACCGTGAACAGTACTTGCAAATGTATACGAAAGCTTTAAGGGCTCCTTCACGTCTTGCGGTTCTAAAAAACAGCAATTGCGGTTCCTTGCTCTGTACACTTTCCCCGAAACAATCCCTCTAGACCAGGTTCGAGGTTGAACGACGCGAAGCACCGTAATCGTGTAACATCCATCTGGTCTCGACGCAACACACAAGTTTGACGACAATCGGAGTCTTCGAGCGAAAATATATTTGCTTTCGTGAGAACTCCCAAGCCTCGGAACTGGGTCAGGCACCGGTTCGGCGCCTTGTCGCACGCGCAAAAATCGTGCGAAAGACGTTATAATCGCGTCCAGAAGTCAGCACTAATAGTGGTTACACTCACGTTATCTGTAATGGAGTACGCAAATCAGTAGTTTTTGTGCAACCTGACGAGCCCTCAACGATCGTCCCACGGGCCACGGCCCACCTCGCCACCACGCACCGCCCCTGAGGTGTGTGTCCAGCCCTGGCTTGCTGTTAGCTACTTATAAACCACTCTGTATTCTGGATTAAACTTTTTGGACCACAGAGTAAGCACTTGAACCCAGTCGGAATTTGGTTCGGCACGTTCACACAGGGCAGGTTTGTGTTTCCACACTTGGGGGAAGCATGCTTCTGCAAATGGCGAGGCCACAGCGAGCCGCAAATGAACCAATGGGCCACTCCGAGCCTGATTCTTACTTGCACCACCAAGCAACGATGACGGTGGCCGTTGACAACAAGCACAAGTAACTGAACTCCTCCGTCAGAAATGACTTCTTTTACGGGTAACCAGCGCTGGACGACACCGCATTACGTTCGCTACTACTTCGTCCGCCACAAACGAAGCTGGTTCGCGACGGTTGAATCACCGACTTGGCTTGGACGCGGCACGTACATGTCGAACGTGAATGGTTTGGGAGAAACCAGCCTAACGATATTTGGGTGACCGTTCAGGTTTGCGTTCAGGGGTGTCAAATATTGGCGCAAACTGGACGGAAGTCGTCGCGACTCGAAACCCCCTTAGCGTTTCTCTGATGGATGTGTGCATGGCGAAATTGATGCACTCTTTACCTGAATTACAATATATTACTGTAGAGTCTGCTCCTAGCGAGGACAACCCGGACGCTTTGCGTCAGTTTGGGTTCGGCCTGCACTTTGGCCCGAACCACATCCCGAGTCGTCCCGCACCAATCGCGACATTTCCAACCCACGCACGTCCCGAGGCCCTGGCCTAGCACGGCTTCCGCCCTATAAATGCTCGCTTTCTTCATTATGTCAATCTTCATGACATTACTTTTGTAGATGTATGTATGTAAGGGGGGGAACACCTACTGGCTGCATACATTGCCCTGCTGCATGAATACGAAGTCCCACATACGAAAGGTGAATGTCCTATCGGAATGCGATACATTGAGGCGTTAAAGCCCGGGTACAGCATGGTACTTTTCAAGTTCAAGATTCTTGAACTTGAAGTCGCTAAAAACAGGGTTACCCTCTTCTGTTTGAAAGAACTCTCGCGACCCAGGGAAAACGTCTTGCGACGGTCATTCCTGATTGGTTCCTGTGCCCAGTAGCACAACAGATCCGAACATCGCCCACCAGCTTGCCGTGGTCACCTCTCACATAACTTGACGACCAAGTAGTACTCCTAATCCACTAGGGTAGGCACGTAACTAGGAAACGCGCGGCAGGGCGGTAAAAGCTAGTCTAGGTAGAAGCTTTTTTTTTCCGTCCAACTCTCGTCACTCCTGCTGTCAAGCCAATAGCTGAGCAACACCCGCTTCTTGCCAAGCACGCTATTACCCTACCATTTTCGCATGCCGGCCACGGGACGCCCGTTCTAGCGCACCACAGGAGGGTAAAGGCTGCTGGTTACCTCCATGACAACCCCCGCAACGCATTGGCCAGCATAGCATGGCCCGCCCAACAAACTCTTTGCTTCGATCCGCCTTCAGGCCACATCCTCGCCTCGTCTAGACACCCACACTTAGTATTTGGCGAGTGCATCACCTCATCGTCCGCGCTTCCCTCGCGATTCGCGCAACCCCACGTTACGAGCGCTGCTGCACTCGCGCATGCCCTCGTCGCCCGCGCGTCCCCTCGTCGCACAATGTTTCCCTCGTCGCAAGCGTTTCCCCTCGTCACGGAGCTTGCCCTCGTCTCCCACGCTCACCCGCGCTTCCCACGCTTACCCGCGTTTCCCGCGCTCTCCAGCGTCACCCGCGCTTTCCCGCGTCACCCGCACTTACTGTACCTGCGTCATCCCCACTTACCCGCGCTTAACCGCATTTCCCGCACGTACCCGCATTTCCCGCGCGTACCCGCATTTCCCGCGCGTACCCTCGTTTCCCGCGCTTACCCGAGGTCACCCGTGCTTTCCTGCATCATCACCGCTTGCCCGCGTCTCACGCTCTTTCCCGCGCTTACCTGAGGTCACCCGTGCTTTCCTGCATCATCACCGCTTGCCCGCGTCTCGCGCTCTTTCCCGCGTGTGAAACGCTTACCCGAATCTCCCTCATTCTTCCCCCGTCGCTTGCGTTGCTTCTCAACGCCCTCGCCTCCCGTTGTCGCCTCTGTTTCCCCAATCTACACGCACTTCCCCTTATCCCCATGTCTATCTAAGTCGCCACTCCCCGTCGGTAGCGAAGGCCCCCACACACCACCAGCATTCCCCCCACTTGTCCGCCTCCCTTTCCCCCCACACACCACCAGCATTCCCCCCACTTGTCCGCCTCCCTTTCCCCCCACACACCACCAGCATTCCCCCCACTTGTCCGCCTCCCTTTCCCCCCACACACCACCAGCATTCCCCCCACTTGTCCGCCTCCTTTCCCCCCCACACACCACCAGCAATTTCCACTCCCTCCTCCCTGCTTCCTCCATCCCTCCGCCCTGCTTCCCCCCTCCCTCCGCCCTGCTTCCCCACTCCCTCCGCCCTGCTTCCCCCCTCCCTCCGACCTGCTTCCCCCCTCCCTCCGCCCTGTTTCCCCCCTCCCTCCGCCCTGCTTCCCCCCTCCCTCCGCCCTGCTTCCCCCCCACCCTCCGCCCTGCTTCCCCCCTCCCTCCGCCCTGCTTCCCCCCACCCTCCGCCCTGCTTCCCCCCTCCCTCCGACCTGCTTCCCCCCTCCCTCCGCCCTGTTTCCCCCCTCCCTCCGCCCTGCTTCCCCCCTCCCTCCGCCCTGCTTCCCCCCACCCTCCGCCCTGCTTCCCCCCACACCCTCTACATGCTTCCCCCCATCCCCTTCCCTGCTTCCCCCCATCCCCTTCCCTGCTTCCCCCCATCCCCTTCCCTGCTTCCCCCCATCCCCTTCCCTGCTTCCCCCCATCCCCTTCCCTGCTTCCCCCCATCCCCTTCCCTGCTTCCCCCCACCCTCCGCCCTGCTTCCCCCCTCCCTCCGCCCTGCTTCCCCCCACCCTCCGCCCTGCTTCCCCCCTCCCTCCGACCTGCTTCCCCCCTCCCTCCGCCCTGTTTCCCCCCTCCCTCCGCCCTGCTTCCCCCCTCCCTCCGCCCTGCTTCCCCCCACCCTCCGCCCTGCTTCCCCCCACACCCTCTACCTGCTTCCCCCCATCCCCTTCCCTGCTTCCCCCCATCCCCTTCCCTGATTCCCTCCCCCCTCTGCCCTGTTCCCACCTGCCGTCCCCATCCCTGCCTTTCCCTCCCTGCCCTGCCCTTCCCTTCCCCATCCCTTCTCAACCCTTCCCTTCATTTTCATGCCCTCCCCCCTTCCTCACTCTCGTTCCCATGCATGTGCACCCATCACTGTCTCCCCATACATGCTATCATCATGTGTACTTGCTTGTATCCCCTTGCCGTTGTTCCCTTGCACCTCACACCACCTCCCCCATGTTTCTCCACACAATTCTTTCTGCCTACTCCACTCCCCTACTCAGCAGAGGAGCAAGCTGAGGCGCAGCTAGTCGATGCTTTACACCGTAGCACCGCCTGATTCTTGTGTGTTGTATGCAACAATAGAGCAGCCATTACTGTTGGAGATATCCATCTCAAAGGCACAATATGTACTTTTGTTTCTGCAGTGCAACATATTCTTACAAGATGCATGGACACTAAGAGTGTCAGAAGGGTACATAGAGGCATGTTCCTAATACTTCTGATTGTTGTACCTTTCTCAAGGCCTCGAAAAAACACGAGGGGAACTGGTTTCTCTACGAGCATGGCATGGGATGATGGGCTGAGGCGAGTTGCAGTATCAGAAAAATCTTCAGTGTAGTCACTGCAATAGCGAGGAAGAGGGAGACAATAAGAGGGATTGGGAGGGAGAAAAGAAAAAGGTCAAACAGGGGAGATATGGGACATATGGGAGAGTAGGGAGGGAAATGATGAGAAGCAGGGAGAGAAAGGAGGAGAAGCAAGGAAAAATGATGAGAAGCAGGGAAAAATGATGAGAAGCAGGGAAAAATGATGAGAAGCAGGGAAAAATGATGAGAAGCAGGGAAAAATGATGAGAGGCAGGGAAAAATGATGAGAAGCGGGAAAAAATGATGAGAAGCAGGGGAAAATGATGAGAAGCAGGGAGGGAAATGAGGGGCAGCAGCGGGGGAAATCAGGGGAGGTGGGGGGGGGGGAATGAGGGGAAGCAGGAGGGCACAAACAAGGACAGTGGGGAGGAAAATGAGGTGAAGCAGGGAGAGAAATGAGTGGCAGCAGTGGGGGAAATGAGGGGAAGCACAGGAGGAAATGAGGGGAAGCAGGGGGGAAAATGAGGGGAAGAAAGGGGGTAAAGTATATGAGGGGAAGCAAGGGAGGAAAGGCGAGACAGAGGAAAGGGGGAAGTGCGGAAGAAAGGAAGGGTGCAAGTGAGGAGATTGGACGATGATCAGGAGCATTGGAGAGGGGGTGAGGGATTCGGGGGTGCAGCCTGTTTTCCTGCATCGCCTTAGATCTCACACGTGGCATGTGTGGTCCTCCCCTCCTGTTGCTAGATGGTACCCGTCGGGGGAAAAGTCGCACGCTAGCAGCTGCAAGGGAGGGTGGGACAGGGAGCACAGGGAGTGAATAAGGGTCAATGCGTGCTTCCCTGCATCGCCTCAGATCTCACATGCGGCATGAGTGGTCCTCCACTCCTGTGGCTAGTGTGGTATATGTTGGGGGAGAATTCGCATACAGGAGCTGAAAAGGGAGGAGAAGGGAGGGCAGGGGGACCACAGCATGAGGGATAGACGGGGGGAAGGGGGGACAAGGGAAGACAGAAAGGCCGGGGAGAACAGGGAATGAGGGATAGAACCAAACAGGGAGGGAGGGAGGGAGTGGGGAGTGCGTGTAGGGGTGCGAGTGGATTGGCAGCAGTGAGCCTGCCCCTATCCCACTCCTAGTCCTAGACCTACCCCCCATTCCTGCACCTGTCGTACCTGTCAGCACCAGCCGTGGCAAGGTTGGGGCCGGAGGCGGGGAGAGAGGAGAGCGCGTGGGGGTGCTAGGCCACACATGTGGCACGCTCTGAGTGGCCGCGCAGTGCACCCGCCGCCCGCACAGCTGGCTGCGACCAGAGGCGGCAGGCGCCGCTCCACCCCGAGGTGGCGATAAGAGATGCGTCGGGGGAGAGAGCACAGGAAGAAATGGGGCGCTCATCGCCTATCTTTGATACCTGTAGGCGGGGGGGTGGCGTGGGTGTTGCGGGGGTGTGGGGTGGGGTGGGGTGGGGTGGGTTGGGGTGGGGCGCTCGTCGCCTATCTCTAATACCAGCGAGTGTGTGGTGGGTGGGGCAGCGAGTATGAGGGTAAGAAGCTGGCAGCGAGCACAGCTGGCAGCGACCAGAGGCGGCAGGCGCCGCTCCACCCTGACGTGGCAACAAGAGAGGCGTCGGGGGAGAGGGAACAGGCGAGATGGGGCGCGCGTCGCTTATCTCTGATACCACCCAGTACCGCTCTCAACCCACATGCATGCTCATCCCCTGCACCATGCCAATCAACTCCTTCGCCTCCGCTCTTCGTCCTCATTGGGATCCTTCACCTGAATTATCATTCCCTGCACCGCTTGGTACAGCTCTCAACCGACCTGCATGCTCATCCCTTGCACCGCGCCATCAACTCCTTCGCCTCCGCCTCCTCGTTCTCATCGGGATCCTCGCGCCGCCGCTTCGCACGCCGAATCCCTTAACCCTGCCCGGGGCAGCGAAAACACCGCAATCTC
Source organism: Closterium sp. Naga37s-1 (assembly GCA_947471745.1). Lineage (NCBI taxonomy): Eukaryota > Viridiplantae > Streptophyta > Zygnematophyceae > Desmidiales > Closteriaceae > Closterium > Closterium sp. Naga37s-1. The sequence goes on along the minus strand of CANJKZ010000206.1, from coordinate 31,392 downwards.
CTGCAGCGCCAGCAGCAGCTCCTTGCTCCCCTTGGTATAAATCAACTCCGCTTGAGGTACATCCTCCGCTTCGAGAACCTCCGCGCCGCCTTCCCTGCTTTGTCCGCATTTGCCGCTCGATCGCCTCGTAAAGCCCGTCGAGCCGCCCCTCGGCGTCTAGCTTAGCCATGAACGACCTAAGTCGGTCGCGCCGCTCCATTTCGCGCTCGCCTAAGAGCGTGATTGGCTCGCCGATCGCGCGGAGCTGCAACCGCACCGCCGTGTCGCTAGTAGGCACGCGAGCGCGCGAGCGCGGCGCTCATTTCCTCAACTCTCCAATGCTTCCTCAACAAGCGTGTTTCCCGTATGTCCCCTTTGGACTTGCACGTTCCTACACACCCCTCCGCTGTGTTGTTGACAGCTCCTGAGATAATCGCGTCGCCAGTATTCTGAGGTGAGCCTCGTGTCGAACACGTTTCCTTTGTCGCATCGATTTACCGATTTGAGTCTGAGTGGGTGTTGGTAGCTCGTGCGGCGATGTTTTACTACTCTCCGTTAGTAGAGGCGAGTCGAGTCAGTGGTGAGGAGGAGACTTCGGCCACACTTTCTGTGCTCTTCGTAAGGGCGTGTAAAATTGTAATGACCAAACGATATGGTCGCTCATATGGGCGCTTCTAGCGGTTGCGAGGTATTTAGGGTTACGCCAATTCGAGTATTCACCCCGAATTGGCAGAATTGCTAAGGTATTTTCCGCATATAAATGTATGAATCTCATTTTGGGGAATTCCAATACTGACGGGGAGAAAACATTTTTGCGTGCCTAAACCCGCTGCTTTGTTAAACACCCTTGTCTAGGCTTCAGATTCCACGTATTCCATACCCAGTTCGAATGCTTTAAAGGAAATCAAAACTTTCGCTTTTCATTTAGGGGATGGTCTGGGGTGGGTGCCCCATAAGCTGACGAATCTTGTGGCGGGGTTCGCTTTCGCGTTACAGATTTCGCACTCGCCTGAAACGAGCATACGATCGACCATTTGGTTTCGGCGTTACAATTTTACACGCCCTAAGAGTGTGAAAGCTTCTGATTGGATAAAGTATCTGTTCATGCGACTCAATTTTCGCACAGGGTCAGTGGGTATCGCTGGTTTGGTGTGAGCGAAATGCAAACGTGCTCGCGGAGGAACATAATCCTCGCCAGAGCCACACAACCGAAATAGGTTTCGCACACCCTCACCTACTGCCTATTTCAAATCCACAGAACTTGAAAATTTACCATGCTGACCCCGGGCTTTAAGCTGCAGGACTAGTTAGAACGTAGGCGGGCAAGCTGCTGGTCTAGGTACGAATGTAGGCCCTGTTCGACAGGCAGGCACCTCCTTGGAGAGCTAGGGTTAGGCTAGAGCTAAGAGGAGTTTTCGAAGTAACTTCCCCTAGGCTACCCCCCTACCCACGAAATCGGAAGCAGCGCCTCCCGAGGTCAGAAGGAGGGGGTCGTCATGGCGATGTTGCAACCCCTCCTTCCACTATCTTCATCGTGGGCAGGGTCTAAATTTTTGTATTGGGATGGCATGGGAACCTGGGTAACTCAAGGGAATAAAAATTATTGGAGAAGTGGAGAAGTGAGAGTCGTGCGTGGCTGGTGGCTGGTTTGGTTGTGGGAGGAAGAGACTTTTTCAGGGCAGAGATGGGAGAGGCGAGAGCACAGGCACTGGTGGAAAAACTTTAGTAGGGTATGGGGTGGGTATTCCCTCCCGTATGGAACCCTAGCCTAGCCCTTGGCCAACCTCCATTCTGGGGATTGGAGGGCTGGGCTAGAGCTAGGCTAAAGTCTGTGTGGGAGAGAAGGGGCTGGGAGCTTTCGGGGGGGATGAACTTGAAGGGTTAACGTCGCGTTCGACAGGCTAACCCTTAACCCTTCAGGTTCCAGGGCGTTAAAGCCCAGTGACACCAGATTGCGGGCTGACCGTGAAAACAAAACCTATGTGGAAACAGCCGCGATGATTCCGCAGAAGGGCTTGCCTGCCTGTCGAACACCCCCGTAGGTACAGCTGGTGAATTGGATGAGGAGTGTGCCAAATCGGTTGGGACTGAACATCGGCAGGTTGGTGGCCTGCTAGAGTATCTCCTCGAAAAGTTTCGTGGGAAGACCAATCAATATCGTGGGCAGGAGTGAAATCTGGTGGTGCGGGAGATTGAGAAATTGGTCGAGGCTTCGTGGCAACATCCGCCCAGCAAATTGAGGGATGAGACATTTCGACGAGAAGTTACTCGGAAGGTCTATTCCCGTACATGCGGAGGCATTAACGCCTACAGAACAGCGCCAAGGTTTCTGTTTCAAGTTTTAACGGTTTATTCAAAATAGCATGAATTTCAGCCTGATTTGACGGCCCCCAACTGGAATGTCAGAGATGACAACATAACTTCTATACCGATGAAACCTGATCCAAACAGGCCCTCTGGAAGAGGAATCTCCAGCGGCGGTACTTTCGCCTTCCACATCGCACCAGCCCTATCAGCAAGAAGCAGGGTGTGTCACGATACGTTATGTACGGTTCGTTTAGTTTCTGTGCGTTTAAAGGTTAGAGTAGAACGTTAAAACGGTTAGTATGGCTGTCAGTAGCGCACCCCAGCTTTTCTCGTCACCAGCACACTAGTCAGACAGTGCTTGCCTAGGTTTGTCCGCTGCAGTCTAGTCTGTCAAATACCTTGAGATGTTCGCCGTCACACTTCAAACCGCAGCGGCACAATCGAAGACACGGAGGTGGCCTCGGTACAGTATCTGAAAGCAATCTAGGGCGGCGAACAGGAACGGTCACGTGCTCGGTGATTGTATTGGATTCTTGCGATGGTGATTGCAGTTATGGCGACCGTTGTCACAGGACGCGTCGGAATGCGTCAACGTCAGACTCACTGCAACGGATATCGTCAGCTTTCGACGTGTCGCCAATTCTCCACTATCTCACGGCGATCAGCATCCGAGAGCTTTTTGGGGATTCTCACCGGCGGTCCCATGCCTCCCTGTCGCTCCGCCGTCTCACAGCGATCAGCGATCAGCAGCGCGCAACCAGCGTGCACGTTACTACCCACGCCACGACGTGTCGCTCTCATCAGTGTCACTGCGACCCACCGCCGGCGGAACAACATTCGTTGTCATTCCGCCATCGCACTGCGACAGCCCACCTTGCGCGGTGCTGCTGCTCACGGTTCACGGACCATGTGTAGGAGACGCCTTTTGAGTCATGAAACGACTAAAAAAACTAAGGAGTAGCTCCGTGAGTCTTATTTGAAGTGAGCTCGTGGACCAACCAAGCAGTAGTACTACGCGTGAGTCACAGGTCACTGGTCATTCTCAGAAAAAGGAACAGCTTAAACCCTCACACCTCGCGCGAGTCACGCACATGGGGTACTGGAAGGGGTGAGATCTGGGAGACGGGGGCTGCAGGAGCAGCCGGCTGGGCTGGGTGTGGCAGACGATTTGAGCGCAGGTGCTGCTAGCATCCCTGATCCTTCTGCCGGTAATGGTACTAGTGGTGGTGGTGGCAGCAGCGCCACTGCTGGAGACAGTGTCAGTCCCCCCGGTAGCCTTACTGGAGCTGGTAACGCCACAGCTCCCATCAGCAGCAGCAGCATAACGCCCGGGGGGAACAGCAGTTCTGCTGGTAACGCCACTGCTGCTGGCAACTTGACCGGAGGCGGTAACTTCACTGGGGTTGCTGGCAATGGCACGGAGGGGGGTGCAGTGCGGTACTTCACGGTGGGGCAGGAGGCGTTCGTGTGGGGGTCTCCTCTGGTCACCTTCTTCCGCCAGCAAGCCACCCGCGCTGCCCTCAACGCCTTCTCCTACGCCAACACCACCGCCGTTGTCGGCACCACCAGTGAGTTGCACTCTCCTTCTCATGCACGTTGAGTATTGCTCTTGATGCCAACACCGCTGTCGTCGGCACCACCAGTAAGTCATGCTTGGTATTAGGTGCATCCTTCTAATGCATTCTTCTGACTCACACTGATGATTGTTCTTCTCCTTCGCCAACTCGTTCCCTCCCCGCCATCCACCTTAAAGCCTTCCTCGCTTCTTTTGACACCACTCTCATCATCTTTCCCCACATCAAATCCCCCAAGACGTGGCTCGCCCCAATGTGGACACCGTGTATGGAGGAGGCAGAAGCACGTTTCCCCGTCTCGCCCCCCTCTCCTTTCCCCCCCTTACCACCCATCCGTGGCTCTCCCCAATGTGGACACGGTGTATGGGGGAGGCTGAAACACATTCACCCTTCTCGGTCTCTCCTTGCTCCCCCCACTTCCCCTTTCTTTCAGACGTGGCGCTCCCCAATGTGGACACGGTGTATGGGGGAGCCTTCCTCTACCTGCGAGACCAGCCCATAGTGTTGAAGACCCCCTACATGGGCCAGGGGCGTTACTACAGGTGAGGATCGCTCTAACAGGGTTTTTTGGTGCTGCACTACTGTTGAGGCGTCTCAAGAGCCTTCCTTTACCTGCGAATCGCCTACGTGGGCCAAGGCTGCTACTACAGGTAAGCGGCGCAGTCATAGGTTGTGTTGGCCGCTGCAACAGGTGAGGGCCGTTACTACAGGCGATGAGCGTGCAAATACAGAGTAACAACTCAATTTCGTTATTCCATTCGAGCTTTCGCTCGAATACTAAAATCCTTACAGGCTTAATAAACTAGTCGCTTCCAATTCCTTTCTCCCCTCCTCCCTTGTGTTGGCAGCGTCGGATTCTTCCAGGCCTTCCAGCTACTCGGATTTCAGTGCGAATGGTCCAACCCACAGAGTGTCCTTGTATTGATTCAGGCAGGCAGGTTACAAGCATGCGAAATACTTTTGAAATGTTCGCATGTGTATCTAGACCTATTATCTAGACAATACGTCGGGTACACATGCAAACATTTCAACTAGTGTGAACGGCCCAACCCACTCACTCTCGTCCAACCCCGTCCTTCCTCCATTCCTCGAATTGGCAGCGCCGGCTTCTTCCAGGTCTACTACTCGGCATTCAGTGTGATGTGAACGGCAGCCGAGCCAACGGGCCAGGCCCCAACACGTTCACTCTAGTCGGGCCCAACTGGGCCGGGGAGCTGCCTGGTGACCTAGCGCCCACTGTCATACGGGTGAGAATTTCACTACCTGAGTACACATTTCTTTCACGCATGTTTCCAACACGCTCACGGCCGGATTGGGCAGAGGAGCCACTGGAGGACCTAGCACCCACCACAGTCATACGGGTGAGAAGACTTTTGCTACCTAGGTTCATAAGGTTGCTCCAACCTTGCAAATGAGACGTGCACAGTGCCTCGGCAGTGATTCTATTCTGCTAGTGCGTTTGGTCGTATGATGGCCAACCAAATGATGGTGCACACTGCCTATTCGCTTCCTTTTTCCCTGTGTCCCTTTGTCGCTCAGCTTTTGTTTTTTCTCCGTTTCCCTTCCCCATCTTCCCCACTCTTTCCTCCACACCCCTTCCGTCCGTCCCCCACCAATGGCGTGCTTTTGCTACTGCGGATGGTGGTGCAAATCTTCCCGCATCTCTTCCCCACCCTTCTCTCCTTCCCCACTATTCCTTCCCTCCCCCTTCCCTTCCATCTCCCGACCACAGTCACCCACCAACGATGCACTCCTGCTGATGCGAGTGGTCGTGTCTGCAAACGTCACCAACGACATAGCTACAGTGCTCGACCCTCCCCAATCCGCCCCTCCCCAATCCGCCCCTCCCCAATTCGCCCTTCCCCAGCTCCAACCTCTCCGAGGCCCTCCAGGTGAGCAGTGGTCCACTGGGTGTCCTGGTTGCAGTTTTGCTGCTTCAGTAGAGTCTAGAAGCACTAGGGGCCAACCTGTTCCGCCCCTCCCCAGCTCCAACCTCTTCAAGGTCCTCCCTTTGAGCAGCACCCGCCCTTCTGAGCCGATCCGCAGTTTTGAGCAGTGCGCTGCAGGCGAGCAGCAGCCGCCGCCCTTGTGCCTTCTATTAGCTTTGAGTCGTGCCCTGCAAGCGAGCACTGGCTTCCCAAGTCACAATTCCCCGAGCCACAGTTGGGATTCCCTTTGCACTGTCAATCAATCCCCACTTCCCCTCACAGGCCCTGCAGTCTGCAGGCCACTATAAGCCACTCCAAGCTACTCCATTCCACTCCACTCCACTCCACTCGAATTTAATCCATTCGAATCCAATCCATTCCATTCCACTCCACTCCACTCCACTCCACTCCACTCCACTCCACTCGAATTTAATCCATTCGAATCCAATCCATTCCATTCCATTCCACTCCACTCCACTCCACTCCACTCCACTCCACTCGAATTTAATCCATTCGAATCCAATCCATTCCATTCCACTCCACTCCACTCCACTCTACTCCACTCCACTCCACTCCACTCCACTCCACTCCACTCCACTCCACTTCACTCCACTGCACGGCCCTGCGGTGAGCATCTCGCGGTTATTACTGCGTATGGACTGTACTGGTCGGGCCAATTGAAATCGGTGGGGACCACACCCACTGCGAGTACGTATGTCAGTCGCCGCTCCGAGCTGTTGTAACTGTGACTTTTACTGTTGTTCGCATCATCATGCGACGGTAACAGCCCTGTTGAATTCGGTCCACCCCCCCCCCCCCCCCCCCCCCCCTGCCCCAGTGTTATGCGCCCCTCCCGCGCCAGTCCCCGTGCCAGCTCCCCCCGCGCCGGTCCCCCCCGCGCCGGTCACCCCCACGTCTGCTTCCCCCGCGCCGGTTCCCTTCGCGCCGGTCCCCCCCCCGGCGGTGCCCCCCAGGAGCGGCCCCATAACGGGGTCGTCCTGGCGGCGGTCGAGCGGAACGAGCGGGGAGGCGCAGAAGGTGTCGACGAAGGAGAGCGCGCGGTAGGTTGAGCGAAGGACTTGCGTGCGCGCGGGGGAGAGGCGGAAGAGGAGGAGGAGGGGGAGGACGGAGAGGACGAGCGGGAGGCAGAGAGGAAGGCGCGCGAAGTGCGGATCGCGGGAGGAAAAAAATGGGGAGTTGGCGGCGGAACGGGGACGATGCGGAGCAGTCAGGATGTTAGCGGAAGCACAAGCATGGCTATGCGGAACCCTGATCACACCCAATTTCTTCCTATCCTAACTGCGTTTCCCTGCGCCGTCCCGTGCACTCTCCAACGCTTCGCCGCTAGCTTACCGCGTAGTCTAAAGTCGCTACTCGTCTTTCCGCAAACGCCATGCTGTCCGCCCAGCGCAGGAGCCTTTTGTTCGACTATGCCTGTCCCTAACACTGCCACTGCTGCTGCTGCTGCTGCTGCTGCTGCCGTCGCGACTCGAAACCCTAGCGCTTCTCTGATTGATTTGTGAACGGCGAAATTGATACACATTTCGACTTTATTACCGTTATCCCGAATTTCTATAGTGAATCGCCGACAACGTGCGACACCGTTGACTAGCTTTGCGAAAACAGTTCAAATCGGTTCGCGATGCATCACGAATTGCGAAATGTCAGGCTGCGATTGTTCCCCGCTCGTCTTTTGTATTCTTGAGTGGAATGACAGGGTAACCTCTTGTCAGATACCACAAGGAGCCAGGAAGACCATTGTGAAACACGATGATGACTAGCTTTGACTTGCCGAAGAGGAAGGGCTGGAGCGCGTTGACCACGCCTGTAAGCCAACGCCGTGTCATTGATGATTCAGCTTTTGCTGACGCGTACAATTTTCCTCGCTGTCGCTCGCAGAGCGTGAGGGTGTGAAATCTCGTGTACCACGGTGAACGAGGCGCGAATCTACCTTTCCACATGCCTTCACCCCCATCCTTCTTGGAAATTGGATTGTATAAACTTCAACAACTCCCCAGCACAACGCCCAAGTTCCTATGAATCCTTTCCAGTCGCTGGGTACTTCTAGCTCATCGCCTACCAGATATCTCGCCAATCAAGACTGCCATTAGCATTTTAAATTTATAGTATTAATAGGCGCTTCAAATATTATATTGGCTGGGTGCTTACATGCATATGGCTGGGTGCTTACATGCATATGGCTGGGTGCTTACATGCATATGGCTGGGTGCTTACATGCATATGGCTGGGTGTTTACATGCATATGGCTGGGTGCTTACATGCATATGGCTGGGTGCTTACATGCATATGGCTGGGTGCTTACATGCATATGGCTGGGTGCTTACATTGCATATGGCTGGGTGCTTACATGCATATGGCTGGGTGCTTACATGCATATGGCTGGGTGCTTACATGCATTGGCTGGGTGCTTACATGCATATGGCTGGGTGCTTACATGCATATGGCTGGGTGCTTACATGCATATGGCTGGGTGCTTACATGCATATGGCTGGGTGCTTACATGCATATGGCTGGGTGCTTACATGCATATGGCTGGGTGCTTACATGCATATGGCTGGGTGCTTACATGCATATGGCTGGGTGCTTACATGCATATGGCTGGGTGCTTACATGCATATGGCTGGGTGCTTACATGCATATGGCTGGGTGCTTACATGCATATGGCTGGGTGCTTACATGCATATGGCTGGGTGCTTACATGCATATGGCTGGGTGCTTACATGCATATGGCTGGGTGCTTACATGCATATGGCTGGGTGCTTACATGCATATGGCTGGGTGCTTACATGCATATGGCTGGGTGCTTACATGCATATGGCTGGGTGCTTACATGCATATGGCTGGGTGCTTACATGCATATGCTGGGTACATGCTATGGAGGTGCATTACATGCATATGGCTGGGTGCTTACATGCATATGGCTGGGTGCTTACATGCATATGGCTGGGTGCTTACATGCATATGGCTGGGTGCTTACATGCATATGGCTGGGTGCTTACATGCATATGGCTGGGTGCTTACATGCATATGGCTGGGTGCTTACATGCATATGGCTGGGTGCTTACATGCATATGGCTGGGTGCTTACATGCATATGGCTGGGTGCTTACATGCATATGGCTGGGTGCTTACATGCATATGGCTGGGTGCTTACATGCATATGGCTGGGTGCTTACATGCATATGGCTGGGTGCTTACATGCATATGGCTGGGTGCTTACATGCATATGGCTGGGTGCTTACATGCATATGGCTGGGTGCTTACATGCATATGGCTGGGTGCTTACATGCATATGGCTGGGTGCTTACATGCATATGGCTGGGTGATTACATGCATATGGCTGGGTGCTTACATGCATATGGTGCTATATGGCTGGTGCTTACATGCATATGGCTGGGTGCTTACATGCATATGGCTGGGTGATTACATGCATATGGCTGGGTGGCTTACATGCATATGGCTGGGTGCTTACATGCATATGGCTGGGTGATTACATGCATATGGCTGGGTGCTTACATGCATATGGCTGGGTGCTTACATGCATATGGCTGGGTGCTTACATGCATATCATATGGCTGGGTGATTACATGGATATGGCTGGGTGCTTACATGCATATGGCTGGGTGCTTACATGCATATGGCTGGGTGCTTACATGCATATGGCTGGGTGCTTACATGCATATGGCTGGGTGCTTACATGCATATGGCTGGGTGCTTACATGCATATGGCTGGGTGCTTACATGCATATGGCTGGGTGCTTACATGCATATGGCTGGGTGATTACATGCATATGGCTGGGTGATTACATGCATATGGCTGGGTGCTTACATGCATATGGCTGGGTGCTTACATGCATATGGCTGGGTGATTACATGCATATGGCTGGGTGATTACATGCATATGGCTGGGTGCTTACATGCATATGGCTGGGTGCTTACATGCATATGGCTGGGTGCTTACATGCATATGGCTGGGTGCTTACATGCATATGGCTGGGTGCTTACATGCATATGGCTGGGTGCTTACATGCATATGGCTGGGTGCTTACATGCATATGGCTGGGTGCTTACATGCATATGGCTGGGTGATTACATGCATATGGCTGGGTGATTACATGCATATGGCTGGGTGCTTACATGCATATGGCTGGGTGCTTACATGCATATGGCTGGGTGCTTACATGCATATGGCTGGGTGATTACATGCATATGGCTGGGTGCTTACATGCATATGGCTGGGTGCTTACATGCATATGGCTGGGTGCTTACATGCATATGGCTGGGTGCTTACATGCATATGGCTGGGTGCTTACATGCATATGGCTGGGTGATTACATGCATATGGCTGGGTGCTTACATGCATATGGCTGGGTGCTTACATGCATATGGCTGGGTGCTTACATGCATATGGCTGGGTGCTTACATGCATATGGCTGGGTGCTTACATGCATATGGCTGGGTGCTTACATGCATATGGCTGGGTGCTTACATGCATATGGCTGGGTGATTACATGCATATGGCTGGGTGATTACATGCATATGGCTGGGTGCTTACATGCATATGGCTGGGTGCTTACATGCATATGGCTGGGTGATTACATGCATATGGCTGGGTGCTTACATGCATATGGCTGGGTGCTTACATGCATATGGCTGGGTGCTTACATGCATATGGCTGGGTGCTTACATGCATATGGCTGGGTGCTTACATGCATATGGCTGGGTGCTTACATGCATATGGCTGGGTGCTTACATGCATATGGCTGGGTGCTTACATGCATATGGCTGGGTGCTTACATGCATATGGCTGGGTGATTACATGCATATGGCTGGGTGCTTACATGCATATGGCTGGGTGCTTACATGCATATGGCTGGGTGATTACATGCATATGGCTGGGTGCTTACATGCATATGGCTGGGTGCTTACATGCATATGGCTGGGTGCTTACATGCATATGGCTGGGTGCTTACATGCATATGGCTGGGTGATTACATGCATATGGCTGGGTGCTTACATGCATATGGCTGGGTGCTTACATGCATATGGCTGGGTGCTTACATGCATATGGCTGGGTGCTTACATGCATATGGCTGGGTGCTTACATGCATATGGCTGGGTGCTTACATGCATATGGCTGGGTGATTACATGCATATGGCTGGGTGCTTACATGCATATGGCTGGGTGATTACATGCATATGGCTGGGTGCTTACATGCATATGGCTGGGTGCTTACATGCATATGGCTGGGTGCTTACATGCATATGGCTGGGTGCTTACATGCATATGGCTGGGTGCTTACATGCATATGGCTGGGTGCTTACATGCATATGGCTGGGTGCTTACATGCATATGGCTGGGTGCTTACATGCATATGGCTGGGTGATTACATGCATATGGCTGGGTGCTTACATGCATATGGCTGGGTGATTACATGCATATGGCTGGGTGCTTACATGCATATGGCTGGGTGCTTACATGCATATGGCTGGGTGCTTACATGCATATGGCTGGGTGCTTACATGCATATGGCTGGGTGCTTACATGCATATGGCTGGGTGCTTACATGCATATGGCTGGGTGCTTACATGCATATGGCTGGGTGCTTACATGCATATGGCTGGGTGCTTACATGCATATGGCTGGGTGCTTACATGCATATGGCTGGGTGCTTACATGCATATGGCTGGGTGATTACATGCATATGGCTGGGTGCTTGCATGCATATGGCTGGGTGATTACATGCATATGGCTGGGTGCTTACATGCATATGGCTGGGTGCTTACATGCATATGGCTGGGTGCTTACATGCATATGGCTGGGTGCTTACATGCATATGGCTGGGTGCTTACATGCATATGGCTGGGTGCTTACATGCATATGGCTGGGTGCTTACATGCATATGGCTGGGTGCTTACATGCATATGGCTGGGTGCTTACATGCATATGGCTGGGTGATTACATGCATATGGCTGGGTGCTTACATGCATATGGCTGGGTGCTTACATGCATATGGCTGGGTGCTTACATGCATATGGCTGGGTGCTTACATGCATATGGCTGGGTGATTACATGCATATGGCTGGGTGCTTACATGCATATGGCTGGGTGATTACATGCCTATGGCTGGGTGCTTACATGCATATGGCTGGGTGCTTACATGCATATGGCTGAGTGTTTCCGTGCATATAGCCGAATGTATGCATGCACATGGATGAATTATGCATGCACATAACCGGGTGTGTGCATGCTGATTATAACACTTACCTCCCTTGTAACATTCACAATTGTCACGACTCGATGCTTGGCATATATATCCGGTCATTTTTCTAGGCACGAATCTGACACAATCACACCGCCACCCTTTCAACCCATGTGCCATCCACATTTCAACCACATATTACATCCCATTCACATGGCATTCACAGGCCATCCACGTGCCGTGCCATCCACATTCCATTCACGTGCCTTCCACATGCCATCCACATGCCATCCACATGCCGTCCACATGCCATCCAAATGACATCCACATGCCATCCGCCCACCATTGCAGTGGCATCAAAGGAAACTATCTCACGGGCTCCCTGCCGGCCACCCTTGGCGCACTCAACCTCGATGAACTGTAAGAAACTATCTCAGTGCTCATGCTTGAAGTGACTTTCAAGCCGGCTCAAAACTGAAGTGTAAGAAACTATCTTAACGCTCATGCTACAAGGGAGTCGCCTAAGGGAGTCATCTAACCAAAGCATGAAGCACTCTGTAAGAAACGGACCTCACATTTGTGCATACGTTGCCAACCTGCTCCGGTCATACGTACCGCACACCTACATGGCTTGCTCTCTAGTGCTGACCATGTGTATCTCTGGAGTTACTTTTGCTCTCATTGCTCTGCCATTGCTGCCAGCATCAGACCAACCAGACCAAGCATGCCGGAACCATATATTTACTCAGGATTTATGTTGCTCTGCTCAACCCTGGTGCACAAGAATGGTGTCTAGGGGTATTCTGAATATACAGCTGCTCTGAACCTGACCCATCTCACTCCATCTAAGTCCATTTATATCTAATCACACCCTGCATGCCCTACCAGGGAGTATGACTTCACAGTGCAATGTCCCAGCGGCACTGACTGTGTGGTGCAGCAGTCGCTCGAGAGCCAGTTCTGCATCGCCTGCTATTCCTTCTGCCAGTCCTGCGTCTCCCCGCCTGCAGGTGAGCTGTATTTTTTATCTGAGATTGTTTTGAAATGACCCACAGCAGTCTTCCTTTCACGGAGCCAGTTCTGCATCGCCTGCCAGTCCTTCTGCCAGTCCTGTATCTCCCCACCTGCACGTGAGCTGGCTTGCTGCCACTTCTACTTCGTAACGCCTATTGAACTTCCTGTTTCATGCAAAACTGATCAGCCCAGATTAGCTATCTTCAACCTGGGCAAAGCTAGTATATGCTTAACAATACATTTAACTGCAAGTGCTACAGCTACACTACATGGATCGAATAGCCTTATGTTGAAACTTCGTGTTTCAAAACTGCATCCCCATGCTTGAGAAGGTTGTTTAATGGGAATTTCCCCCTCTTCTTGTGCTTTTTGTGCGCAGCGCCATCTTTTGCAGCTCCATCTGAGGCTCTCCCATCTGAAGCTCTTCCTTCCGAAGCTCTTCCATCCGAAGCTCTTCCTTCCGAAGCTCTTCCTTCCGAAGCTCTTCCATCCACATCCCCCCCGTCCGAATCCTCGCCGGTCAACGATCATGAGCCTCCATACATGCCCCCCTACATTGCACCTCCTTCCCTGTCCCCTCCCTCCATTCCTTCTCTCGGCAATGGGACCTCTAACACTGCCGACTCCACATCCTCGGGAACTAGTACCAGCAGCAGCACCACCAACATCATCGACAACAGTGTGCAGAGCTCCTCCAATGCCAACAGCACAGCCTCTTCTTCCTCCTCTGGCATGTCCACTGGAGCAATCGTGGGGATTGTGGCGGGGGTGATTCTGGTGGTCATTGGCGCCGTTGCAGTCGTGTTCATCATTATTCAGTGTTGCAAGAAGACGAAAGGTGAGCTCATTAGTGAACAGCAACTTGGAACATCTTGAAACCATTTTTTTCCCCTAAGTTTCAAGCACCCTTTCTCCCCCTTCCTGCTTCCCCTTGTTTGATTCCTCACTTTCCGTAACCCCAATTTCTCTCTCCTTTCCCCTAATTCGCAATCCGAAACAATAAAGTTATGTATGAATGTACAATCACGACAGTTGTTGCCTTATTCTGTCAAAGCAACAAGCCCCCTTCAATCCTTTGTGCTTTGGTCCGTCAATCTGCTTCTTTCCTTCAAGTTCGTATGTAAATACATCCATTCGCCTTGCCTTCTTTTCGTGCCCTTTTACAGACATTGAGGTGGAATATCCTTCATCTGCAGCAGCAACAGGCTATCCAGCCATGGGGTCATACACAGCTGGAGACCAGTACAAGCCTGCTCAGGCCGCCAATGTTGGTTACCAGCCAGGTGTTGCTGATAAGGTGTAGACTAAGTTCGCATGTGGTGGACTTACATGCTTCCTACTCCTCGATTTACCTCAACAATTAATCATCAAATGCGCTGCATGCATGATGCATTGCAGCTAGATGGTAAGTGGCCCACGCAAGATATTGTTAAAGATGCTGGGGAATGCATAGGTTGGCCATCCAGCCCAAGGGGTACGCATAATACATGATGCAGGATTCTACAGCTTGTCAGTCCCTTGGTGTTGGTTGGACGGCTCGCTTCCGTGCTGATCTGCTTTGTGGCTGGACATTGGATGCTTAGTTTTTGTTGTTTGCTTCTGCATAGGAATTTTTGTTGTTTCAAGGCCAAGGAATTTTGAGAACAACTATGGATACAGGTAAGAATAGTGCAACGAATAAGGGCAGATGGCTTTGAGATGGGGTTTCTGAGGAGCTGGAGAGACATCTTGGCTGTGCAGCCTGTTTTGAGAAAGGGGGCACCAGGGGAGAAAGGAGTGGCGTGAAAGTATGCAGGGATCAGATAATCAATCGCAGGAAAAGCAGAGGGAGAAAAGGGTAGTAAGGAGAAGAAGGTTTGAGAACAGGAGGCTCGATATAAGAGTGGAAACAATGAGCACTTCAGGCTATGTGGACCAGGCTTTCTCACGCACCAGCAAGGCCACCCCCATGGCTCATGTGCACCGGTGGGTGCTTGAAAAGGGGGCAGAAATAGGAAACTAAGCAAGCCCACCCCCTTTTTTCAGGTGCCTCAAAGCCATGGGTCATCATCCATCGTGGAAGGAAGGGCCAAAGAAAAACGATTCGGCAGAAGTAGAAAAAGTGTGAAAGTTTCGATCGCACAAACCGTTCCACTGATCTCATGGGGCTTTGAGACATGCATATCAGACCATTCACATGCTTTGCTGGACGTGCTAAGATAGAAGCCAGTCATCCTCTCACTTCATAGCGTCATTCTATTTCTCCATGTGCTGGTTTTCTCACCACAGCTATGGTGTGCTGCTATGGGAGGTTATGAGTGCAGTGAGTGGGGCAGTTATGAGTGCAGTGAGAGGGACAGCTGTGGGTTCCGTTTCCCTCGTTCCTCCCTTTTTTTTGTTCGTCCTCCCAACCCCTTGTTGACGATAAAAGGCCCCACCCCTCTCGTTTGGGCGAAGTCGACTTGTGTGATCGGCTAGGCTTGCATCACGCGTCACCATGTGAGCACCATGTGAGCACCATGGGCCCCTGCGTGTGCTGCCGTGGCCTCACAGGGTAACCCACCAGGTGTACGGGTACCATAGCGCTGTTCATTGCCTGCCGTCACCCCACCCCACACCACCCCACCCCATCCCACCCCACCCCACCTCACTCCACCCCAATTCACCCCACCCCACCTCACCCCACCCCACTCCACCCCACCCCACCCCACCCCCCACCTCACCCCACCCCACCCCACCCCACCCCACCCCACCCCACCCCACCCCACCCCACCCCCCCCCCCACCCCACGGCACACGGCACCAGGTGTACGGGTTCTACGACGAGTGCCAGCGCAAGTACGGCAACGCCAACGCGTGGCGCTACTGCACCGACGTCTTTGACTTCCTCGGCATCTCCGCCATCATCGACGGCCGCGTGCGTTGCCTTCCATGCCATCCACCCTCCCACCCACCCGCTCGTGGTGACGGGGGAGCATATGTGCCTTCCAATGCACTCTCTTGTGCTCCCTCCCCTGCATGCATCCCACCCTCCGATGCACCCTTGCATGATCTCTTGGATGCGCTATCTCATGTGCTGCATTCCACTCCTCTGCATTCCACTTCTCCTCGCCTCTTTTTATAGTCTTGCATGTTGTACTGCCACTGTTCATGTCACGAGCGTCCACCATTCCCCCCGTCTACACTCCACCGGTCATCAGGTGCTGTGTGTGCATGGGGGCCTCTCACCAGACGTCCGAACACTGGACCAGGTGCCTCTGCTGCCCTCTGCTGCCCTGCTCCCGGCCCTCCTGCTGCCTGTGTCGTTCCGCCACTCCTCTCGCTTCTCTTGTCCCATGCCTCACTTTCCTCTCCTCGTCCCCCCCTTGCTGCATCTCATGCGCAATCGTCCGTGCCTGTCTGTGCCTGTCTGTGCCTCTGCGTGCCTGTGTGTGCCTGTGTGTGCCTCTGTGTGCCTGTGTGTCTGTGTGCCCCTGTGTGTTGTGCTCAGATCCGGGTGGTGGAGCGACAGTGCGAGATTCCACACGAGGGCCCCTTCTGCGGTAACCTGCCACCTTCATTGCTCCCTGCTCCCTGCTCCCTGCTCCCTGCTCCCACCTCTATGTCCACCCCTCTCTAGTGGCAGACTCTCTGTGCCATAAATTTTAAATTCCTTCTTCGCCCTTGCTTTGAACTTTGACTGCCAGCACTGGCCATGCCTCACGTAGGTGGTGCTTTTGAAGTTTTTGCTCCCTCACACACTTTATCCGCCCCCTCTTCCTCTCCCCCCCTTCCCATCAACTCTTCTCTCCTCTTCCCTCCCACAACACCACCATCCACCTCTTACAACTGTCCACCTCCTCCCCCATGCTTTCCTCGCTGCTATGGGATCCCATTCCCACTCTTGCTTCTCCTCGCACCTCGCTTTCCCGGCCTCGTCGCACACGCCACATCACAACCACGCCACGCCACGCCACGTCATGTCATGTCATGCGGGGCAGATCTGATGTGGAGCGATCCAGAGGACATAGAGACGTGGGCCGTCAGCCCCCGAGGAGCGGGATGGCTGTTTGGAGCCCCGAGTCACCACCGAGGTACCTCTCCCCCACCCAGGTGCCTCTCCCCCACCCAGGTGCCTCTCCCCCACCCAGGTGCCTCTCCCCCACCCAGGTGCCTCTCCCCCACCCAGGTGCCTCTCCCCCACCCAGGTGCCTCTCCCCCACCCAGCTACCTCTCCCCCACCCAGGTGCCTCTTCCCCTCGCGTCTTCTCTCCCCCGCGCATGTCCTTCTCTCCCCCCCCCCCCCTTTAAATCCTCCTTTCCCTCGCATCTGCTCTACCGTGTGCCACTCTCCCACTTCATGGATTGATGTCACGGCATGGTACAGCCATGGATTGATGTCACGGCATGGTACAGCCATGGATTGATGTCACGGCATGGTACAGCCATGGATTGATGTCACGGCATGGTACAGCCATGGATTGATGTCACGGCATGGTACAGCCATGGATTGATGTCACGGCATGGTACAGCCATGGATTGATGTCACGGCATGGTACAGCCATGGATTCATGTCACGGCATGGTACAGCCATGGATTGATGTCACGGCATGGTTTTTTTTTTTTTTTTTTTTGAAGGAGGTGAAATTACATTATACAATGCAAAAAACACCATCCACGGTCGTAACCGGGCTAGAGGGCCTAGGTACAATCATACCGTACCCTCGCGGAAGCCTCTAAGGTGGTTTATGAATCAAGCGCCTGAAAATTTCATCTTGCCCGTTTGGGAGTAGTATGGCAATGTTGCTGGCCTTCTTCCTGAGTGGGTGGAACGGTTGAGCAGTGTTTTGGCGAAAGTTGGTTGCTCTCTGTTGCTTCTTTTGAGAACGGTGAGGAGTGGTTCTGGCCACTATCTTGGATGGGCGAACACGCAACCGCTGCTTGACAGCTCCTCTGAACGTCCTCTGACAATAGCAGGGAGAGGAGATTGCAGCAGCTCTGGCACCCTTTCCGGCCCTGCCTGAAATGCTTCGGAGGTTCCTTGATGGCTTGAACATGACCGTAGTGGCCAGCCGTAGATTAATATCCTCTAGTTGCATAAACGCCTCTTGGGTATTCTCTGTCTTGGAGTCCATAATGTTTGTCTTGTTAGAAAATAGACCTTCGTCATTTTCCCTGCAAATATTAAGTAGCTCTTCTCGATCCGCCAGCGTAAGAATTTCTGTATCTTCGGGGTCTGACCTTGATTCAAAACTGCAGCTACCTTGCAAAGTGAGCTGCGGTGAAGAGCTTAAAGCAGAACACTCAGAAATCTTCTCGTCAAAAGCACGTTGAAGGATGAAAGTCGCTTGATCACGTGTGTCGATTTCTGTTGATGCCAGCCGTTCTCTTTCAGAAGGGAGAGCTTCTTTGTCTTCGAACACTTTAGTAGAGGTCGCCAAAAAGAATGTGGATGTTTCACGAGTCATATTCCTTTCCTCTGATTCCGGTTGTCGTTGAATGGCAGCGAACGCAGATAGACGGAAGACATTTCGTTGATGAACTTGTATGATTTTAAAATTTCTGGCGTTGTCGAGGACCTGAATCCTCGTGATGCCGGCTTGAAAGATTAACTGATCGAGCCAATCTGCTCTTCCTTGGAACAACGTGAGCAAATCTGTCAATGTCTGAAGCTTGAAGGAAGTTTTTAACCTGAAAACACGGGATGTTCAGAAGAAGCGACGACCAGCCGATGTTCTCTTTGTGAACACAATGTTGGGGTCGACAGCTAGTTCCTGATGTGTAGATCCCGAATATGTGGTCAGATTCTAAAACTGGAGCCATTTGACTTGACATTGTTGACTTGTAAGTTCCTAGGAAGCCATGGCGGAGAGTCGCTTTGCAGTAGGCTGAGGTACCGTCATGTCACGGCATGGTACAGCCATGGATGTACTTGAAGTGGTTTAGGGAGGCCCAGCGTAGTTGTTGATCCCTCTGGCGCCTCAATCTCATTTCTCTGCCTCCCTCCTTGCTCTTTGTTCTGTTTTGTGCTCCCCTCGCTGCCCTGCCTGCCCTCCCTGTCTGTGCTGCCCTCCCTGTCGGTGCTGCCCGGCGGCAGTTCAATCAGATCAACGGGTTGGAGCTCGTGTGCAGAGCGCATCAGCTGGTGCAGGAGGGGCTCAAGTACATGTTTCCCGACAGAAGCCTTGTCACTGTAACTCATCTTCCACTCTCCTACCTCGTTGCCATTTAGCCTTTGGGGCTGTGATGCTGCCTCTCAGGGATAACTTCTTTTGCCATACCACTTTTCTCTTGTAACATCTTCACTCATAGTTCTTTTAGACCTGCGTTACATAACTCGAGCTGTGTGTGTGTTTCTGTGTCTGCCTGCATGTGTCTGACTGCATGTGTCTGCCTGCGTGTGTCTGCCTGCGTGTGTCTGCCTGCGGGTGTCTGCTTGTGCGTGTCTGCTTGTGCGTGCCTACTTGTGTGTGTCTGCATGTGCGTGTCTGTATCCCATGCAATGCCATGTGTGCGCGGTGTGTGCATGGCATCGCACCAGGTGTGGTCAGCGCCCAACTACTGCTATCGCTGTGGCAACGTCGCTTCCATCCTCAGCTTCGATGAGCACATGGTGGGTGGCTGCGCCAGTGCATGCGACAGTGCGTGTGTCAGTGCGTGTGTCAGTGCGTGTGTCAGTGCGTGTGTCAGTGCGTGTGTCAGTGGGGTGGCACGTGGTGAAGGGGGCACGTCGCCTCCATCCTCAGCTTCGATGAGCACGTGGTGGGTGGGTGGGGCACGTGGTGGGTGGGTGGGGCACGTGGTGGGTGGGTGGGGCACATGGTGAATGTGGCGGGTAACTTGGCGCTGAGAACTCCTTCCTTTCCCATGCCTGTCACAGGGGGTAATGGTAATGATGATGGTCACATGGGGGTAATGGTAATGGTGATGGTCACATGGGCTCGCATAGCCCCGCGTGAAGCTTTTGGGTTCCTCCATTCTTCAGGTAGTCACTGTTCCTGCACAATACGACATGGTGAGGTGACACCAGGAGCGCGATGTGAAGTTCCCTTCCCCCTTGGTCGTCCCCGGCCTCTGTGCGTGTGTGGCATGCCCCATGACCCATGATGCCCCCATGCCCCATGATGCCCCTTGATACCCTTGACGCCACCAGGAGCGCGATGTGAAGTTCTTCACGGAGACGGAGGAGAACAACACCATGATGGCGCCGCGCGCCGCCGTGCCCTACTTCCTCTGATCCAACCACTCTTAAGTGTTAGTAGCCCCACTTCCCAGACATCTTGTTTCCCCAGCGCCTCTGCATTGCTTCGTGCCGACAGCAGTCCTTCTCACATCACGCTACCCGTTTCTCTTTCATCTTTTGCCTACGGAACTTGGTGTCTGCCGAGCTGGCATCGCAACCCAATTGAGCCCGTTATTCTTGCCTCCCGTCCTCTTGCGTCCCTCGGTGTGTGCGCAGCTTAGTCTGAGCGTGCAGCAGCCATTTTGTGAAACTGATTCAAGGGCGGACCAGTAAACGAAACATATAATCTTAGTTTTGATTGAAGGGACCTATGGTGGCGTTGCACCTGATCTTTTGGGCCAGCTTGTGGTAGATTGGGTTGGCTGCGTCTGTTTTTTCACAACGTGCCAGGGTCTTCGGTGTGCAGGTGGTGGTGTTTATTACGAATTACTGGTGCAATCGGATCCGCAGGAAAGAGTGCCCTGGTAGGAACCTGTAGATGCGGGGTGCCTTGGATTTGGGGTTAATTTGCACAAAATAAAGACTGAGTGCTCATTCTTACAAGCGGGGCGTTGCAATGCAATCCCCACAAAACCGAGTCCCGTTACCGTCATACCCCGGATATAAGTCCAGGTGCGCTTATAATGAAACAGTGTTTTTGAGTAGGGTGCGATTCTAATTGACTCAAATTTATGAGGGCATGCGCTTGTAAAATGTCTAAATAAGACGAACGTCTCTTGTAAATTTATGCGTTGTTGCTCTCATGTTGGGAAAAGTAAAATGATTTATCAAGTTTGCTTTCTTATACTTATCATTTGGCATCGTTCTCATTTCAAGTGACTGTCAGAATGTAATTGTATACATTACTATAACTGCCTGTAGTGTAGACCTAGTTGTGAGAATAAGAACAAGGAATGGATTGACTAGGGAACAAGGGGGGTACAAGTAGGAAACCTAGAAGTGTTGTACCCTATAGTGTCTACCCCACTACAGCCTAGATAGACTATAGCATATGAGTTTGACACACCCCCATAGGCAAAGTGGGGGAGAACAAGGGGTCACAAGACCAGTCAAACAAAGCAAAGCAAAGCAAGCTCAGGGTGGATCACAACGTCACCACACAGTCCGAGCACAAAGTCAAAGGCCACAAGGCCAGTTCACATGCAGGGTTATAAAGCAGGGTGAACAAAACAAGACAGTGATCACAACCTAGCAAGGGTAAGCAAGCAGGGCAGGTATATATAGATCACAGTACAAGCAAAGTCAAGAGGTATGCAAGTGAGGCCAAGTAGGCACAAGACCTAGCATAGTACAAAAACGCTGATGATTCACAAGGCTGAAGTGCCTTGGTAAAGATATCAGCAGTGTTGGCCCTAGAGGCCACGTAAGCAAGGCGCAGCTGACCACGCTGCTGCAGCTCACGAGCAAGAAAATAACGGAGAGCAATGTGCTTCGTTCTGTGCTCCAGTCTGTGCTCCTGACACAAGGCCAGCATGGCCTTGTTGTCGACGTACAGAACTGGAGGAGAACGAGGCGGCTCTCCAAGGTCGGTCAGCAGGTAGGTGAGCCAGCGTAACTCCTGTGCAGCCATGGCCCCTGCGTAGATCTCAGCCTCACAACTGGAGCCGAGAACGGAAGACGAGCGGGTAGACCGCCACGAAACAGAGCCGGAACCAAGGCTGAAGGTGTAACCCTGTGACGACCCGCTGCGTAGCCAAGTCGTCAACCCAAGAAGCGTCTGCGTGACCAGTGAGGACCACTGAACTCCGCCCTCCAAGCACGAGCCCCATGCCCGACGTACTGCACAAGTAGCCGCAACACCCTCTTAGCTGCATCCATGTGCTCTGGTCTGTGTCTCCCAGGAGCAACATAGCGTGCCAGGATGCTAAGAGGGTATGCCAGGTCAGGTCGAGTGCAGGTCATCAGGTACATGAGGCAGCCAACAAGCTCTGGATATGGGCCACTCGGCTCTACGGACTCATCCGAAGGGCAGAGCTGAGAGCGAGTGGCGAGTAGGCAGAGGAGTGGCCTGAGGCGAGGAGTACGTGAAGTTGAATCGCTGAAGGACCTGCTGCACCATGTGTGACTGAGTCAAGGTAATGGTGCGGCATGCTCTATCCCGGGTGATCTGCAAGCCAAGATAGCTGCGCAGCTCACCCAGGTCAGTGCACGTGTGTCTCTTCTGCAGCTCAGACTTCACGTGGGCGAGTCCAGCAGTGTCAGCAGTGGCAAAGACCAAGTCGTCGACGTACACGAGGATGTAGAACGGCGGCAAAGAGGTGTCGGTGCGCAGAAACAGCGACGGGTCGGCAGTAGAAGGAGCAAACCCAAGAGCCGCAAGTGTAGTCCTCAGTGTGTCGTGCCACTCACGGGGCGCCTGGCAGAGACCGTAAACTGGCCGCCGGAGGCTCCACTGGGTGCCAGGAGGAAAAGACCCAGTGAAGCCAGGTGGGCGGCGCAGCCAGATCTCCTCGTGCAGGCTGCCCTGCAGGAAAGCAGTGCTGAAGTCAAGAGAGTGAAGCTCGTAGTCGCGCTGAGTGGCTATGTGCAGCAGCACCCGAAGAGTGGTCATCTTCGGGGTGGGAGAGAAGGTCTGAAAGTAGTCAACTCCCTGCCGCTGACTGAAGCCCCTAGCCACGTAGCGCGCCTTGAAGACAGGCGGAGAACCCGGCGTCCGCTTCACCCTGAAAAATCCATATGCCACTGACGATGTTCGCCCCAGGGGGGGGGAACCTCGTCAACGTAGGTGCCTGTGGACTTCCAGGAAGCCATCTCTGCGTCCATGGCCGTCTGCCACTGAGAGGAGTAGGGACCCTCTATCGCCTCTGCGTAAGAGCGCGGGGTCGGGATGTCTGGTGCATCCGGGTCTCCCTCAGGGGGCAAGCAGCATGGCCACGATATGGGGTAAAGCAGCAGCAAAACAGTGGAACTCCTCCTGCCTGTCCTCAAGGACGTCCGTGCCAAGAGCACACTCACCCCCGACGGACGGAGGACAGACAGACTCAGACTCAGCAACAAGACTAGCGGTGTAGTCCAGACGACAGTGGAGCAGCGAAGTCGACAAGCTCAGCAACTAAGGCAGACGCAGCAGTGGACTCAAAAGAAGGGTCAGTGACAACAGTAGCCAGGAGACGCGTGTCAGTAGGACTGGCAGCACGAAGAGAGTCAGACTCCGGGTCAGCAAGATCAGGAAGAGAGGACGCAGGAGGAGACGGCAAAGGGACACGCTGTGGAGCAGTGGAAGGACGCAGTGCCATCTGGTGTGTGCCTGGGACCGCAGGGAGGACGCTGACGCGGAACACGGCGACCGGTGCGAACAGCACGAACAGGTGACGCAGGACGAGACTCCGGCTCACGACGCTTAGCAAGACCTCCAGTAGGACCAGCGTAGGGAGAAGGGGCAGGCAGTGGACAGGCCAGCTGTAACTGTGACTCGGACGGGACGGACGGTGGACACTCTAAGGCAGGAGAAGGACCAGAAGAAGGCGGAAGGCCAAGAACCTGCTCAAGGAGGGGAACGAAGTACGGCCGAGGCCGCGCAGCACCTCCAGAACCAGCACGGACAGCACCAGCACCCCCAGCGTCAGCTCCGACTCCAGCAGCACCACCAGCTCCAGTAGCACCTCCAGTAGCACCAGCACCGCCAACTCCAGCAGCTCCAGGAGCACCGGCTCCAGTAGCACCTCCAGCTCCAGAACCTCCAGCTCCAGCTCCAGCAGCACCTCCAGCTCCAGAACCTCCAACAGCAACAGCGCCAGGAGGACCACCAGAAGACAGAGCAGCACCGGCTCCTGTACCCCAGCAGCACCTACTCCAGCAGCACCCCCAGCTCCAGCTCCTCCAGCAGGTCCAGCACCAGTAGAACCACCAGGCCCAGCAGCTCCAGTACCTCCAGTACGAGCACCTCCGGGACCCGTGGCTCCAGCACCCCCAGCAGCAGTAGAACCTCCAGCACCAGCAGCAACACCAGCTCCAGCAGCACGACTCCAACGCCGAGCAAACCACTCGCGCAACTTCTGTGGAGAGGGTAGCTCCCGCCGAGGCGAAGTGTTGGTGCAACCCTACGGTTTGCCACTCGGCTTGTTGTCCGTGTGCGTGAATGTGTGTGTGTATGGAATGGTATGAGGGCATGGGATAATATATATTTCATGCTTATAATTGTGTGTGAATGTTGAGTCATGATGTCGAGTGTGTGTGTCGAGTCAATAACGAGTTATCGCTAGACGCGTGTTACGCGGTCGTTTGTGTCCTCGCGCGCGGTTTCTATTTTGTCGTGCGCGGTTTCTATTTTGTCCTGTGTCGAACGTTCGGCGTGTCGCAGGTGTGTGCAGCAGACCCATCAAGAACTCAAGGATGAGTTGTGATGAAGAGCCCGAGCCTTGGTGTCAAGCCTCAAGTGATTTCGAAGCTCGCCAAAAAAGGGTACACCTCAAGATATTGAAGATAGTTACATTACTTTGTGTAGTGTAACATTTCACTTGGTGTAGGCCCTAGTGAAGGGTAGTTTCGAGACCCTTCGTGGTTGGGGACAGTGTGGCACTGTTCCACATCACTGTACCTCGGCTCTTGGGGTTTGTAGGAGCTGGGAGTCATTCCCAACTCGTAACTCTTCCTATCTTGTGTTCTAAGACTATAGTGGCTGCCATAGTACCGTTCGTTCAAAACCGACGCTGTGTCGTCAATTCTTTATCAAATCGTGCAATCTAAATTGTTAATTTTAGACGACGTGAAGACGCTCTAGATCCAATTTGAATCAAGTCATTTGCAGCTGTGAGCAGAACGCTATCAACGTTTGAAGCCGCTGTGCAGAAATCCGTCTGTGCTCTCTATCTTTCGTTTTAGGCACATTCAAGCCTATTGTGACTATAACAAGTGGTATCAGAGCCCCTTGGAGCAGTTTCGACAATGTCTGGACCTGAGGAAAGGGGTGGCAGAGGTGCTGGTGGCAGTGGAGAAGCTCAAGCTCAAGGCCAACCCCGTGATTCAGCCATGGCGCCCATGCAACCAAGTCTTGGCCCACCTAGGGATGAGCCTAGGGTGTTTGGGCTTGACAAGTTCAACGGTGACAACTTTGCTGAATGGTCCTTCAAGATGGAGAACATCTTTGACCACTATGACCTGCTGGAGGTGATGGAAGGAACGGAGAAGCGCCCACGAGAACGACCCGGAGAAGAGCCCGTGGGTGCGGAAGAGCGCACAAGGCTATCTCTTACTTGGGCAAGCGTTGGGGAGCAGTCAGATCCGTCACATCAAAGCCCATTCCAGCGTGAACCAGAGAAAGGACCAAAGGCATGGGCTGCTCTCAAGGGTGTACATGCTCCTGCAACAGCGGCGGTAGCGGTGGTGTTGGAACGGCAAATGGCGGCACTACGAATTGAAGAAGACGAAGCGGTTGAAGAAGGGGTGCAGAAATTCTTCGACTTGTTGACGCGGCTTGAGGGAGCTGATTTGAACTACAGTGAGCTCCAAAAGAAGACCAAGTTGCTGGCCTTACTCCCAGAGTCATGGTCCTCGCTCATCATCAACCTTAATCGCGACTTGCCCCGCCTCTCGCTTGAAGACGTGAAGCGAGCTATCCTTCAAGAGGATTTCCGCCGCCGTGAGTTGGCGAGTGCGGATGGCGCTGGGGCAGCGAGCATCGGCCGTGGATATGGTCGAGGAAGAGGCAGAGGACGAGGGGGAGGAAGGTTTGGTGGCAGCAACTTCGGCGGAGGCCGCAGGAGTGGCGGTTACGGCAGCGACGACAAGAGCTACGGACGCGGTCGCGGCCGATTCGACGGGCGAGTGTCACTATTGCCACTAGAGCGGACACATGTGGCGTGACTGCTACAAAACTCCCTGATGGTTGGACCCCTGCTCAAGGCCAAGAGGGTAGAGGAGGCAGGAGGAGTGGAGGAGGACGAGGCCGTGGAGGCCGTGGCGGTCCGCGGTGGCGGAGCTGCAAACATGAAGAGCGGAGACAACGACAAGGACCCGAGCGACGATCGATACCCGGGTCTATTCTACTTCGTGTCGACGCAAGTACCGGCTGGTCCAGAGAAGGATGAAGGCTTTGAGGAGCCAGCAGCTGTGGGGAAGGTGACCCTACACCCCTGGACTATTGGGTGATTGATAGTGGCGCTACCTATAGGCATGACACCTCGCCCGGACTTGCTCACCGAACTCGAGCCGTCACCGGTGAAAGCATGTCACATCGGCTTTGGGGCAAGCGAGCAGAGGTGAAAGGCATGGGCAAGGCCATGTTCAAGGGTGCTGATGGGAAGATGGTGGGCCTCAAGAACGTGCTTTGGGTGGCCCAGCCTTGCTGCAAACCTGATTTCCGTGCGGCGGTTGGCAAAGGCCGGCATGGACACGAACTCGAAGGGAGCCAAGACCTACACCGCAAGGCTTGGGCGATCGAATTCTTTGGGACCATTCATGAGGACAGGGATGTCTACAACGAGATGTGGCAGATCCCAGTGGTCCCTATGCCTAAGGAGAGGCAAGTGTCAGCAAGCATCAGCACCAAGGATGGAGCGGTCGGTAGCGACGATGGCGCGAACGGTCGCGCTAAGGAGAATGAGCTCAAGAAGAGCAAACTGGAGGGACCAGCAAGTTCAGTGAACCTAAGGAGAGTGGTGCAGCAACCAAGGAGCAGCAAAAGGGTGAGAAGAACCCAGAGGCAACAGCGGAGGAGGACTACGGAGAGAGTATGTGGGGCGCTATTGCGAGCGCGGGCATTCCTCCAATCCAACTTCGGCTACGGGGGGAGTGTGATTGGCTCACCTTGCATCGGCGCATGGGGCATGTGGCCCTGCCCATCTTGCAGCAGCTAGTGAAGAATGAGATGGTTGCTGGCAATACGTGTGAAGGGGGAGCCCGATGAGGTGCTTGGCTGCCCGACGTGCATTCAAGCCAAGTTCACCCGGTTTCCGTTCCCTAGTTCGGAGGCAACGGCAAAGGCACCGCTTGATGAGGTGGTGATAGGACGTGGTGGGCCCCCTGAAGCTTGGATCTACTGGAGCTGAGTATTTTCTCACCATTGTCGACGTCTACACCCGCATGACTTGGGTGTACGTGCTGGCCAAGAAGAGCGACGTGGCTGAAACGTTGAGACGGATTGGTTCCCGATGGTGGAGAGGCAACAAGACCGTCTAGTCAAGTCAATCCGCACCGATCGAGGGGGAGAGTTCCTGAGCAAGGAGTTTGGGTTGTGCTGAAGAAGAATGGTATTCGGCACTCCCTCACCATGCCATACTCCCCTGCAATGAACGGCATCGCCGAGCGAAGCGAACCTCACAATCACGGAGGGCGGCACGCGGGTTGCTCATTGAAGCCGGGCTACCCGACTATTTCTGCCTGATGCGGTGCGGAGCGCGTGTGTGGCCAAGAACAGAGCCTTGACTCATGTGGGAGCAGACAAATGGGTGCCCTATCTGGAGTGGCTAGGAAGGAAGCCAGAGGTGGATATGCTTGGGTGTTCGGGGTGCATGTGCATGGCGCTCGTGCCTAAGCATCTTCGGCACAACAAGCTTGGGTGCCAAGGCGGTGTGGGCCGTGCACTTGGGCATGGCTCAAAACAGCAAGGGATGGCTTCTTTGGGACCCATTCACCAAGAAGTTCTTGGTGAGCAGGGACTGCAAGTTCATGGAGAACTTCATGTACAAGGATTGGAAGGCGGAGAATGAGGCGAAGATAGGCGTGCGGTTTGGGGAGGTGAAGAGTTCCGGTTTGGAGCATGTGGGAGCTGCCTTTGGAGCTGAGCAGCGGCAGCACAACCACAAGGCAATCCTCCCTTGTGAATGGGGGAGAGGAGGCCAAAGATGCAGAGGAAGAAGAGGAGGAGGGTGCAGCAGTGAGCGAGCGTGCACCGTCACTCCCTTCCCGTACTACGAGTGCTCCACGGATTCGAGCCACACCGGCAGCAACGCCAAGGCCTTCAAGTCCCTGCAGCTGAGGAGGAAGGAAGGGGGAAGAGGAGAGTTCAACCCCCTAATAGGCTGACCTATGATGCGCCGGGAAAGCAGGGCAAGACAGCCCTGGCCGGAGCGGCAATGATGGTCGGAGACGACGAGGAGAGTGACTACGAGGAGTGTGCCTTCGCGTTCTTCTCTCCGGTGGAGATGCCGGGAGAACCAGCAACTCTCAAGGAGGCTTTGGAGAGTAGTGATGCTGAGGAGTGGAAGAAGGCCATGGAGAGTGAGCTGAAGAGCATCGAGGAGAATGACACGTTTGAATTGGTGGAGCTACCGGAGGGGCGTACGGCGATAACGTCCAAGTGGCTCTTCAAAATCAAGTCGGATGCCGACGGCAAGATCGAGCGCTACAAGTCTAGGCTTGTAGCCAAGGGGTACCAGCAGAAGGAGAAGGTGGACTTCAAGGAGCTGTTTGCCCCTGTGGTGAAGCCGACGACGCTGCGAACCCTATTCGCGGGAGCCGCCATCAAAGGATGGGTAGTAAAGCAAATGGACATCGTAACGGCATTCCTTAACGGCATCCTTGAGGAGGAGATTTTTATGGCCCAGCCAGAGGGGTTTGATGATGGTAGTGGCAGAGTGTGGAAGCTGAAGAAGGCCCTCTATGGGCTGAAGCAGGCCCCTAGGCAATGGTACATGAAGCTGCGCGAAGTGTTGGAGGGGATCGGCTTCACTCCCTCAACGGCCGATCACTCCTTGTTCATGCTTGGCGAGGGGGAGCAGAGGAGTTTCATGGTGGTTTATGTGGATGACATCCTCATTTTCTCACCCTCTTCTGACCTTGTGAAGGAGGTGATGCTGAAGCTTCAAGACAAGTTCAAGTGCAAGGCCCTTGGTGACGTGAGCTTCTACCTTGGGCTCCACATCGAACGAGATGTGGAGAAGCGGTGCATGCGGGTGCATCAACGAAAGTACCTGGAGGCATTGGCTGCCAACTTTGGGCAGAGTGAAGGCCATGTGGCTACACCCTTTCCCTCTGGGTTCAAGTGTGTGAAGGGACCAGAGGAGGAGAGCGTTGGTGAAGAGGAGAGGCGCCGATTTCACTCGTTGGTGGGCAGCCTCATGTATGCGGCGGTAAACACCCGACCGGACGTCGCGTTTACTACCGGGCAGCTGGCTAGGGTTGTGCAATGCCCTAATGAGGAGCAGGTCGCAGCTGGAATGAGGGTGGCCAAGTATCTTGGCCAAACACCGACCGTTGGGCTGCAATACTCGGCGGCGGCACAAAGGCGCCAAAAGGGCGCGGATGGTGTTGAACCCGGGCGTTTGTTCCTCACCGCCTACTCGGATGCTTCATATGCATCAGAACCAGAGGACATGACAAGTGTGGGAGGCTTCATATGCTGTGTTGGTGGAGGCCCAACTGCTTGGGAGAGCAAGAAGCAGGTTGACCAAGCTTTGAGCTCGGTGGAGTCCGAGTACATGGCACTCTTCCGTGCCGTACGGGAGATTGTGTGGCAGCGGCGTTTGTTGGCTGAATTGGGGAGGAGCAGCAAGGACCTACCCCACTGTACTGTGACAGCCAGGGTGCCATTGCTCTTGCTAAGAACCCTGTGTTGCATGGACTCACGAAGCACATGAGGGTGAAGTGGCATTGGACGAGGAGCATGGTAACCGCGGGTGAAGTTGAGTTGCGCTACGTGAAGACCACGGGGCAGCCGGCTGACATGATGACCAAGAGGCTGGTGGAGCAGCAGCATTGGAAGTGTTGCAAGCTGGCTGGGATGGCTCTGAACTGAGAGAGCAACATATCCTAAGGCCAACAATCCGAGGGGGGTTTGTTGGTGCAACCCTACGGTTTGCACTCGGCTTGTTGTCCGTGTGCGTGAATGTGTGTGTGTATGGAATGGTATGAGGGCATGGGATAATATATATTTCATGCTTATAATTGTGTGTGAATGTTGAGTCATGATGTCGAGTGTGTGTGTCGAGTCAATAGCGAGTTATCGCTAGACGCGTGTTACGCGGTCGTTTGTGTCTCGCGCGCGGTTTCTATTTTGTCGTGCGCGGTTTCTATTTTGTCCTGTGTCGAACGTTCGGCGTGTCGCAGGTGTGTGCAGCAGACCCATCAAGAACTCAAGGATGAGTTTGTGATGAAGAGCCCGAGCCTTGGTGTCAAGCCTCAAGTGATTTCGAAGCTCGCCAAAAAGGGTACACCTCAAGATATTGAAGATAGTTACATTACTTTGTGTAGTGTAACATTTCACTTGGTGTAGGCCCTAGTGAAGGGTAGTTTCGAGACCCTTCGTGGTTGGGGACAGTGTGGCACTGTTCCACATCACTGTACCTCGGCTCTTGGGGTTTGTAGGAGCTGGGAGTCATTCCCAACTCGTAACTCTTCCTATCTTGTGTTCTAAGACTATAGTGGCTGCCATAGTACCGTTCGTTCAAACCGACGCTGTGTCGTCAATTCTTTATCAAATCGTGCAATCTAAATTGTTAATTGTAGACGACGTGAAGACGCTCCAGATCCAATTTGAATCAAGTCATTTGCTGCTGTGAGCAGAACGCTATCAACGTTTGAAGCCGCTGTGCAGAAATCCGTCTGTGCTCTCTATCTTTCGTTTTAGGCACATTCAAGCCTATTGTGAATATAACACGAAGCACCCGAAGGACCTCCAGGCTCCGCACCCCCAGGCTCCGCACCCCCAGACTCAGCAACCCCAGGCTCAGCACCCCCAGATTCAGCACCCCCAGTCCCAGCACCCCCAGGCTCCGCACGCTCATGCTCAGCACCCCAGACCCGGCACCCGCAAGCGCAGCACCCCGAGCAGCACCAGAGTCAACAGCTACCCTCGACAGGCTCGACTGCGTCTACCTGAGACACACCTGAGGGGGCAGGACCCTGAGGGGGAAGGGGGTCTACCGGGGGGGACCTGGCACGAGGAAGAGCGGCGGGGGGGGGAGGGGGGCAGCGCGGTAGGGAAGAGACGGTAGTACGGCACCGACTCGTCAAACGTGACGTCCTGGGAGGACAGAACACGGCGCGAGGTGGGGTGGTAAAACTGCCAGCCAGGCGCGTCAGGGGGGAAGCCAAGGAAGACGCAGGGAACAGCACGGAGGACAGCTTGTCCGCAGACAAGTCGCGGACGAAAGCTCGAGATCCCCAGACACGGATCCAGACCGCATGCCAAACCTCCCCGTCTCACACGCAGAGTGGGGGAGGTCTCCGGCATCGAGACCCGGGGCTGAAGGTTGATCTGATGCGCCGCGTACTGAAACCGCGAACGGCC